>CAJQZP010000810.1:242500-662500 GCA_907164705.1 Parnassius apollo
ACAACCAAACGCATAACTCGTGCGCTACCGAGCCGTTATTACTTAACCGTATTACACAATAACTAAGTTTATCTAATTAAATATTTCAGAAGTAAATTTGAAATGAATGATACAAAAGTGATAGAACCATAATATAATAGCAGTTATTTTATGGTTGTAGCACGAATAGATTGTATAATGCTCTTATAAATTACCAGCATAAATAAGCAGTTAAATTCTGCTGTGTTTCTAGTGAGTGAAGAGAACTGAAGACTGATTTTAACGGAGACGAAGCATTATATCTTCCTCACGGATGGCAACGCATCTGAATTTTGATTCCTAGATGTCTATGGGCCACAGCAAACACTTACCACCAAGTGGACTGTGTGCTCGTCTGTCGCCATAATCTTATTAAAAAAAAGTGTGAGTGTAGAAAACTGGAGGTCCTATTCACTGGAAACGAGGAATTCCATTTTTTAAGGGATGACAACGCATCTGGAGGATAGATGTAGATGTCTTTGGGCCATAGCATCCACTTGCCGTTAGGTGGACTGTGTGCTTATTTGTAATCTTTATTCTAAAAAAAGACAAATCAATAGATGTTGTATTTCGTACTCTTATTTTTTATCGCATTTCATTTTCAAAGTAAACAGTTTTATAAAACTTTAAGAAATTAACAAAACTTTTAAATTTTGAAGGCTTTGATTTATTAAGATCCAATTTTAATGAACGTCAACAAAATAACCAATTCCATAACTCCAACATTTAAATTGTCAACTTCAGCTCGAGCCGTGTTTGTTCTGTAACAATTATACTTCCAGGCAATAATGAAATATTGTTTGGAAACTGAAACAACACTGGGCGCTTTGTTACAACTCGATTTCTAAGTTGTTATCTTCAATGCCCACTCTTGGTGAATTCATAAATGGTAGTGCACAGTGTTTGCTTAACTGTGATAAAATTATTAACATTTATACAACCCTAATTCTTTCCATTTATCAATATTTTATTCTAATATTTTAGTCTTAAAGCACCAGAATTCGATCGAAGTAAATAATGCTTTTTAATCTCAATCATTGTGGCCTTCAATGATGAATTTAAAATTAAATGGAACAAATTTAGTAAAAATAAATATCTTATGTAAGAATTTTCGCATAAATAGTGTCAGACCAATAATGAAAGAAAGACGGAGCGTTCTGTAGATTTCAAGAGACGCAAAAACCAAGCGAAAACCATTCTCAACTTATTATAAAAACGCGCATTCGCAACATGGTTTAGGTGTTATTGTGTGCTATATAGCCTGTAAAAATGCAAAGAACAGACAACCAATGGGTAAGAAGGGTATCGTTAGCGAAGCCTGGATCACCCCTCACTAGACGGAGTGAAAACATGGTAAGAGATGGATGACTTTGAAAAAAAGCGGTACATTGGATAAGTGCACACCTCAACACCCAAATCATGTTTCCCAAACCAGGCAAAAGATCATTTATGTTTTACATTTCAATCACGAATAATGTGAAAAATATTTGAACAAGTAACTTGTCGGTGTAAACGACGTGAATTTATAATAAAACAAAAGTTTGAGAAAGCCTAATATAAGAATTTCTTGGTGGAGTTTAATTACTTTCACGACAAAAATATCCACAATATGCTAGTCGAGACTGATTGATAGGGTACTTTTTAGGCAGCTACTAAGAGTTTATTGGACCATTAAATCTACATAGCTCGTAATTAAATATTTCCAATCACTTTAATAAATTTACAACTAAGTGAAACAAAAAAATAGTAGTAAATCTTTTATTTGTTACAATTGAGTACAGCAATGCTTGACTTTAATTTTACTTATAACCGCAGCAGCAAGCAAAAAGAAACGATATGGTAATGAAAACTCTAATATAGAACGTTTAATAATGCACTTAAATTATAGTAAATTACAAATATACTTTTATGTTATGTCATATTACAAGTATTGTATGTGATATTCTTCTAGACTCTACAAAAGGTTAATTTTCACACGATCTCATCTATTTTTAACTTCCCGCAATGAAAATCAATGACTTTCAAAAAAATCTGTTTTCACCCCGATTTTCGAAAATCGAGTTCTCATCAGATCTCGATGTTTTGAGGTTCTAGGAAGCTATTCTGGCTACTTTTGCGATGTTGTCTATACTTCTGTGTTGTGGGTGCGGGGGTGCGGGGTGTGAGGGTGCGGGGGGTGCGTGCGTGCGTGTGTGTGTGCGTGTGAGTGTGCGTTTACGTGTGCGTGTGCGTGTACAGTATTTAATAATATAATGTATATTTTTTCTTTAAACAAAGTAAGATTTTTTCCTGAAACTTACCAAGTACTACTTCCAGCGGTCTACTATGGTCATAAAGTACAGTGTTGCTGGACTCATAAACGTCGCTTAATAGCCTATATACGAGCGGTTTTGTCGCGAAAAATGCTGGGAATTATTTCGTTTGTACAGCTTTATGGTTTCCTTGGTTTATCGAAAAACTACACACCGCACATTACAACGCTGTACTCGTAGTATAACTGTTATATCTGCGCACAATCTTACCATAATTATATGGAAACTTAAAACTACAATGTGTTGCAGTTAATAATTTAAGTATCCGTAATAACGAAATGTAATAATCAGTTTTACTACTCACACTACACTATAAAATGATCATAACGGTGACAGGGAGCAACTGCGAAGCAGCGAGACGTCCGATTCTGCCTTCCCCAAACCGCTTACAATGCGTGTCGATTAAGACCCTAAAAATCCGCCATTACTTTTTTAAACAGCTATCTAAGAACATTTGCGAATTTAAAACGAATTTACCGATTTTTGGAAATTAACAAACATACATACAAGATACGCGAAAAACATAACCCTTCCTTGGCAGTCGGGTGAAAATAACAACAAAAAAATCAAATGAAACGTGGCATATAAACCATGTCAAGACCATTTACAAATCCGTCGAATAAGCTTGGCAAATACGGCACATACGGTAAATACTCAAGTAGCAGACTAACCTACTCCACAGCTGGGAAAGACCTCGTGTTTGCGAACTTTGATTTTTTCAAAATATTTATATTCTTACAAAATCAAGTTTGAATCTGATTATAACTGCTACAAGCTCTATCCAATGAAAAAAGCTTTGTTTTGAAATGGATTTAATAGTATTAATTGGAATTGATCGAGGAAGGGTGACGAATGGATTTTATTTAGTTGATTCAAAATTTGCCGTCGGTTCATCGGGTTGCACGAATTTAACCCGTTTTAACGGGTGACAAGTTTTTAGTTAATAAAGCACCGACCGTTTTGTAGATCGAGTATTTAATTATAAAGTTTGGGAATTGTTTTTCAATTTAAAATTATAGCCTTTTTCAAACGTTTAGCAATAATATAATTGGACATTTTTGTCAATTTATATTATATGCAAAAATTCAATATTGAGTTCACTGTAGTACTTTTAAAGTTATACTGTTTATTTTTAAAGATTATTTTAGGATCTCATAGAAAAAACCTTATCTAGATTGAAACAACTTTTAAAGATATCGCTTTGTTTGTGAGGCATAACGCCTAAGGCGACGCGTGCTTTGGATGAAGCAACGTCAATACAAAAACACGGAGCGTTGTATTTTTGAAGATAAGTGATGCCGTGTAGTGGCGGCGTAAGAATACCCATGTTATCATGTGGGTGCCGTCAGCGGCGACGAAGAGAAATGGAAAAAGTGAACAGGAGATGAGCAATAGCATCTGACTGAATAACAATAAAACTGCGGTTACGTATCCGCCTGCTATGCGTAGTAACTATGACAAATAACCCGACCTCCTACGAGCCTATCTATGGGGGATGATTTATGTTAGATAGTAAACTTTTAATAGGCTGCAGTAAGTGAATGAAAGAATGTGAATTTATTTTTTGTACATCCCAAAATTTACCCGAATTTACTTTAAATCTTTTCGCAATATGAGTGTAAGTATTCCATACACTTGAGGCATCATCACATGTCTCTTAGAAGGAATCATTTAAGCCAGTGCAAACCATATTGCTCAACAAATACCAAAATCATTTTAAATCAATTTCCGGCTCACCGCCAACAAACCAGGCGTTCCACGAGTCAACCGTGTGACGTGAACGAGCGGGCGATGCGTCGTCAGTGTACTAACGGTACACGGACAATGCGAACTGGTCAGACATAATCGTGCATCATAACTGCATAGATAACTGCGGCTGACGAATGGCTCGTGACAAAGGGCAAATGTACCGTGGTCGGTTTCAAGCGTTTCACATTATACAAATGTTTGCTTGCCTGTACTAGTCATTACAAGCTTACAAGCCTAGAAGCTTACAAGCCCCACTAGGTTAGCATTGTTGAGTCGGCGATCAGATAGATCATTTTTCATCACGATTTATAACAACAGTCACTTCGATTCTTTTAGTACTTTATAAATAAATAACTATACTTGTGCGCTATAAAATCACTATCACGGGGGGGGGGGGGGGTAAAATGATACCTGTGAGAAAGTTAGTAGAAGATTGGTCTGGGTAGTGGAGATGTTTGTGAATCAAATGAATTATCACATGTTGGTGTACTGCTGGCTGTCACGGTAAAATAGTAAAAGGTATGTACAAAGTCAGTGGACTCATAAAATATAGTATTTTTATCAAAAATCATTTTTATCAGGTTAAGGCAGCGTAAGAGAAAATCCAGCGACTCCTGAATATAACCTGAAATGTTTATTGCGTCTTGGTAACCCGAAGGATCTTCTCGAATAGTCTTAAAATTTAATAGTAAATGAAAAAGTCTAAGTTGATCTCCACCGGCAACCATTAGATTGTTAACTGTAATCTTAAATAATTTGTCCAACAATTTTAAATTTCTCAATTCTAATTAAAACAAATTCAAACAACTGAAAAGAATAAAATAATTTCACATTCTGAAGTCAATGCTAAGGCATAGAGTATAGAAAAACACCCCAAAGCCGGCTACATGGCACATAGAAAACAAAAAGCCCGGGATTTTTTAAAAAAATCAATTTCAAACAAAGAACACTTAGTACTTACAAGTGACACAAAAGATGTGTTGTCATTGTCACCTCTAAGATATAATGTCACACAGCCTGAATGATTACATATTAGCTCTCCACCATTCAGACCAGAACATAGAAGTATACGTACTGCGGAGTATACGAAATCCGAGGCGGGATAGGAGGCCTACCAAATAGTATATAACTTTATTTTTGCTCCTTTTTTATGTTAGATACTAAATATCTAGATCGATCGACGAAGGAACGTCTACATAACGTTTAACTTTCCGAAATTCTTGATAAAACGCTCAAATAAAGGCCTTTAATCAAAGTGTGCCGGACGGGCGAAAGTCTTCGGAGTAAATGTTGTCGAAGATACTTCGCGAGTCGCTCACGTCCTACACCTATAGGTTCCGGAGGGTACTTTCACTGCCGTCTTTGTGGGTGCCGCTCAGATATTGTAGACTGAGGTTCAAATCAAAATGCACGATTTATAAATACAAATAGCAAGATAGTGGCAAGCGGTTCGACTGATTGATTAGTCGCGAAATTTTATAGCTATTGTTTATTGACCACGGTTCTTCAACTACGGTTGTTCACTATTGGTTGGTCACTGTATATTTTTAAAAGATTTCTTTAAATTGTACGGTAGTATCAAATATCTATTGGTAGTAGCTGGTTTTCTAACACTACTGACTGGCAGCTATTTTCAACTAAACTAGCAGATTTTATCACTTGTGTAACTGCGGATATCAGTTACCACTTTCACTATATGTAACTGCGAATATCAGTTCCGACCTTTTTCGGCTAACGAACACTTTTACTATTCACTATATACTGCTACTATAGTCCGTTCGCGTTAAGAAAATTGTGAGTCATCGTTGTCCGCCGGCCTGGCCATGCCCCCCAGCCAATTAAAATGCAAGAAATTAGAAAGTCGGGTTCACAGTGACCAGTTGAAATCAGGCATTCAAACAAAACGGTTGTGTATTTTGCGCGTTACTCGTTCAACATTAAATTTTGAAAATGAATACCTCACCTATTCGAAAGAATAAAAGTGGATCAATAATCCATAGCGGAGAGAGACGCGTAATTTACAATGTTTATAAGTACTTTAAACTGTGTGATTTAAATGCGACTGTGGAGAGCACAGTAATAAAAACAGCAAGTGCATGTGGTGTGTCCGAAAATACTGTTTATAAAATTATTAAAGAACAAAAGGATACTAACACATTAAAATCACCCGTGAAAAAAAAGAGCTCGACTATCGACGGTCCATAAATTAGATGAACTAGATAAATGTGCGATAAGGAGAAAAGTTCACTCAATATATTTGTAGCAGCGCTGTCGTCGCGCCACAAGCGAAAACACACCGAAGCCTAAATCGTGCTATCAACATACCGAATCATAAACAGTATATATAGAACTTCTCTGAACTATCACACGGAGTGTTGGCCGCTTCCCGGGCACAACACCTTGCCCGGCGGGAAATCTCCCCTTTTCCTTGCACGGCCACAGTGGTGACCCCGACGTGATCCGAACACGCAACCAACAACCTTCTGAAACTTCAAGCTTCATCATCGTCATATAATACCCCACCCATTCGCTCCCGAGCAGATATCGTCTGCAGTTTTCATATCCTGCAAGCCATCTAGCTTCACAAGGTTCATCGCAGCACTGTAATAATAATGCTACCTGTTCCTTCAAGCTACTCTCTGCGCTATACATTGTTCGGCACGGCTCTGAGCCTTACTGCTCGCCTCTGCTTCACGGCACTCTCGCAGATTACTTGCCTTCTTCTCGACTCACCGCAGACTACAAGGCAATCTCCTGGCACTTGCATATTCGTCAGCAACGAGGCTGCACTATCGACCTCCGGTTCGAGCAGGGGGGGATGTAGCGGAGCTATCGTCGCGCCACAAGCGAAAACACACCGAAGCCTAAATCGTGCTATCAACATTCCGAGTCATAAACAGTATATATAGAACTTCTCCGAACTATCACACGGGGTGTCGGTCGCTCCCCGGGCAGAATACCTTGCCCGGCAGGGAGATCTCCCCTTTTCCCATAAGCCATATGCTAATTCAATGTCATATTTACAATGATTTCAAAAGGAAGGATAGGCCCATCTAAATATTTTACTCATAATTTTTTCATATAAGAAAAAGTAGCGCATCTGTCATAATACAAACGTCATATCAAAACACGACGTAACCAGGGTCGGATTTCGTAGTATAATTATCCTAATTGTACCATTATTTCATATATTTGTAGTATGTAGTATCGTAATAAATAATAATATACAAAGCTAAAATACCATAATTTTACCTACAGGTCGACTTGTATTATTATTGGGTCCTTTTGAATTTTAATATTAACCCTACGATATCGAGAATTTTTGTATTGTACATGAGTACCGCGCTTTTTTAATAAAATTAGAATTAGCTCCGTTTCTGCTCAATCGATGCTCGATCGCATTTATGTTGCATCCTTGATACAACTATAATGAGGGGCTACCACGATAAAAACTCTATGCTCCAGAAGCAATCGGTTGAAAACAGAAATTTTAAATATTTTATGAATCAGATTTTCAGATTCAATTAAGCAGATATGTTTTCTTTTTACTATTTTCGTTTTACCCTTATTGAATATAAAATATAGTACCCAGTTGACCGAGCTTTGCTCGGTATTTTTCGCTCGGTTTTTTTTTAATTCGTGTGTTTTGAAAATTATATTTAGATACAAATTACATACTGATGAAATACGAATAATATTTTTTTGATCTTAGCGACGTAATAGAAAAAACTGAACTGGTTATTTGAATAAAAAAACCATGAGTGCAATTAGTTTAATTTAAATTTTCGTGTTTTTAAAAAAATACCAAAAAAAGGGCTCAAAAAAATAGATTTTCTCAAAAAAAGAAAGGAACTTGAAAAAAAAATTTAAAAAAGTCGGTCGGTCGGTCTGGGCTCGAACCATGTTTACCAATTACCACTATTTGTTATCATTAATAAACTGTCAAAATTTATCTTCTTATTCTAACGATATTGTAGCAGTATTTCATTGCCTAAAAACACGGACAAAAAGACATTTTCTAAGAATAAATCCTAGCTAGATCGATTTATTGCCCCCGAAACTCCCTGCACACAAAATTTTATGAAAATCGTTTGAGCCGTTTCCGAGATTCCGATTATATATATATATATATATATATATATATATATATATATATATATATATATATATATATATATATATATACAAGAATTGCTCGTTTAACCAATATTCAAAATTTAACTTACACTAAGTTAATTAGACATAAATTAAACAGAAATAACGATACGTATAGATAAACTAGACGCGTGACGCCAAAATCCCGGCACATAGGAAAAAAGAAACATGAAACTTCAAACATGATATACTTTTTTTAAATAGTATAATTTTAATTTCCATGTACATTTTTGAGGGTCTGAATCCAACCCTGGCCTAATATTGGTATCGTAACTAAACTAACTGTAAAATAAAACTTTAAAAATTCGTTTATATAATAATTTATTTGTAACAAAATTAATATAAGGTTATTTACTGATGATACGATATCACATGTGTTTTTTTTAAATCTTTGTATCGTAATTTTTCCATTCTTTTACCACGCAACTAGACATATTTATGACAAGCAAATCTGTCCTGCGCGCGCGCTACTGTCGACCGATTTGCGTTGGCCTTAAACTGTAATTTTAGAGCCAGCGAATTGGTCCGTTTTAATTGTTCGGTCGGCCCGGTCCTTACGCTAGTATTATATAAGTCAATGCATATTTACAACTCTAGAACTCTAAAACTTTAGAACATAAAATTATTCTGATTATTTTCAGTATGAACTATTACGCAGTTATTTAAAAACTTCTAGATAGTTCTACGATACGATGCGCTGCGATTGGTCGTTTTTTCTTAATACAATAAAAGTTGTTTACATCAATTGTTATCAAAATGGCATTCTATAAAAATATACTAAGAGTTATAAACATGCTACACAACTATATCAATACACGTTTTCACCTAGTTTTGTCGGTAATTTCACTATTAATACAAAAACAATATTCTTTCATCACTTTGTTTCTTAGCGTTGTTAGGTCGTCGCGAACACAAAGCCTGACTGTGAAGAGGCTTCCTGGCAACGCAATCGCAACCGCTTAACTTATTAGAAAATAAAGCAAAAAAAATCTCTAATTTCCTACGAGTGAAAATAGAATATTTCATCGCAAAACTTCTTTTTATTCAATGCAAAATTTCTGAATAAGAACTGCTAAATATTTCTGCCTTTCACACAATATAATTTTTTGCTAGTTTCATCGGCTTGCACATAGATATACTTTAACTTTTGAAAGATATTAAGTAAAATATCTTACAAAGATGCAAATTACTTAAACTTATTAGCTTGGATAATTTTTACCAATTAAGATAAACAAGCTTAGCGCAAAAATAATAAGAGCAAGTATTAATATGTATATATACAGTAAATATACAGGTTATGCGGCATTTCATTATAGTCATCAGAAGTAACGACGAAATGTGGCTGACTGTCCACTAACTGCAGTCTAACTATCTATCAGTAGCTTCATAAATCCTTAAATAAATAAATAAAATTCTCAGAAAACAACGTGTAAGGAGCAGGCATCTCAATCGCTTGTAGCTAGTCTAGCCCTTGTAATAAAGAATAAATATAGTTGCGTTTCAACAGAGAGTAACACCTGTTAGCCATCGGTACTGACGGCCAATCCCAAGCATTACTTGCAAAATACTTAAGGTTAGTGTGACTGCAGGAGTGTGGAGTACCACAAAAATCTATGTTGGGATGGCTCATGGTTTATAACTCCAAAATATTTCACGACCTGTATAAGATTTTATGCTAAATCTCTCATTGAGAAAAAGCATCAAAATTTTTAGAGCAAAGCGTCTGAGACATTATATATATCGACTCACTTAAGAGGCGACTCTCGAAGCGTTGAGGTGAAAGTAATCGCTGTATCAAAGCGAAATTTGTCAAAAACACGGCTCCGCGTGAACTTCCGTCAATTCGCTCCAATTAATAACTTGATACTTTCCACTTTTTACAACAGACGAGCAACATATTGATGTCTCTTTCGTGTCCCCTTGTTTGAGGAGCCCCGTCGAGATAGAATATTGCCACTTTGTCGCGCCGCCTCCCGCGGGATATTTATATACAGAGAGAAATTGCAATTTTTCTAGCGTCGGAAGATACCTATTGGAAATTTTTGAAAGTTTCACAAAGCAAAGAAAATGGCTTTCTAGCCTAGTGAATTACCGCGGGTTAACGAACTTCGTTTGTTCAAGTTTTAATGAAACATTTTTGTAGCGACCATAATTACAAGCTTGTCTGTATCGAAGGAAAAATGAAAAAATACAGCTCTTTCAGTTATTTTATAAAATTTTCTTCATTTATCTTCTATTTTTTTAATTTTTCTTTACTCTTTTAAGACTAAAGTAAATTTATAGTTTTTTTTTTTGTAAAACCATATCAAATAAATGTGGCTCATTAATAAAATTTTATTAATTTTATAATTAATTTGTACAAAACGGTTATCACAACCAAACGCATAACTTCTGCGCTACCTAGCCGTTATTACTTAACCGTATTACACAATACCTAAGTTTACCTAATTAAATATTTCAGAAGTAAATTTGAATTGGATGACACAAAGTGATAGAACTATATTATAATAGCAGTTATTTTATGGTTGTAGCACGAATAGATTGTCTAATGCTCTTATAAAATACCAGCATAAATAAGCAGTTTAATTCTGCAGTGTTTCTAGTGTGTGAAGAGAACTGAAGACGGATTTTAATGCAAACGAAGCATTATATCTTAGTCCTCACGGGTGACAACTCATCCAAATTTTGATTCGTAGATGTCTATGGGCCACAGCAAACACTTACCATCAGATGGACTGTGTGCTCGCTTGTCACCATAATCTTATAAAAAAAAGAATGAGTGTAGAGAACCGGAGGTCCTTTTCACTGGAAACGAAGGACTTCATTTATTTCTTAGGGGTGACAACGCATTTGGAGGATAGATGTAAATGTCTTTGGACGATAGCATCCACTTACCGTTAGGTGGACTGTGTGCTTATTTGTAACCTTTATTCTATAAAAAAGACAAATCAATAGATTTTGTATTTCATACTCTTATTTTTATCGAACTCCATTTTCAAATTAAAAAGTTTTATAAAACTTTAAGAAATTAATAAAGCTTTTAAATTTTTAAGGCTTTGATTTATTAAGATCCCATTTCAATGAACGTCGACAAAATAACAAATTCCCTAACTCCAACATTTAAATTGTCAACTTCGGCACGAGCCGTGTTGTTCTGTAACAATTATACTTCCAGGTAATAATGAAATATTGTTTGGAAACTGAAACAACACTGGGCGCTTTGTTACAACGCGATTTCTAAGTTGTTATCTTCAATGCCCACTCTTGTTGAATTCATAAATGATAGTACACAGTGCTTGCTTCACTGTGATAACATTTATACAACCTTAATTCTTTCCACATAACAGTATTTTATTGTAATATTTTAGTCTTAAAGCACTAGAACTCGATCGAAGTAATTATTGCTGTTTAGTCTTAATCATTGTGGCCTTTTTTTATAGAAGAGGGAGCAAACGAGCATGCGGCTCACCTGATGTTAAGTGACTACCGCCGCCCATGATCAACCGCAACACCAGGGGAATTGCAGGTGCGTTGCCGGCCCTTTAGAAAGGAGTACGCTCTTTTCTTGAAGGTCCCCAGGTCGTATCGGTCCGGAAAAATGGCTGGTGGTAAACTATTTTACAGAGAGGTTGTACGCCGAAGAAAACTCCTCTTGAAACGAACAGTGGTGGACCGCCAAGCATCCAGACGATGTGGATGGTATCGCGACGATTGCCGCGTAGTGCGTTCACGAAATTTGGCGGCTGGGATTAATCCGAACAATTCCTCAGAGCACTCTCCATGGTATATGCGAAAGAAAATGCAAAGAGATGCAACATCTCTTCGCAGTGCCAGTTAATCGAGCCGATCGGAAAACACTCGGTCGTCGACGATTCGAGCCGCTCTGCGTTGGATGCGGTCAAGTGGAAGGAGCTGGTACTGGGGAGCCCCAGCCCAGAGATGGGAACAGTATTCCATGTGCGGAATATATTGTAATATAATATATAATATATTGCCTTTAATGACGCATTTAAAATTAAAGGAAACAAATTTAGTAAAATAAATATCTTACGTAAGAATCTTCGCATAAATAATGTCAGACCAATAATGAAAGAAAGACGGAGCGTTGTGTAGATTTCAAATGACGCAAAAAAACAAGCGAAAACCATTCTCAACTTATTGTGAAAACACGCACTCACATACACATATGCGTCTAAAACCTTTTGCTACCAACAACATGGTTTTAGGTGCTATTATGTGCTAGTACCCGGTTGACCGAGCTTTGCTCGGTATTTTGTAGTTGTAGTTTTATGACGCTCTGCAATACCATTGATTTATTGCGAAGGACGAGAGGGTTATCATTTTCAAATTCCACTCATTAACCCGGGCACAAAGGAGCCTACTCCGAACAAAAAAGTATCATGTATGGATTTTTATGCGTATCATATGATTTTAACCTCTTAAGCGAGAAAATGATTTTAACCTCTTAATCCGGTGTAGACAATTATTTTATCAAATTTTAGTAGACATGTATGTGAAGGTAGAAAGTGAACGTCTCCGCTAAATATCTTTAAATCAAAAAAAAGCCGCGCGTTAAGAATTATATACATTTACAAGGTGCAGTTTCTAGCGACGCCAATGTAAACCCCAGAGATTTAGGTAAAATGGTAATTCTGCCCTCATCATTCGTTAACAGTTCCCGCTACATACATGAGTACACACAAGACGCATTCGTTTATGTACGAACTTACGGAAGACCTGATCTTTTTGTAACTTTTACTTGAAATCCCACATAGAAAGAAATAACCGAGGAGCTAATGCCGGGCCAAAAAAGTACTGACAGACACGATATAGTTGCTAGAGTATTTAGATTAAAAGTACAAATGTTAAATTTGTACTTTTAATCTAATTTAAATTAATGAATGTAATTAACAAAGGGAAAATTTTCGGAGAGGTGCAGTGCTTCATGTATTCAATTGAATGGCAAAAAAGAGGATTACCGCATGCCTATATTTTAATATGGCTTAAAGAGAAGTTGCGGCCCAGCCAAATAGACGACATAATAAGCGCCGAGATTCCGGATCCTGAGCAAGATAAAGAATTGTATGATACTATCGTCCAAAATATGATCACGGTCCATGTGGAGCACAAAATTCAATATGTATTCAATAGTATGAAAGAAGGAAAATGTACAAAGAAATTCCCTAAACAGCTATTAAAAGAAACAGTACACAATGACAATGGCTACCCTTTATACAGACGCACAGCTTCCGAAGATGGTGGCAGAAAAGTCACAATCAAATCTCGTTCTGGAGCGTTCGAAACCTTAGATAACAGCTGGATTGTCCCGTATTCGCCCATTCTATGTAAAATGTTTAATGCCTACATTAATGTAGAAGCATGTAGCTCTGTCAGCGCATTCAAATATATCTCTAAATACATAAATAACGAAAGCGACCAAGCAATATTTAATCTCAGGAGTGAAGGTGAGGCAAATCCCGTTAATAATTAAAAATCCCGTTAATATATAAAGTACAGACCTTTCAAGCAGGGCGTTATATCAGCAGTAACGAGGCAGCGTGGCATCTCCTTGGCTTGCCTTTACACGAAAGGCACCCAACAGTTACTCACCTTGCTGTGCACTTAGAAAATGGAGAGCGTGTATATTTCACGGAAAGAAATTTCCAAGAAAGAATTGCATCACCGCCAAAAACTACATTAACAGCCTTCTTTCAACTTTGTCAAACCGACCCCTCTGCAAAAACGTTGTTATATTCTGAAATACCCAGCTATTATACTTGGAATACATGTGGGAAGGAGTGGAACCGTCGTATTCAAGGCGCGCCTGTTACAAATTGGCCCGGTGTAAAGTCATCAGATGCCCTTAGTCGTATGTATACCGTCCATGTAACTAATTATGAATGTTTCTGTTTACAATTGCTGCTGCACCATGTTCGGGTGCTACAGGATATAAAGACCTTAAAACTGGTAACGGTCAGGAATGAGCAACTTATAGAGAAGCATGTGAAGATCTGCATCTTTTAGAAAACGATAATCACTGGGATGAAACCATGGAGGAAGCTGTGCAGTGCCAGTCACCAGCCAAAATTAGGGATCTCTATGCAACTCTCATATCATCTTGCAAGCTATCTAATGCACATGAATTGTGGGACAAATATAAAGAGTACATGGCAGAAGATATTTTGCGAAGGTTACAGCAGACACACGCGAACATGACATTCAATGAAGACATTTATAATGAATCACTTTGAAAAATTTGGCAATGGTAGGCAAAAAAATTAAGCGACTTTGGAATGATAAGCCCTCAGCGAATAACCGAAAATGAACTAAGTGATGAAATTATACGTGAAACAAACTACAATATTTTTTTATTATTTTTTAACAGTAATTATTTTTTAACAGTGGTAGAGCCACGCGGCAGCTTTGCTGTTGCACGTATGGGCCGGCTCAAACCGGGGTGGTACCACGACCTCACAGAATACCGGCGTGAAGTGGAAGCTCTGCTTCCGCGTTTCGTCTGGTGAGTGCAGGTGGCCGGAGGCCCAAATCCCCCCCCCCCCCCATCAACATGGTAGCGGAATTAAATAATGATCGACTACCCCAGGAGGGTACCAGCACCCCTGGAGAATCCCTCGCTGAGCATCCACGACCATGTTTCTCCACTTCTGAGCGTGGGTGCTCAGGCTGCCCCGCGTATTCTGGGGGGGGGGGGGCAAAATTCCGCTCAAGACTACAACTGCTCGGGGCAAACGGAGCAACAAGACCAAGGCGACTCCTGCCACGCTGTCCGTGAATTTCTGCAATATCAGGGGACTTCACTCTAACCTAAACGCCGTCCACTACCATCTCGAGACGGCGAGGCCGGCTCTGCTCTTTCTGACCGAGACGCAGGTGTCCTTTCCGGCTGATGTCTCGTATCTCTCCTACCCGGGGTACAAACTGGAACACTCCTTTGTGCCTCGGGCTGGAGTTTGCGTTTACGTCAGAGAAGACATCTGCTCTCGACGCCTCGGCAGACTTGAAGGTTCGGACCTGTCCATCTTTTGGCTACGCGTAGACAGCGACGACCATCCGCGCGTCTACGGGTGCCTCTATAGGTCCCATAGCGGTAATGCCGAAACAGACCGACTATTCGACCACGTCCAAATGGCTGCAGATTCGTTGCTACAGCAGATCCCCTCCGCAGAGATCGTGATCCTCGGCGACTTTAACGCCCATCACGCCGAATGGCTTGGTTCACGTTTAACCGATCATGCGGGGAGATCTGTTCATGATTTTGCCTTGGCATATGGTCTGACACAATTGGTTACTTCGCCTACGCGGATTCCAGATGTGGAGGATCATGCACCTTCCCTGTTGGACCTTCTGCTGACCTCTCACCCGGACGGATATCAGATATCCGTCGACGCCCCTTTAGGCTCCTCGGACCATTGTCTTGTCCGGAGTGTGGTGCCACTCACGCTGAAATCTCGGTTGCATTCTGCAGGCTGCCGCCGTGTTTGGCACTATAGGTCAGCCGATTGGGATGGGATGCGGTCTTTCTTTGCATCCTACCCTTGGGGGCGGGTTTGCTTCTCGCCGGATGATCCCAACGTTGTTGCGGATTCTGTCGCTGATGTGGTACTTCAGGGTATGGAACTTTTTATTCCTTCCTCTGTGGTGCCCATTAGAGGCAAGTCTCAGCCATGGTTTGGTCGCTCCTGTAAAATAGCATCATGCTATAAGCAGGAGTGTTACCAAGCCTGGGCTGATGCATCAGCGTCCCGGGATGTAAACACCAGCGCTCTAAAAAAAGAAGTATAATTCCGCCTCTAGGTCCTTCAAAAGAGTCATTGCCAAGGCAAAGTCAGAGCACATAGGCAGAATTGGCGAGAAACTAGTTCGCCTTCCTTCTGGCATCCGTGCATTCTGGTCTCTCGCCAAGGCTGTCCAGGAGAATTTCTGTCAGCCATCTCTTCCATCTCTGCACAGGGAGGACGACTCACTGGCCCATACCGCAAAGGAGAAAGCCGATCTTCTAGGCTCTTTCTTTGCGTCTAACTCGACTCTCGATGACGGGGGAGTACTCCGCCGACCATCCCGCGGTGTGAGTCCTCCATGCGGGAAGTGCACTTCACACAGCGCTCGGTTCGCAAAGCACTCCTCTCCCTGGACATCCACAAGTCGAGTGGGCCTGACGGAATCATCCCAATTGTGCTGAGGACGTATGTTCCAGAGTTGGCACCGGTTTTAACGCATCTTTTCCGGTACTCCTACTCCCTAGGCGTAGTCCCAAAATCATGGAAGACGGCTTACGTCCACCCGATCCCTAAAAAAAGGCGACCGGTCTGACCCGTCCAACTACCGGCCAATCGCCATCACCTCCTTGTTCTCCAAAACAATGGAGTCCGTTGTAAACTGCCAGCTCATGAGGTACCTTGAAGATCACCAGCTGATTAGTGACCGCCAATACGGTTTTCGCCGTGGTAGGTCAGCTGGTGATCTTCTGGTCTACCTAACTCACAGATGGGCGGAGGCAGTAGAGTTCAAGAGGGAGGCATTGGCCGTTAGTTTGGACATTGCGAAGGCCTTCGATCGGGTTTGGCACAAAGCGCTTCTTTCGAAGCTCCCTTCCTATGGGCTTCCCGAGAAATTGTGCGATTGGATCACCAGCTTTCTTGCAGATCGGAGCATCAAGGTCGTTGTAGACGGTGCAAGCTCCAATTGCAAGCCTATTAATGCTGGTGTTCCACAGGGCTGCGTGCTATCGCCAACGCTGTTTCTTCTGCATATCAATGACATGTTGCATACCCGTAACATTCATTGCTATGCAGATGACAGCACTGGTGATGCTCTTTACACCGGCCGAGCCAACATTTCTCGGGAAAACGTCTCCGAGTGCCGGGACAAACTTGTGTCTGAAGTCGAGTCTCTGCTGGACAGAGTCTCGGATTGGGGGCGACTAAATCTAGTCCAGTTAACCCCCAGAAGACACAAGTTTGCGCGTTAACCACTAAAAAGAACCCCTTTGTCGTATCCCCTCGGTGTCAAGGCACTCCCCTTGTTGCCTCAGCCAGTATCGGAATCCTCGGCGTCAACATATCGAGTGACGTGCAGTTTCGTGGTCACTTGGAAGGGAAGGCCAAATTGGCCTCTAAAAAGCTTGGCGTGCTCAGCAGAGCGGGACAGTATTTCATGCCAGCACACCGCCTGCAACTTTATAAGGCGCAGGTTCGGCCGCACATGGAATACTGTTCCAATCTCTGGGCTGGGGCTCCCCAGTACCAGCTTCTTCCACTTGACCGCATCCAGCGCAGAGCGGCTCGAATCGTCGACGACCGAGTGCTTTCCGATCGGCTCGATTCACTGGCGCTGCGAAGAGATGTTGCATCTCTTTGCGTATTTTATCGCATCTATCACGGGGAGTGCTCTGAGGAATTGTTCGGATTAATCCCAGCCGCCAAATTTCGTGAACGCACTACACGTCAAACGTCCCGATACCATCCACACCATCTGGATGCTTGGCAGTCCACCACTGTACGTTTCACAAGGAGTTTTCTTCCACGTACAGCCTCTCTGTGGAATAGTTTACCACCGGCGATTTTTCCGGACCGATACGACCTGGGGACCTTCAAGAAAAGAGCTTACTCCTTTCTAAAGGGCCGCCAACGCACCCGCAATTCTCCTGGTGTTGCGGTTGATCATGGGCGGCGGTAGTCACTTAACATCAGGTGAGCCGCATGCTCGTTTGCCCCTTCTTCTATAAAAAAAAAAATATACCAGCTTTGCAGCAGCAAGTAGCCGAATTTGTCCCGCTTGCTTCCCGAACAAAAACGAGTTTTTGACAAAGCATTAGGACAAATTGAATCTGGAAATGGTGCACTTTTCTTTTTAGATGCCTTTGGAGGAACTGGGACACATACATTTTTGTTAAATTTATTATTAGCGCAAGTACGAAAAGATAAAAACATTGCTGTGGCCGTAGCTTCCTCCGGTATATCCGCCACGCTGCTAAGCGGGGGCCGCACTGCACATTCTGTTTTAAAACTCTCTCTAAATCTAGCCCAGGAAGAATCGCCGATCTGCAACTTTAGCAAAAATAGTGCACGAGGTATAATGCTACGACAATGCAAACTTTTAGTGTGGGACGAAAGTACAATGTCGCATAAAAAAGCTGTAGAAACACTAAATCGAACGCTCCAGGATTTGCGCAGCAATACCGATGTAATAGGAGGAATGGTGGTTTAACTGGCTGGTAACTTTCGCTAAACTTTACCTATCATTCAAAAGGGAAATGAAATTAAAGCATGCCTCAAGTCGTCTATTTTATGGAACAAGGTGACAAAATTCAGTTTAACTACGAATATGAGAGTGCATTTGTATAATGATATCAATGCTGGAAACTATGCTGACACACTATTAAAAATTGGCGATGGGCGGTTGGAAACGGATGCTGAGGGCTGCTTAAATTGATGAGAGATTTTTGTAACTTAGTACAGAGTCATTCCGAATTAATTGCGAGCGTTTATTCAGATTTAACGAACAACATGCATGAAAACAAATGTTTAAGTGAAAGGGCGATTCTTGCGCCAAAAAATGAGAGCGTTAACAAAATAAATGCAGATATATTAAGCGAAGTAGCAGGAGAAATAACAGAGTATTTGTCAGTAGACACAGTTATAGACACAGAATAGAGCACTTCATATCCCGCAGAGTTTCTAAATTCTCTAGAGTTGTCAGGTGTGCCCTCACATAAGCTTCAATTAAAATTAGGCGTTACAGTCATGCTAATGCGAAATTTAGATGCTCCTCGATTATGTAACGGGACAAGGCTGCGTGTGACACATCTTGGACGGAACATAGTCGGTGCTACAATTTTGACAGGCGTAGGAAAAGGTGAAAATGTTATTATACCACGGATCCCTATAATTGCCACAGATCTTCTGTTTCAATTCAAAAGGTTGCAGTTCCCTATTAAGCTCAGTTTTGCAATGACAATTAATAAAGGGCAAGGGCAAATGTTACAGGTAGCGGGGGTCAACTTAGAAAAACCATGCTTCTCTCATGGTCAGCTGTATGAAGCATGTTCGCGTGTGTCAAATTCCCAGAATCTCCACATTCTTTCCCCCGAATGGAAAAACATATAACATTGTGTACAGTAGCGTCTTAAAATAGTGTTCAGTTAGTTTTTTTCCAAAATTCCCACAATCAATTAATCAGAATTCCCACAGATCTTCCCTTTCAATTCAAAATTACCTATTTAGCTCAGTTTCTTTTCAATTACAAATGCTGCACCTCTGACGGACCTATTAAGCTCAGTTTCCTTATAACTTAAAAGGCTGCATCTCAGACGGATCTTTTATTTGGCTCAGTTTCCTTTCAATTCAGAAAACTGCATCTCTAACGAATCAATTTAGCTCAGTTTCTTTTCAAAAGTCTGCATCCCTGACGGATAATTATGGTCAGTTTTCTTTAATTAAAAATATCCCATTTCCATTTGGAATAAACAGGCTACTTTCATGCATTCCTATACTCTGCGTTTCAAACCATTTAAATAGGCTGACGAATCAATTTTGCTCAGTTTCTTTTAATGGCTGCATCTCTGACAAATCTATAAAACTCAGTTTTCTTTCAATTCAAAAAGCAATGGATAGTTCATTTCCCAGTGACCATGCGGGCGAAGCTGCGGGTAACAGCTAGTATTCACATAATGTTGTTACGCCTTATCTTCTTTATTAAGTACATTTTATTCGAAAATGGTTAAGGTGGCGTTAAGTCTCATATTATTTTACTAGTTCTTAATTTAACTGATAGAGGAAAAGTAAAGTCAAGCAATCGTATCTTAAATAAACGAGTGTTCCTTCTTCTTATTTGATTAATTTTCCTTCTTAACCGTACTTTGTGTATTTAAATAAATCTTTGTAGTAAAAAAGTAATTTTTTTATAAAATTTTCAAAATGAACTTACGGTAACCTGATGGTAAGCAGCTACTGCAGGTTATAGACGCAATTACTCTTTATTATCATTTAAGTAACTCATTAATGAAGCTAAATAAGAGACTTTTAAGTTATATTTCTAAATTAAAAATATAAATTTAACGTTTCATTAATTTCGGTTTCATTTTGTGAATTAGACATGGAAACTGATACATTTTTCCTTTGGGTACATTAAAATTGAACATTAATCCAGGTTGTTTAAATATGTCACTGCGTCACTATTATTTTTGTGAAACACCAAAGGAAGCCTGCAATTAAACCTCACCGGGTTATTTATGTGTCGATAAAGCCTCCCCAGCGATCATCCATCAACCACGCTAGAGACAAGGCACATTTCAATATACTTTATAAACTGCATGTGACGTACTTTATGTGCTATTTTTATACCAATCATAATTTTAACAGCTGGGGAAGCGTTTAATATCTCTACATATACATGTTTTTGTTTTCAGTGTATTGGAAATTAAGCTACAATTTCAAATACATTAGTAAGTTTATGAAAATATTTGTTCATTATTCGATACTCAGATTAATTTAACGCAAATAGTATAGATTGCGCATAAAGTTTCACAAGTCAATTGAATGAAGTAATTAAGTGTATATATATTAAGTGTAGTAATTAATGAAGTAATTATTTTTATTAATTATTTATACGTATCATGAAAACATTGCATATCATAAAGTAAAAGGAGATGACTATTTAATAATTAAGTTTCAATTACGCCGTACAACCCCAGCCGCAAACAAAACCCTGTTTGGACCTCGACGCGGTACCAGGCAACCGTTCTGTTTCATTGTGTATGACTATTGTTGACAATCCTGTATGTAGAGATAATTTTAACGAGAGAGGTGTGTCAGGATCGTGCCAAATGGAAATAATTAATATCTTCCCTTCGGGGCGACGAATTTATTATTACAAAAGAATTAATTTCATTATTTAAAAGTTTAAGTTAGATTGTGTCCTTATATTGCAATCACCACAGTTATTTCAGTTAGAATGTATTAAAAAAAAACATCTTACTTTATCGAGTCATGATGAGATTTCCACGTTTGTACAGAGTTACAGCTGCAACCGCTCCAGCAAGCAACGACAACGCTGCTGCCGCACACCCGCCCGCCGCCAACAACACCCCATCTGAACCTCGCGTAGCGTCACCAGCAAACCGTGCGGTTTCGTTGTGCGTCGCCACTGTTGACACCTTAGCCTTGTATAATGATAAACCGTGACAACTCCCTGAAACAAAACCTTTTCATAGTTAGTATATTAATAATTTAAAATAAATAATTTGAAAAATACAATTGTTTATCCAGATGTGAAGTTCAAAAATAAAAATGATGTAGGAGTGTGACAAGTGAAAAGTGACAAAAATTCAAGTCTTCAGTTATTTAGCAACGAACTATTTTTTTACGTGTAGTTTAAAATCTATACAAATAAATAAAATTGTGGTGTCTGTTTGTAATGTCGAAATAACAGACTTTTACTAAATGCATGTGAAAATATATACGGTACGTATATTTAAAAAAAAGCAATTTGCTGAAATTTCTGTATGTCTGTTTTTTCTGGCTAATCACCGAAATCGCTAAAACCGATTCTGACGGAACTTTCACCAGCAGTTAGCTGATGTTATAAGGAGTAACTTAGGCTACTTATATTTAAAAAAAATAATTGGTGTTCCACGCAAAAAAAATTAAAACCCATGAAATCTAATAGTAAAAAAATCTACGGGCTTGAACTCGCGATGGACAGCTTGTTGTACATTTAAACAATTATTAAAAGCCAAATCACTACCTCAATCTTGACTTGAAGCCGCATCATTTCCTGTGCTATAAATATTGCGACTGGCTTAATAATGTTACGAGCTTGAGGTTCGTGATAATAAAAATTGCCGATAGAATTACCAAAATTAACTCTTTAATTCACTTTACACTAATTAAACTTAAAACACTAATAATTAATCACACTGATTCACTTTATTCAGCTCCGAAGCTTCGCTTGTCTCGCCAAATTCAATACTTCCCCGATCACACCTTGCAGCGCCTATAAATACACATTAGCACCGAAACATCCAGAACATTCAAGTAAATACGCGCAAAGCGTCGAAAGTTCGGCTTCTAGAAGGTTAGTTCTTCGTTTCGACAGTAGATGGCGCTGTCGGTTGAAAGATTAGTGATGTCATTTTCTGGAAAGTTCCCCCCGCTCTCGTCCCTGACACAACATGACGTCAACTTAGGCGCGCAATAGTAAGAATGAATGAGCCCAAAACGATCCCATTTCAAAAATTCATCACGTCTCCTACCAAGCGTAATAAAAATGCAACTTTTAAAATTTGTTGAAAGCCTACGTTAGCGTACCTACACGTAATGATATTAGATGAAACCCACTAAATGAAATATAAGGTTTAATAGAAAAACTTTCTCCAAATGCGGAGGGACAGAAAGAATGATGGTGTAATAGCAATAAACGCAGGTACGCACTCAGGATTCAACGTTTTATTAAATACCAACCCCTTATTGTTTGCTTTAAAGGATCATGTAGCGGGAAACATTACGAGTTGCTACGATTAAAGTCGAGACGACAGACTGGGCAAACAAAAATTTAGAACAGGAATTCATTCGTCTAATTTATCGCTATCCTTGAGACAAAAATTGTCTACTCCTTTTCTTTAATATATAAAATTTGACCAATAACGTTATTTACGCACGGATATCATAACATTTTCAGCGGAACTTCTAGCCGAGGAAGGAATTATCTTTATAAGCACATGATATAATATGTTCTTTATTTAAATTTACTCTATAGTTTTAATACTACAGTAATACACTAAGGTTGAAAAGGTTTATCAAATAATAATTCACTCGTTATTAAAATTAGAAAAATACATATAAAGGGGAATTACATAAACTAATAAGTTCTACCAACTATCTATTAGTGATTTTATATCCCTTTCAAATTTTGATCTCTTTTTATAGCTTTTGTTATTTTTATATATTTTAAAAACCCTTTACGGGGATTTTCTCCCTAGGCCTTTCACATGGACAAACATCTAGGCTTAGGACAATTATTAGCAGACCATACAATTCCGCATGGGATTTCGATCTGCGGCTCGCAGCGCCGCTACAAAGTGTTTAACAACTGCATTACCAAACCATCAATTGGTTATACATATTTATATGTCAGTTGCATTTTCAGTGTTTTTTTTTTCTTAAAGAGATATGTAAGATTTCATCTTATGTACCTCGCGTTTAACTTTTTAAGTACCTATTCAATAAAATAAATGATATTACTTAACTTAATAAAACATTACTGAGCTTCTAATTCTTAATTTATCGATATATGCTTTCTTTTGAAATAATAAAGTACGAATAGCAAATTAAAAGCCCCTATCTCCAGCACGTGTTCAAACCTTAAGATTGACGGAAATATTGCGAACAGTATAATTAGAATCTTTAATTTTATAATTTTTGTCTTGCCCCTCATAATTCGTCTTCATCCCTCGCAAAATATCCTGTTGCATCTAAAAAATCGTCTACATAAAGAATGCGAGGGAGTGATTTGTATAGTGAATAAGATTGAGAGTATCCTTTCAGTTTTATGAAATTCAGTAATAGAGAATTTTAACCGATAATAATTTAATATATAAAAGTAAAAATAATGATAAAACAAGAATATAAAACGTAAAACGTCATAATATTAAACAAAATATCGTGAATATTATGAATCCCACTACGAGTATATTATAAATTAATATAAAATAATTATTCTGAATCTTCTATAAAAATGAAATGGCGAACACCTTTGCTGACATAATATTATACATAGCTTGCTTACCGTGTGTTTAAATTACTATGAAATTTTACTTTTAATGGAGTTATCTTATTTTTAGACCATATTTCAAAAAAGTAACCATAAGCTATTTTTCTTATATCAGTATTAGATGCATTTTGTGGAAAAAAATACACTCAATACAGGAAATATCCGAGTTTGTAGGTGTAAAAATTTTATATCTAAAAAATTTTTTATCATAGTTATAGTGGCATTTTTTCATAACGTATAAAAGCCTCCGCAACAATAACTCTTATTCAAATAAAACCTTGTGAATAACATAAATCAAATCGATTGCGGTATCGGATATTTTCATCCAGATATGACACGATTTGAACGTCGTAAGCTATTCTGAATAAGCGTTTCAGTGATAAGAACACCCTCATTCAGGCAATGCTACTCGGCAGAGTCGGAAATTTATTGTAATTATTATTGCCAGACAAAGTGTTTGCCGAAGAGGTTCGTCTTTTTATAGCTTTATGCCATTTTAGTATACCTATTCGTTGTTGGAAAGTGATTTATCGAGGGGGATGAATGGAACTTGGCCAATTTTCAGCAGCTCATTTCAAATTGAAATTATTTACTGCATATATTAAAAAATTATTGGGATGGATAAATCTCAAAAATAAATGGCAATTTTTCCACATTTTCGGAGTTTTCCATATTTTTGTCGTTATGTATTTTCATCGTTATACAAAATCAATACTTTAAAAGTTTTCTCTATGTTACTGAATTCAATTTTACATTATGCATAATCTTTCTTGGCACGTCTGTCTGTTAGTAATCGTGTTACTTTTGGACTACTTGATCGAGAAAAGTAATATTCATACAACATAATATTTGTTTGTATTATCGAGACGATGGTTCCTAGCAATGACTCATAAAATGACTTATATCACAATATATGTAGGTTTATTTTTTGTTTTTGGTTGCCGCTGTGGTTAAGTGAAAAAATGGATTTTATACCATTGAGCTATAATGTACTATGTACTAGAGGCGACACTGCATACAGCTACTCTGTTCCACTCAACTGAGGTGCATACACCGCACTTTAATCAGTCACTCGCTAGGCGCTTGTAGAGTTGGAATCTCTTGAAAAATATGCCGTCGTGTGTACTTAGTTATTGCACAAATAATTCAAGAAATGTCAGTAAAACCCAAGGAATTACTTTTCATCGCTTAATAAGATACTTAACCAATAAAAAAAGTATTAAAAATTAATAATAAAACAAATTATTTCTAAGACGCCATCTCGTCATGGAATATAGATTATGAAATTAATATGTTTAGATGCGACATTTCTGTGGGCACTTAAGTAAAGGACTAATATATTATTATACACATTTTTTGTAGAAACATATATAAGTTATTATAATTAGGCTAAATTTTTCATGTTTAATCTAAATTTTTCTTGTAAAATCTGCTTATTATTCTTTTATTTTATTTTTAGGTTTCCACTTCAAAGTCAAAGTGGAATAAATTCCTCCATTATTAACTCTCCAATGTCCAGCATTTATGAACGACTCTTATTCTAATTTAAATAAATATATTGTAACTTAAATGTTATGTTAATAAGTTTTGTTAAACATACATTTAGTATGTTTTTTTGATATTTGACATAGATACCTTTTTAAATATTCAGATAAAAATGTCATTAAAATGTAATTGTGATATAATATTATGTAATATTATATTAAATATTACCAGATATAATTACTATTAACAAACAATATAAGACCACGTTCACCGAACACGAACCGCACGAACACAGAGTAGCGCAATTTTTTTGTTTGAGATAGCTGTTCTACATACTTCCATTAAAAATTCACGGTAGGAACCGAAAATTATTAAGTATTTTAACGTTTGTGACAGATAGACAGAATGACACACTGACATACAAAGAATTGAACTCATATTTTAATACAGAAAAACCGCAGGAAAAAGTTATAGAAAAAGCATAACATTTGCATAGTTTGTCGGTACTAGATGCAACTAAGCATAGAGAACGTGATAGATGTTCGAATAGAAACTGTATTTAATATTGATTAATTGCAAAAACGTACAATATGCCTTATACACAACACTTATTTAAATATTATACAATTATATAACCAATTTGGTTTTCCCCACTTAGCTATAACTTATATCTTTATACTTATACATGCGAAGATGGTAACGACTCTTTTTCTGTCTAGGAGTAAATCTGAGTTGGACTACTGCCTTTGTTATTTCTGCCACAAATAGTAGTGCCTGAACAGCTAGCTAAAGTAGGATTCACTTACCGTCACTTGGAAAGTAACCTCAACTATAAAATATAAGAAATTACAATACCAAGATAGTTTATAAGAGGTATCTCTTTTTCACAATTTTGTTGTAAGAAATAAGTAAGAACAAACTAGGGTTACTAACCTTTTAAGCAAATTTTATTCCTTTTGAAAAACAAGCTTGACGTCTTTATGAGCTCGATCTGGTGCGGAAATGTTTAATTGCATAGTAACCAATATTTCTGCACTTCTTTCTTGTGCATGGCGATCGTACCCTAAAAGTGTTGTAAATATTAATGAAATTTGTTATTTAAAAGACAAAAATATAATACTCATGTTTTATATTCTGTATCTCTGTACGAGAAATCAATTGCTGTACGTCAGTCTCGCTAAAACTAAAAAACGGCCCGACCGATTTTGATGAATTTTTGTATGTATTTGAATGGGTCCTTCAGTGGCTTAAATTCATATTTGGACCCGGTAGGTGGCACTGTTATTTAGATCCAGAAACCACCCGTGGGAAATCCGGGTCAGATCGCCAGTTTTATGATATAAATTTTTAATCATTCATTACAACCTATTATAAGGTCCCTGCTGAACATAGTCCTCCCCATAGATTTTCTCATAGATATTTGATGCAGTTGCCACGTTTGGCAGGCGGGTTGGCAATCGTAGTTGTTTTATTATTTTCAGTTGTTTTCAAGATGTCGCCTTCCACGACACCCTCAGTGTGATATGGGGCAGTATATTCACTTACACCTTTACTACACGGGGACCCAAATGCGTAACTCGTAAAATATATGATACAAATTTAAATATATTATTTTGAAGTTCTTTCAAGATATGAATTTATTTTTCTTATAATACACTCAATTTTCAGGGAATGTGGTACACATGTAAATATGTGAGTGTTGACGTTAATTATCAATGATGACAAATGCAAAGCACTGAAGGGTCCCGAATATAAAAATGAATGGAACACATAGCCCGCCGAGCTGATCCAAGGAATGTTGCCGGACTTCACAATGGCTACAACATAATTTTACTTCTTAAAAATGAATGCACGCATGCTTTCCTTGACCGCCTAGCACGTGGTTAATTTTGTGTTTATTTAGTCTCATTGTGTCGTAGATTCAGAATCTAGCACGAGACGAGCATGTTATGCGTAGGTATGTAAATTTAACCTCTCAACCCCCTAGCGGTCTCTTGAGACCGCGGCCATATTCCGTCAAATCCTACTTTTCTATGAAGAAGTTTGTATTATATAATCAATATGAAATACTCTATCCTCTAGTGCAATAAAAGAAACCGTTATTTCCGAATTGTTTACAAATGTTATTCTGTTGATTTTTGGATTTACCTAGTGTTTTATTAGTGTTTTATTATAAAATTGTAACGAAAGTTTTTGTGTGAATATAATTTATCTTTTTACGTAAATAATTTCGAGTAATATAAATTGAAATAGTTGTGATTTTCACGCTGCCGACATTCGCATGGTATATTTTTTTTGTTATCTAAATACGAAGTAAATGAATGAATATGAAGTAAAACCTGACTTTTGTTTAGACTCCACGATAGAGAATTTTGTATAGATTTTGTAATGCTAAACTTCTTCATAGAAAAGTAGTCTCTAAATACAAGTTTTAATGGTTTTGGTTGTGGTGGGTAGGTGCGGCCGCATTCGACCGCTCGGGATTTGTCGGGCGCATAGGAAGGATATTCCAGTTTTATTTTATTTTTACAGTTTCTCATGAAATATCTGTCATTTAATGTTCAGGTTACAATTGTTTGTTGTTGTACAATCACTGTTGACGATTAATGGTTTAACCAAATTCAAGTTCAAAATATTTAATTGTTATAAATTTCATGTTAATTTATAATGTAAACATATTTAATCACTACCTCTCAGTGGAGAGTAATTGTGTTCTCTGATCACCAGGCCCGGTCAACTCTGTATGGACAGAATGAAATACCTAAGGGGGCTGAATTTTATTATTGCCATTTGTCAGATAAATGTCTTGTTTTATAATTAGTAAGATTTTTCTAAAGTACAATAATCCATAGGAAGATAACTATGCCTGTCGTATTTTTCTACATTATTATATTAGCATATCCTTGACAGTAAAAGAAAAATAAATATTTTCTTTTTTGTTTTGATTTTCAATGAGTAGAAAATTATATTTTTTACTGGTAGCACCAAAATATCTAAATGAGTATATAATTCTCATTTCTCAAAATATGGCGCCGCCGTATAAGTTATTATTGTTCATGATCGGTTGTTATGTTTGTTTCCTAAGATTTTGCAAGTTTACGATATTGAGTTGAGATTAATGTCCTTCGTTTATATGATGTGCAATGTGTTAGTCAATGATTCGTAGTGAAATACGAAATAGTGACTCTAATAAACTACGCTGCAATGGCGGATAAAGGAAATAGAAAAAGTGTTCTAAGTGCAACAGCTTACCAACCATTGACAACATTAAATTATTTAGGTTTCCGAAACCCGCAGTAAAGTATATTTTGCGGTACGTATACAATATACATATACACTATTTAGTAAGTTCTAACCTTAAAGTAAATCTCTTGTCCAACTTATTGTTTCTCTTTAACCATTTAAAAACAAATTATTGGTTTGTAAACCATTGAACCTACTTTGATAATATTTGTATTTAATAATTATATCTTTTGTTTTCAGCTGTAAGTTGTGGGCGAAATATTATATTCCTTCCCAAGAGCAGTATACTACTTCAGCTTTCCAGACAAAGCTACATAATAAGCCCAGAATGCTGTGTGAAAAACATTTTCATGATGATTAATTCAATGATGCAACCAAGAAAAAGCTCTTAAGAACTGCATTCCCATGTGATGTAAGTAAAGTGTATAATGTATATGGTAATATGGTATGTATATAGTTTTCTTTAAGGATTACTCAGATATTTTATATGGGGATTACTATATTCAGGAGTGGACTTTGATAGACAGTAATGAAGATGATGATGATTATTCATATGACCATCATCTGGATCTAACATGGATGGACAGACCACATACAGTAGTTTGAATCCTGTAAAAGCTTTAAACTAATTTATAATAATTGGACGGACAAGGCATCCAAAGGATTGAAGTCTATAACTCTATAAAGTTAACACAAGCCCTTCCTTACATTATTAAAAGTGCAACACACTGCATATTATTTTTAACAATCAAATATATATTTTAAAATAACAACAAACCTTAAGAAAGTTCAAGCATCACAATCTATGAATAATTACATTTCGTCCTAAACCTATCAAATTTAAAGGCACAACTTGTACAACGCAGTAGAAATACATGCATCGAATGGTTCTCAAATAATAAATAAACACTAACTCTTTCACAATTATTTACTATCTTATTTTGTTATATTAATTGTAATAGTGGGTGTATTATAGAGCAAGTTGGATGAACAAGATCCATTCATTTACTTTGTATTGGTAGAAGGGTAACGTAGTGCCGTGAGTAGGGACTGGCTTACTGTGAAAGTAATGTCAGTGAATATAATGTTAATTTAATTTTATATAATAATTTTATGATACTATAATTTATTTCAGTTTTTATTTATTTCCAGACTAACAAAGTATTCCCATTTTATTTTGTGGAATCACAAGCTGTCTCCTCGCAAATTATTGCTGCAAAACCAAAAGCAGGATCTTCAAAAAGGACAATATTATATCCACTGAAGAACAACCACAAACATCAAAGCATAACAGATAACGTTGAACCTGAAAAAGAAAGTACTCTATATGAAAATTTTTAAAATTATATAAGGAATATTTTTGTAATCTAATATTTAATATGTTTTATAATTTTGAATTAAAATTATTCTATTTGTAAGCTCATTCAATACTTAATATATTGCATATAATATAGAGACAAAATTTTTAGTGTCAATTCAGGGAAATTTTATATGTGGTAGAGCCATGCTGCGGTTATATTAGAAGTATAGTTGTAGCACAGAATACCAGTGTGAAATAGTAGCTTAATGCTGCTGTATTTCGTATGGTGAGTGTAGAGAACCGGAGACCCTTCTTACTGAAAACGAGGCATTCCATCTTAGTCTTCACGGGTGACAACGCATCTGCATTTTGATTCGTAATCGAGGATAGATGTGGATGTCTATGGGCCACAGCAACCACTTACCATCAGGTGGACTGTGTGCTCGTTTGTCATCCTATCCTATAAAAAAAATAGATGGAGAACCAAATATTATCAAAACAAAATTATTATTTATGAATTTTGTACTTGTGTGTAGGAGCTTATTTATTAAATAACTTGTTTTTGATTAAAATATTGATATTTAGGTTATTGTAGACATTATGTGATTTGTGATTGTGCATATTAACAATTCATCCATGATTGTAAATCTTATATACGAGTATATTGTTTACTTAAGTAATTGAAATGTTGTAATCAATATTGATTTTCTTTTCATTTTTAAACCCATCAAATGTCTTTATAGAAAGAACTAAGCTGCTGGAGAAATTTTGTCTTAAGTTATGTATGTTTTTTTAATTTTTATTTTGAATAAATAAATAGAAATTTTGTAATTTTTGTTCTTTTATTTAGCGCTGGGATAGGCAACCCAAAAATACCTCAAATAAAAAAACCAAAAAAGACCACGTTCAAATTTCCCGCCACACGAGAAGTGCAGGAGGCTGACGATAGATGGAGCTAGTGGTTATATATAGCATTTCTTAAATTTTGTATGAAGTTGTCGTTCTTCTCCGATAGGAGTAATAGTGTTCTGTGCTGATCACTTCGTTTTACTTTTTACCACGCAGTCCTTCAACTGAAAGCAAATGTGAAGTGATAATAGCAAGGAGTTTATATTCATTTGTTACAACTACTTACATATTATGTTCTAAATGGTATCAGTATATGTATTTTTAGCAAATTTTCAGTTTGATTGATTTTTTTATAAAATAAGGGTGACAAATGAGCACGCAGCCCACCTTATAGTAAGTGAATGCTATGGCCCCTAGACATTTACGTCTATCTCTCATTAAGAATCAAAATGCAGATGCATTGACACCCTTCAAAACTAAGAAGAAATGCCTCGTTTCCAGTAAAGATTTCCAGTTTTCTACACTCTCTATACGAAACACAGCACCAATCTTATCAGCACAATACTTCACGCCGGTATACTATGAGAGCGTGGTCCTTCCCCGGTTGAGCCGAACCATTCGCAGTACATCTATGATGCGTGACACTACCGCGAATAAATGTGATCCAACCCGAACATATTTTATGTCTTGTAGTGGTGGCTAAGGTAATTCATAATTTTTTCTTTGCATAGGTGTCGCAAAAGGCGACTACCTATGGGACATGCTCTGGGCCATCGATTGACTGCGGTATAGCCATCACGATTAAGCCAGAAGTATACGAGAATGTAACCAGATCGGAGATAGGAAGCAGCGCAGGTGCGAGATGTCTGGTACAGCAATTCAATTCGCCTGCCAAGCGTGGTGAATAAAGAAAGTCTTCTCCACAACAAGAGAGGACCATGTCCATCAGTTGATTTTCAAAAGAAAGAATGAAAATGCATGCATCAGAACAAAGCGCGTAGGTATGTTCTACTCTTGTCTAAAAATCAAGAATCCGGCGTTTTGTCGCATGAAATCGTATCTAACAATCATATTGAACATATAAATGACTAAAAAAACACGTAGTCAGAAAGATAAATGATTGTTGAACTTGTTATTATTTTTTAATTTTTATAGGCTGATGAGGAATAGAACATACATAACATTATAAGATACATTTTTTTGTAATGGTAGTGGTAGTGGTGGGCCTTGAAAAATTCTGAACAACTTTAAACGAAGTAGGATACAAATGAATTGTCAACACTGAGGAAAGAAGATGGAATGCCTCAGCCTGTAATTACACTGTTCTCTACAACATTCAGACCGGAATACTGCAATGCTGGCACTGCTATTTGATAGCAAAATAAGTAAGAGGGTTGTACTCAAAGGGACTCCAAGACAAAAAAGGGGTCCTACCAATGGCGGCGTTTAACGAAAAGGGGATATAGCAATGTTGTTATATTCCTCTCTTCAAAGACTAACGTCAACTGCACGCGATGCACACAGACAGACCAAGCAAACGTCCTCTAGCGAGAATTTATTTAAAAATGCACAACCATAATATCACTAACTAGTTCCAGGCAGCAGAAATACTATTGCAAGGGTTTCATAGCATAAGGATGCCAAACAAGCACATATTCCCTCTGCTGGTAAGTGGTTACTGTGGCCCATAGACATCTACATCTATCCTCGATTACGAATCAAAGTGCAGATGAGTTGTCACTGGTAAGGACTAATATAAAATGTTTCATTTACAGTGAAAAGGGTCTCCAGTTCTACCATACGAAACACAACAGCGTTGTTAATGTTACGCACCTTAGTCAACGGCACTAGCGCCTAGTTGAAACTCGAACTCTCGGTACCTTGCGCGTGTTTACTTGAATATTCTCGATATTTCCGTGCTAATTTATATAAATAGGCGCTGCAAGATGCGATCGGAGAAGTAATGAAGTTGGCGAGACAAGCGAAGCTTCGGAGCGGAATAAAGTGAATCAGTGTGATTAATTATTAGTGTTTTAAGTTTTAATTGGTGTAAAGAAAATTAAAGTGTTTTAATTTGGGTAATTCTATCGGCAACTTTTATTGTCACGAACCTCAAGCTCGTAACAATTGGTGTCAGAAGTGGGATAAAATCATGCCGATTTTACCTAAGGAGGAAACGGAGGGTGTCCGTACCCGAAGTCAACGCCAGCAGGAGACGGACCAAAGAAGATTTGGTGGTGCAACGCCGCAGACGGCGGAGGGTCAGCCGCCGGCTGCAGGCCCGTCAGTAGCTCCTACATCTGCAGCACCTGACTTAGGTGCTCTAATGGTGATGCTGCAGGAGCAGGCTCGCCGACAGGAGGAACAGGTTCGTCGGTTGGAAGAGCAGCTGCGGGGCGGACAGGATGAACAGGCCCGTTGGTTGAAAGAGCAGCAGGAGGAACAGGCTCGCCGACAGGAGGAACAGGCTCGCCAGCAGGCGGAACAGGCACGCCGATTGGAAGAGCAGCTGCGGGGCGGACAGGAGGAACAGGCCCGTCGGTTGGAAGAGCAGATGCTCCTCATGAAGGACCTTCACGCTACCTTCGGGAAGGAGATAAAGGAGGTGAAGGATAGGGTTTGCTTAGCATGACAACCGCCTGTCGGAAGCTGAAACCCAAATCGCGAAAGCTGAAACCCGAATCGACCAAGTAAACAATCGGGTTGACAACGTAATGGCTGACATGAAGAAATCACTGGACGAACTCAAACTTGGAGAGGGAGCTATAGCTCCCGTAGTATCTACAACACCTTCGCTACGTGGGTTCAAGGTGCCACCGTTCGACGGTACCTCTTCCTGGTCAGCCTACAAAATCCAGTTCGAGGCTATTATGAAGGCGAACGGCTGGAATAAAAGTCAGGCCATGACTGCTCTCACACTAGGCCTGCGCGACCAGGTCTTAACAGTTCTGGAAGCTCTCGGTGAGGAAGTGACTTATGAGCAACTCCTTGAGGCGTTGGAGGCCAGATATGGTGACGCTCACCAGGAACACGTCTTTCGTGCGCAGCTTAAAGATCGCGTGCAGCGCATCAACGAAAACCTGCAGGAGTGGGCTCTAGAAGTGGAGAAGCTGGTGCGAAAATCATACCGGTCTGTACCTGCGCTCATTGAAGGGCACCTGGTTCAGACATTCATCGACGGCATCCGCGACCTGGAAGTCAGATCTGCTGTGAGGCTCGGGCACCACGAGACGCTTAAGGACGCCTTGGCCCATGCACTGGAGGTGGAAGCCGTGCGGCAGGATCGTCGTTCCCATCGCGTCAGGGAGGTTGCAGCAGCTACAGTTCGCGACCGCAACAAAGGATACAGCCCTAGGTGCTATGGCTGTGGGGAAAAGGGCCATCTTCGATCCAGCTGCCCTAAGCGAACCGCAGAAAGGGAAGGTGAACGATATCAGGAGGGTAGTGCGGCCAACAGCACCGCCCAGCAGCAGCAGGGAAACGAGTAAAAGCCAGAACTGCGGGGCGGGTGCTGGCTGATGTTAAAAGAGCCCCAAGGATCTCGATCTCATAAACCCACGATGGGAACAGTCTAATCATCAAGGGCGAGGTCAACGGAATGCCGTGTAAACTGACCATAGACACTGGAGCCTCTCGTACGGTTGTTAGTTCCGAACTAATAAGTCAGTTCCTTGGGGACTCCGCATACAACCGAGAACGCATTAATTTGGTAACAGCCACCGGTCAGCGTATACCCGTCCGTGGAGAGAAAGAGATGGAGTTGAAGCTAGGCAACATGATCTACCTGCATAATGTCATCGTGGCTGATATAATGGACGACTGCATCCTGGGCCTAGACTTCATGAGGAAGAATTCTTCCTCATGAACAACAATTGTTGTGCGATTGACGTTAAGCAAGGTGTCTTGAAATGTGGACAAGAGGAACTTTTTGTGGAAGGAGCGTTACCAGGGAACGTGTACAGCCTTGAGAAGTTTGTTCTTTCGCCGAGATCGGAAACGATTGTGCCGGTTAGTGTTCCTCGAAATCCTGGACAACCTCATCGTTGTGTACTCTTGGAAAGGTTAGAAAATGACCTTCCATGGAAAGTGGCTCGAACCTTGGGCAGAACCACTAACATCTCAGGAGTACGTGTGCTGAACCTTTGTGGCCAGGAACAGATTATAGAAAAAGGCACACTGGTTGCTACTTGTGAGGAAGTGGATTGGTTACGTCGGTGCCAATATCTATCGACTGGGACCCACAAACGAGAGGGATGCACAAACGAGAGTTAGCACACTTTTAGAAGACTGTCGCAGCGTTCTCTCCCCAAAGGAAAGGTCAAAGCGAAGAAGTTGTTACTCAAGTATGCCGATGTATTCTCATCAAAGGATGCTGACATAGGAAAGACTGGCTTACTTCAACACAAAATAAACACAGGTGAAGAATTGCCTATCCGTCAGCGGCCAAGAAGATTGCCGGTAGCACGTGAAAAGGAAGTGGAAACCATGATTGAGGGAATGATGAAGGATGGTGTTATTGAACCTTCACCTAGTCCATGGTGTTCACCCGTGGTACTGGTAAAGAAGAAGGATGGCAGCATGCGGTTTTGTGTTGACTACCGCCGTCTGAACGACGTTACTAAGAAGGACAGCTATCCCTTGCCAAGAATTGACGACACGCTGGACATGCTTACAGGAGTAAAGTGGTTTAGCACGCTGGATCCAAAAAGTGGCTACTGGCAAGTTGAGATTGACCCTAAGGACAAGGAGAAAACTGCGTTCTCGACGGGAAAGGGTCTGTGGCAATTTAAAGTAATGCCGTTTGGGTTGTTCAATGCTCTAGCAACGTTTGAAAACGTCTGGTCTACTTGGATGACATCATCATCGTGGGCCGTACGTTTGAGGAACACCTTCAAAACCCGGAACGCGTGCTCATGAAGATTAAGAGTGCCAACCTCAAATTGAGTCCGAAGAAATGTTCACTATTCAAACGGCAGTTCAACTTTTTGGGGTATGTAGTGTCGGAAGAAGGTAACCGCACGGATCCAGAGAAAATTGCAGCTGTAAAGGATTGGCCGGTTCCAAAAGACAAGACGCAGGTTAGAGCATTTTTGGGTTTGTGCTCCTATTACTGGCGATTTGTGAAGAACTTTGCAGATATAGCCAAACCTCTGCATAAGCTAACCGAGGAGAAGCGACATTTCTGCTGGGATGAAAGTTGTAATATCGCATTCCAGGAGCTCAAGGACCGTCTGTGCAAAACACCTATTTTGGGATACCCTGATGCAAGCAAAGAATTTATATTGACACAGACGCAAGTGATATAGGACTTGGCGGTGTATTGTCTCAACGTAATGGTGATCAAGAGGTCGTGATAGCGTACTTCAGCAAGTCGTAGTCAAAACCGGAAAGGAACTATTGTGTCACAAGACGCGAGTTGCTAGCTGTGGTAAAGTCGTTGCAGCATTTTAGCAAATATCTTTTGGGGCGAAAATTTCACTTACGAACTGACCATGCTGCACTAAAATGGCTATTGCAGTTTAAAAATCCAGAAGGACAAGTTGCGAGGTGGATTGAACTACTGCAGGAATACGACTTTGAGATCGAACATCGCAGCGGGAAATCTTATGGCAACGCAGATGTATTGTCAAGAAGACCTTGTCCTGAAGATTGCAAACATTGTACTAGGCAAGAGAGTAAAGAAGTAGTATCCGTGAGGATGCTCATGGCAGACCACCTCAGCAACGAGTGGAAGGACAGTTTACAACGTGCACAGCAGGAAGATCCGGACATCAAGCCAATCCTGGAATGGATGAAGGCCAGTGCTCCCAAGCCCAAGTGGGGCGACGTCTCAGCGATGAGTTCGACCACTAAAAGCTATTGGGCCCAGTGGGACAGCTTGCTGCTTCAGGATGGAGTTCTGTGTCGTAAATGGGAAAATGTTCGGGGGAGACAGCTGTCATTTACAAATGGTTGTCCCTAAAGCTAAAGTACCGGATGTTCTACAGCTGTACCATAATGATTATTCAGGAGGCCATCTGGGGGTTAAACGAACTCTACTGAAGATCCGAGAACGGTTTTACTGGGTCCACTGTCGAAACGATGTCGAGGACTGGTGTCGCAAATGTACAAGTTGTGCGACTGTAAAGGGACCTCAGACTCGTAGTAGAGGTGCATTGAAGTTGTACAATGTTGGTGCACCATGGGAGAGAATAGCCATTGATGTGGCGGGGCCGTTTCCGGAGAGTGAAAGCGGTAACAAGTATTTCATGGTTGTGATGGATTACTTCACTAAGTGGCCAGAAGTCTTCGCCATTCCAAATCAAGAAGCTTCAACAGTTGCAGATAAACTAGTTCATGAAGTCTTTTGTCGTTTTGGAGTACCTTTAGAGATTCACAGCGATCAAGGAAGGAATTTTGAGTCTCAAATATTCCAGGAAACTTGCCGAGTTATGGGTACTCATAAAACAAGAACGACTTCTTATCACCCGCAATCTGATGGAATGGTAGAACGATTTAATCAGACATTGGAGAGGTACCTAGCAAAAGTTGTAGACAATCGGTAACGAGATTGGGACAAGCAAATACAACCGTTTTTGTTGTCATATCGAAGCGCTGTTCACGAAAGTACAGCAGTGACACCAGCTTTCGCAAACTTTGGAAGAGAATTACGGCTACCTGCAGACCTGATTACCGGGATAACACCTGATGCTCCACTCAGTATAACCGATTATGCAAATGACTTGCGGAACAAAATTAATGACGTTTATGAGCACGTTAGACAATCGGGCCAGCAAATGTCTGAAAAGATGAAAACCCGGTACGACTGCAAAATGAACAACAAAGGGTTCGACGAAGGTTCACTTGTGTAGTTGCACAATCCAGTCCGCAGCAAAGGGAAATCTCCTAAGCTTCAAGCTAAATGGGATGGCCCGTACCGGATTGTCACCAGGATCAACGATGTAACCTACCGGATACAGAAAGGCGCAAGAGGGACTCCTAAGATCGTCCATGTGGATCGCCTGGCGCGTTATTATGGGGCCGATAATGCTCGGGACGAGCATGTCTTAGGTGGGGGCAGTGTTACGCGCCTTAGTCGACGGCACTAGCGCCTAGTTGAAACTCGAACTCTCGGTACCTTGCGCGTGTTTACTTGAATATTCTCGATATTTCCGTGCTAATTTATATAAATAGTCGCTGCAAGGTGCGATCGGGGAAGTATTGAAGTTGGCCAGACAAGCGAAGCTTCGGAGCGGAATAAAGTGAATCAGTGTGATTAATTATTAGTGTTTTAAGTTTTAATTGGTGTAAAGAAAATTAAAGTGTTAATTTGGGTACTTAATTCTATCGGCAACTTTTATTGTCACGAACCTCAAGCTCGTAACATTAAGTTGCAATTTTACGCAGGTATTCTGTGAGAGCGTGGTCTTTCCCAGCTCTAGCGTCAATATCTACAGAAAGCAAACCAGAAGTAGCCGAAAAACTAATTGCAGGAAATTTTTCTATAAGAATATCCAATTTTCCTCCGAGAAGATCATCGCCCTTTCATTACTGTTCACTCGTAAGGACTAATATAAAATGTTTTATTTATAGTGAAAAGGGTCTCCAGTTCTCTACACTCACCATACGAAACACAACAGCGTTGTTAAGTTGCAATTTTACGCAGGTATTCTGTGAAAGCGTGGTGATTCCCCAGTCTAGCCCAGCTCTAGCGTCAATATCTACAGAAAGCAAACCAGAAGTAGCCGAAAAACTAATTGCAGGAAATTTTTCTATATGAATATCCAATTTTCCTTCGAGGAGATCTTCGCCCTTTCATTACTGGGCAGTTTGAAATAAATATTCCCATCAAGTGTCCACACTTTAAAACTCATTGCGTAATTGAATGAGGATGGAATTAGTTGGTGTAGACGCAGCTTTTAATCTGCTTTAAAAACTGTCATCTTACGGGTCCAGCATTCTTCAAGTTGCTTCTGTATGTTCTCCACTTCAGTAGCATTTGCTGTTGTGTTTACAATTATCTGTTGTAACAAAGCGAGAAGGAAAAAAAGTTGATTGCAGTAAAGTATTACTAATGGGAGGTGCAAGTGAGACAAAACTTCTCTAAATGTTCATATATTTACACTTCATCGATACAAAACCTAATCTCTGGTTGTTTAGTAGTTTTATATAGAACAAAACTGTTTATGAATATTTTAAATTTAATGCGTATAACTAAAAGACTATGTTTATAACTAAAGGGCTATTCAAGTCCAAACCAATGTCTGTTAAAAAGTCTGACTGCTATAAACATTACTTTATGAACCAATTAATTACGTATTTTTTAGTATTTAGAATTAAGTGATTTGTTTGTAAGTTATTAGAATTTAAATTTGCGTTAAGCTTTTTGTAAAGTCGAAAAACTGGCTGCATTTGCGTAAAAAGGTCGATTGACTTACATAAAAACGTTATATTTTGAACCCAACGCGGCTAAAATTGTTTTTTTTTTTTTTTGCGAAACCATCATAATGTTATAGGCTTTGCATAATTTGTACTTAAAAGCTTAACTTACTATATTACTTTGAAATACTTTTCGAGTATCTGACTAAAATTGTCTTTGAATAAAATAGAATTTTTTGCATGAACAATAATTTTGTGAAACGAAGAAAATGAACTTTTTAAGGCAATGAATGCCTCGCTGGTCTTGTGCTATAAATCATCGTTGGTCATAAGCATGGCTATTGATCGTGTAGGTCTGGGTTCAAATCCTGAATCGGGCCAAAATCAGTTATTGGGTTCTTCTGTCAAGAAATTCTCAGTGGCACCACGGAATCTAATGAAATGGAAACTATGAGATAAAGTCTGTCCTACGCAAATGGCTAGTCTCCGTTAAGACGGGCCAACGTAACCAAAATTCGGTCAGTAGAACATTATTATTCGTATTATTATTATAGTGTAAGAAATTTTAACGTGCCATTCTGCTGCTGTATGGCCGCGCCATGATTGGGTTGGTTCGACCAAAGCTAGACCACGCTTTCGCAGTATACCAACATTAGTGTTACTACTGTACTGTACCGGATACAATTATAATTTAACAAGTCAATCTATTTAATCCATTAGTTAGAGCTGACAACGTATCTGCATTTTAGCATAGATTTAGGGCCAGTTATCATCAGCTTTCATGTCTTTGTTTTCGATATTCTAAGCATTCGAACTAAAGGGCTTGCTTATAAAAAAAATTGCTGGCGTCTATCTTTCCGTCCGATTACATAATGGGTGTTTTCAGTGCTAGAGTGAATAGGCTTTTGTTACGGTAAGGCATTGCGATTTACCATCTAGGAGAACACTGAAATTGTGTGTGGAATTGTATCAAAACTTTAAGTACAATAAAGTGTACTAGTGTGTGCTAGTTTTTACGCTAAAATAAAGAAGGCAAAGTTTTTCAACGCACACAAATTAAAAATTTCAATAGTTATAATACTAATATTAATTTTAAATTTATAATATTATAACAGCAGTTCGTTGTCCTTTTAGATTTTTTTTTTAATTTCTCAGACATGCAGGTTTCCTCACGATGTTTACCTTCACCGCCGAACACGAGGTAAATATAATTTAAACTTTTAATTCAATATTTCATTAGTGCTTACGGGGATCAAACCGGGTTGCTACGACCACTACGAAACCTCTCGGACTCATTAAACTTAATAAAACTGCTCCGTAATTCTCATAATGAGAGCAGTCTGAACCCAGCGGTGGGTACGTTGTAGGCTGTAACTTTATTTTACTATACCAGTAAGTTACAGTAATTATTAATTAAAGTATCAAAAAGGAGCAGCATAAAGACATTGGATTAATGTGATACTAAATACTTGACAAACAGCCTAACATCGTAATGCTAAAACAACCACAAAGGAGCCGAATTTATTAATGGCATGACAAACAGACTCAAAAACAGCCCTCAGAACATTTTCACTTTTTACACGTTATAATATATGAGTTTGTAAACCTTAATAAGCTCACAATAAATAATTAAGTTTCTGAATGAGGCACCTGAAATTCTTATTCATGTATGTAGATGTAGTAAACATTTATCATTCAACAAACTAAATGTATAAAATAGAGCGCTTTCAATCCTCGAAAAACGCAGTCTTAATCCTGGTCCTTTGTTTGACAAAATGAAATCGCTTCGAAGCTAAATTGGAAAGTGCGGGAACAACAACAGATACAATTACCGCCTCTGTAATTGAACTGATGATTGCCGAATAAAAGCAAATTTAACGACAAACAAATCTATGTTAGTTTAGCTGTGTTGGTGACGATTTAAAAATAAAGTACCTGGTTGACCGAGCTTTGCTCGGTATTTTTCGCTCGGTTTTTTTTTATAATTCGTGTGTTTTGGAAATTATGTTTAGATACAAATTACATACTGATGAAATACGAATAAAATTTTAACTGAACTGGAAATTTGAATAAAAAATCATGAGTGCAATTAGTTTAATTTAAATTTTCTTGTTTTTAAAAAAATACTAAAAAGGGGCTCGAAATAATAGATTTTCTCAAAAAAAGAAAGGAACTTGAAAAAAAAATTAAAAAAAATCGGTCGGTCGGTCTGGACTCGAACCACGGTATTACGATTTTGTGACCGCCCAATATACCAATTAAGCTATTTATAATCATTACTAACCTGTCAAAATTTACCTTCTTATTCTAACGATATTGTAGCAGTTTTTCATTGCCTAAAAACACGGACAAAAAGACATTTTCTTAAAATAAATTCTAGCTAGATCGATTTATTGCCCCTGAAACTCCCTGGACACAAAATTTTATGAATGAAAATCGTTGGAGCCGTTTCCGAGATTCCTTTTTATATATATATATATATATATATATATATATATATATATATATATAGAAAATAAAGCAAAAAAAATCTTTAATTTCCTACGAGTGAAAATAGAATATTTCATCGCAAAACTTCTTTTTATTCAATGCAAAATTTCTGAATAAGAACTGCTAAATATTTCTGCATTTCACACAATATAATTTTTTGCTAGTTTCATCGGCTTGCACATAGATATACTTTAACTTTTGAAAGATATTAAGTAAAATATCTTACAAAGATGCAAATTACTTAAACTTATTAGCTTGGATAATTTTTAACAATTAAGATAAACAAGCTTAGCGCAACTAATAATAAGAGCAAGTATTAATATATATATATATATATATATATATATATATATATATATATATATATATATATATATATATACAGAATTGCTCGTTTAAAGGTATAGGATGTAAACATGATCAATTTGATAACACTTTAGAGAAAAAAACGAAAAATGTTTTGGTGTGAGTAAAATTATCAATTTACTTGTATCTTCTGTGAAAAAAAGTTATATAAATAAATAAATATCATTTTATCGCCACATTCGAAAAACACACATATAAATAAAATAGGTACCTAATTAAATTTAGACAATCGGAGGTTTTTTTTAAATAGGAAAGGATGACAAACGAGCACACAGTCCAACTGATGGTAAGTGGTTGCTGTGTGCCCATAGAAATCCACATCTATCCTCGTTTATGAATCAAAATGCAGATGCGTTGCCACCTGTGTGAACTAAGATGGAATGCCTCGTTTAAAGTAAAAAGGCTCTCCGGTTCTCTACAGAAAGTCAGTCGAAGTCAGTCATTAGAAGGTCCAACAGGGAAGGTACATGATCTTCCGTATCTGGGATCCGCGTAGGCGAGGTAACCAGTTGTATCAGATCATATGACAAAGCAAAGTCTCGATCATGCGGGTAGATCTGAATAAACAGATCTACCCGCATGATCGGTTAAACAAGAACAAAGCCATTTAGCATGGTGGGCAATAACATCACCAAGTATCACGATCTCTGCGAATGGGACCTATTGTAGCACGAAGTCTGCAGCCATCTGGTTGTGGTCGATCAGTCGGTCTGTGTCGGCACTACCGCTATGGGACCTATATAGTATACATGGCGTTAAAATTTAAATTTATTTATTTGTTAAAATTTATTTGTTATTTTTTTAACAGAAAAATTAACCGTTAAAAATATTACGTCTTTTGTAGTAAATTTTTATTTTTAATCGGTATCGGTTGTGTTAATTTTATTGCTTAAATTTTACGCATGAAATTTTAACATAACATAAACTGGTTACGCGAAAACGATTCGTGTATTTTAATTTACCTTACCTTTGACCTAATGTCCCTTCCGTACATACTGAAAGGGGAAAAGGGGGAGTCTAGAAGGTGACGCGATTCTTTCGACCAATGAGAAGCGCGCCCGACCGAGGTGCATTGGTGGGAAAGCCGAGTCAATATAGTCTCGTACGCTGCCCTCGAGCGGCCTCTTGCCACGCGCGGTTGGTCTGAACCGCACCACCTGGAGCAGTCGCGCTCCAGAAGTAACCGCCTCACCTAGTGTGATATATCGTCGCGCACTGCTCTCTTCCTTCGTACTACTGACCTTGATCACATCTCTGGGGCGCCCCAGATGAACCCACCTCACGTTGCATCACCGTAACGGAAGCTTCGTCCGCCGCATCAGAATCACACCCCGGTAAGTGTGTTTTCCCGTAATTTTGCTCCTACTTGAGCATTTTGTTTGTTAGTTAACCCGCCCCATGTTTCTCCTAATGTGCTCAAGTAGAATTCCATCCTAACCTTGGCAAGCAATAGATTTGGAAGAGCGAGTGCATTTTCCAAGGTGCCGCGTGCCACGTCCGCCATCTTGTTGAAGCATAAGAAGCCATCCGCGTATACAGTTCACCTAGTATAACACCTCGCACAATAGGGTCAGGGCTTAACCTGGGAATCGAACTCGAGAACCCTTAGGCCCACCGCCCAACCATAAACATTTCGTTATATTTTAATAGGTACAGGAAGTCTCTTTATTATTAAAGTCTAATAATTAAGCAAGGCGTATCAAAAAGTTTATTAATTCAATACTTATATTATGATTTATAATACATTGTTTATTATTTACAATGATTATTTGGTATTTAGTATTTACTAAATGTTAAAAAAAATAATAAGAGAATGTTAAGAATATCCTGGAGAGACAAAATAAAGAACGTAACAGTGCTAAGTCGCATAAAGAAAAAACCAGAAGTTGTATATTTAGTAAAGAGAAGAAAACTTGAATATCTCGGCCACATAATGAGAAACCGAAAATACGATCTACTGCAACTCATCATCCAAGGAAAACGAAGTGTGGGTCGAAGAAGAACATCTTGGCTGAAAAACCTACGCCAATGGTTTGGAAAGAGCACCCGTTCCTTATTCAGAACCGCGGCATCAAAGATTCAAGTTGCCTGAATGATCGCCAACCTTCGAAAGAAGATGCCACTTTAAGAAGAAGAAGAAAAAACAAGTTTTTCAAGATGGTCTCACAGTCTCGCCATAATAAAAGGTGAAAATTAAACTCTAACCAAAATGCTATTTTTTTGAACACCACACTAAATAATACTAAATACATAAGTAAAAACTAATTTCACTAAATCTTAAACTTCCCTAGTATTTATTTTTTAGATTCTAGATTTGATTTTATAAGCTGGGAGCTCAGAACAGTCACACTCTATTGCACGAGAAATATCAATACCGTCTATCGCATTCAAATTACGAAGTTGAGAATCACCCATTTGGTGTACAGAAAAATGCAAACATCGTTACTACAGGATTATAGCTAGTTGTAATGGTTTTAGTTATATGAAGAAGGTTTCGTTCTATCAGAATGAAGTAAAGATTTTTTCCGTTTGGTGGTTGTGTGTATAGAGATTTGAATGATGACTGTTGTAGAGGAGTAATGTATGAGGATTTTTGAGTATATAATTGAGTCTGTAACGTATGGTAGAAGAAATGTGTCACATATATTGGAATATCATGCTTAATAATAATTCTAAAACTAATGATTTCTTATATTTACGCGAACACTACACATTGAAATAATACTAGTTTTTACGGAATTTATCGCGTATATTTTAACTTTTTAAATACCCGACGTTTCGAACGCTTTACAGCACTCATAGTCACGGGTAGGACTGAGATGTTTAACGTCCATATGTCATAATTAACCGCGGTTACCATAGATTAAAATTTAACTTTTGTTCCGATCTATGCAGTATGAACTTATGGTATCTTGAAGTCTTGCAGTTGTATGCTTGGGTTGGGATTTAATTTTATTTATTATAGGATCCCAAGCAGATGGTAGCACCCAGCCATCTTCTCTATTGAAATTAGGATGTTTTTTGATTTCAATAGCCTCGCGAATCATCCTTGGAAGGAATCGGTGTTCTTTAGCGAGGATCTGCGGTCTATCAAATCTGATGTAGTGACGGGGGCGATCCTGTACGTGTTCACAGACTGCAGACTTCCCGGAGCGTCGATTCTTCACATCAGCTATATGTTCTTTAACGCGGGTTTTTATTGATCTTTTAGTTTGTCCTATGTAGGAGAGACCACATTCACAATCAAGCTTGTACACTCCTGCATCTTGCAGAGGGACATTACACTTGACCGATGGTAAAAACTGACCAATCTTTTTCAGCGGCTTGAAGTATGTTTTGATGGAAGCGCGCTTCAAGATGTAGCCAATCTTGTCAGTGACTCCTCTAACATATGGCAGTACAGCAGGTACACGCTCGACTGTGGCCGGCTTCACTCGTTCACTGTGACGTAGGCGCGGGACTCGAAGCTTGTTGTCATGCAAAACTTGCTTGACATGGTGGAGCTCTGCAGCCAGGTGTTTACTGTCACAGATCCCTCGTGCTCTCTGAAACAAAGATTTACCCACGGTAGCTAACTGTGAAGGATGGTGGTGAGAATCACCGTTTAAATATCTATCTGTATGGGTCTTTTTTCTATACACAGTATGGCTCAAGGTGTTATGAGGATTCCGAAACGTCGGGTATTTAAAAAGTTAAAATATACGCGATAAATTCCGTAAAAACTAGTATTATTTCAATTCTAAAACTTTTTACAAATTGAAACAGAGACAAAAAATACAATAAAAGCAGATAATCAGGCATAATAACAGAGTTTATCAGTTGGGTGAGCTTAGTATAAACAGTAATACCGTGGGTTGACAAAAAATGTTCAGATAGTCAGATTACTTGGGGTCCCTGCTGCTGGCTACCCAGGAGTTGATGTACTTGACTTTGATTACGTATCATTATAAATGGAGAGTTTCATTCTCTCTTATATAAACTTTACCATAGGCGGTCCAGCAGAATTTATAGTTCTTTGACTTGGCCAGATCACGCGCCAAGGAATGTAAACGCGCTCCTTTAGGGGTTAGATGCTCAGATAGGAATAAAGGGGTATCTTCTTGTGTTTTAAAGCCGAGATGTCTGGCACATAGCTTACATTTATGTTTGATATTAAATGATTTTGCTGCTTTTAGTATATCATTCTTTAGTATGATGTCGAACTCGTTTCCACTACAATGGTTGGGCTTGTATTGTTAATGGACTTTGGCCGTACTCTGTAAATATATTTAATATCCATTTTGGTGATATTGTAGTCCAGAGACTTGGAGAGAGCACTAACAATCTCGATAAGGTCTTCTTTTTTTCGTTAAGCTTTTTCGGAACATTTTTAATTTCGAAGCTCGACTTACGACTTTCCAATTGTAATTCTTCTATTTTATTCTCCAGAACAGTAATATAATTCCTATCCTGCTTAACCTGTTTTTCAAGTTCGATTATTCGCTGCCTAAACTCCTCATTTTGTGCGGCTAAGAAAGAGACTGAGATTTCAATGTCATTATTTGCCTGTTGTATCTCTTTAAGTACGGTATTTACTTGTTTAAGTTCATTGGTTTGGGAGGCAGAAAAAAATGTCATTAACCTACGCATTTCTTGTTTAAAATCATCCATTTGGTTAGACATCGAATCATCCAATTGGTCCCTGCGTCTCTCATTTCGTTGAGTGACAAATTTTGGGTCCGTAATAAGTGAGAGATCTGTGTCAGAGGCAGTTCTGTTGAGTACAGTATCCGTATGTACTAAAGTAGCAGAGCTACTAGGAGATGTATTCGCCGCTGCTGATGTCACGGAAGACGTAGCGTCGGGGCGTGTGGCCATATTGACTCAAAGATGGCTTTAGTGCAGTGGTAGGTGGTGGTAGTAGCCCCTAATTGGGTTGCGGTGCAACGTGGGTGTGTGACTGTTAATCAACACAAATAGTGTCGATGCGATCCTATACCGCTGGTCGAGCCAACCCATTCATATTACAACTATGATACAGTTTTAGCGTAGCTCTACTTCGTTTTAAAACTATAGCCAGTACAATTCCACAACGGATTTGGATTACGTTGAGATTCCACTCTTCCCTTATAGCAGATGCCTGTAGCGATGCAGCACAAACGCACCCACCGTTACACGTGGTGTTGCATCTTTAACGTGATATAACCACATGACATCTAAATTATGGTTATAGCACGAATAGGTCGGCTCTATCGGGGTAGGACTATGCTCTCACCGAATACCAGCGTAAAATAGGTGCGAAATGCTGCCTTTCGTTTGATGGATATAGAGATATGGAAAACTTTCATACTGGTAAACAGATAATAAAGCATCTGAATTTCGAATCTGAATGATAATGTATAGGCCGTAGCATTCAATTATTCTTATTTCATACTTATTTCATATATATATATATATATATATATATATATATATATATATATATATATATATATATATATATATATATATATATATTTATTTATTCTTATTTCATACATTCAATTATTCTTACTTCATCCTTATTTCATACTGGTAAACAGATAATAAAGCATCTGAATTTCGAATCTGAATGATAATGGCCGTAGCATTCAATTACCAACAGGAAAATTGTGAGCCCGTTTGGCAGTTTGGCACCCTTATTCCTTAATAAAAGTGAGTAGGTTCAGTATGGTGAGTGCAGAGCACACATTATACTTTTTTTTTGCTGGTACTGGTGGAAATCGCATGTACATTTTGATTTCGAATTGATGATATTTTGTAGGTATTTTGGCTACAGCTTCCGCTTAATGTGTATGTGCCCGTTTGCTACTTTTATTTTATTAAACTATACTTCGTTTAATACTAGCCTTATTTTGTATTTTTATGACACTAGTTAAATAATCTACAGTACGATACACCCTGTCAGGTACCCCTGCATAATGTACTTTTAACAAATCATTTAACGTATTGAAACTTACCTTCAGTATATCTTATTTTATACCATATGACAAAGTTATTTCGTATTAATTAAATATCATGTTACAAAACGACTTTGATGTGACACCACATTTCCCCTGTATTTTAATTATAACCGATAGAATATGAGAAGTTATTATGATAGTATGTTGAAGCATTCCAGTAACAATATTATAGAGAAATAATTAAAGCTCGTATGTTGGTTAAATAACAAGACAAGCTTAGCTGTTTTTATTGAATGTTATAAAAAATTAGGATTTATTATAGCCAAACTGCTTTACGTGATTCCTCGAATCATGAATAAATTTAATTATGAGCTTAAGAACTAAGTAATGAAAAAGATATATAAATCGCTTCGAAAGAAGCCGTTTATATATCTTATTCACATAATTGTCATCAAAACGGCACCCTTTTGTGGATATATTTTATCTTTACAAGTACAGGGAAACAATAAAGCCTTCGTAGTTTGCGAAGTGTTTCATGTGTATGGCTTATTTTAGTAATTAAAAAGTTAATAGGTAATTGTATTTACCGTGAAATTGAATCTAAATTTGAAAATGACTCGGCAGCGCTTTGTCTTATCGTTTTGTAGCGGCACTGCGGGTTCGAATCCCGCAAGTAATAAAATGTTTATATAATATTAAAAGAAAATTCTGGGTCTGTTGGTCCATGTTTATTATAAAAGTATGTGAAAATCTTCTACGATATAGAAAACATCCTAGTGCGAAAAAAAACCTACGTTAAGAAAATAAAAGTAAGGGCTAGTAAGCCGACAAATATAGCAAATCCTTATTTAATTAATTGTTTACAAATAACAAAAACAGTAACATAATTATATAATAATAAGTATTACTAACAAAACGATCTCATGAACGTTCAAGTAAATTTAATAGTTATCCGGAAACGACAAGAAAAAGAAGAACAAAAACACTTTGCTGCTAAATAAAATACCACTTTTCCTACACCAATTTTAATAAATTGGTATTGTTTTAACAGTAAACCGAAACATGTAAATAATTACATGTTTCGGTTTCAGGTCATGCATACTGCCTTAGTCTGAGACTTGATAGGTCGCATGTTTATGGAGAACTTATAGGTAATAGGCTAGTCCATATCACTTCTTTTACAAATAACCATCCAAACTTATATTTTTGGCTAAACATGGTTCAAGTAGTTCGCTAATCTGGAATCTGCCTGTTCCCCTTAGGATACAGGTGTGTGTATGTGACGGTATGTGTGTTTGTAATAAGTATGTATGTTATTTATGAAAATCGACATTTTGCAATTTGATTTCATTTGAATAATAGATAAAACGTGACTTACCGTACTAAAATAACAATCAATTTACTTGGTGACGGCAAAAAAAGAAATAACAAAACCAATTATCCCTTCCAGCTATTCCTAACTTTTTTATTTCCATTACGTGGTTTTTGAACTTTTCTCAGAGATACTTTCATATTATACATTGGGGGATAGCAAGTTTATTTATTAATTGAATTCGAAATAATATTATAGGAACCCCACATAGCACAGTCTTTAGCCACCTGCATCCATCGACTGCCTGCATCTACTACCAGGTCTTTACTACATCTAGTTGGAGGCCGCTTTCAATTCGTTTACAGTTACCAGGCTTCTACTCGACAAGATTTCTTCTCCATCGGCTGATTGTAATAACCTAATCCAATAACGCAACTAATATACTAAAAGCTTTTTAAACGTACAATGAAAGTTAATTCCATTAAATAACTTCATTCAAACCTTTGAATGAATTTGAAAGCTTTTGAATAAAGGAATAAATAGTACACTGACGATGCTATTACTGTTTGAATAACTAGTTACCTCGTTAGTCGTCTTTGTTGATAAAAGCATCCTTCAATTCATTGTTAATGTGAAAAAGATTTCTATTTTATTAATACAGCGTGAAATTGAAGTATAAATCCTTTTACATAAATGAACAAGTACATCTCAAAATAAACGAAATAATGTTGCCACATTTTAGGAATGAGTTTTGTAAGGTTCTTGGTCTATTTCTGGGCATAACCGTCACTCATTTGTGTGTCAACAAACTTCACATGAATACAAAATATTTTTTTCTCGGCAATACAGGTTCTTTCACGATGGCTTTACCGCTATATATATTTAGTACATGGATACATAGTACCTAAAATTGCAATTCAACAAAAGTGTTCATGAATTTACTTATAATTTCAACAATATGGAATTCATGGTGATAAATACATAGTTACGTTACGTGGTAGAGTCACACTGCAACTATATTATAGTTGTAGTACGAATGGATCAGCTCGACCGGGGTAGGACCACACCCTTACAGAATAAAAACTTAAAATTGCGTCTCAATGCTGCTGTGTTTCGTATGGTGAGGCATTTCACCTTAGTCCCCACGGGTGGCAACGCATTTTCATTTTGATTCTTGATTGAGGATAAATGTAGTTATCTGCGGGCCACAGCATCCACTTACCATCAGGTGGACTGAGTGCTCGTTTGTCACCCTATTCTTAAAAAAATTGTATTAGTATGCGTAGCAAGCGTATCCGTAGTAACAGTATGCGTCTGGTATTATTGCAATTTTACAAGTGTGTAAAATACTAAGTACTGGCTGGATTTTGATCTTTCTGTATTCAAAAAATCTCCACCTATTATTTTAAGTCTCTTTACGGGCATTTTTAAAATAAAATCAAATCAAAAGCCAAGTTTGTGCAGTAACGTCTATCAATCAGCGGTTATACAGCGTGCATCCATAAATTAGAAAGCTGTATAATGATTTCTTATATTTACGGCCACGGCCACAGTCGAGCGTGTGCCTGCTGTACTACCATATGTCAGAGGTGTCACAGACAAGATTGGCTATATATTGAAGCGAGCTTCTATTAGAACATTCTACAAGCCGCCGAAGAAGATTAGTCAGTTCCTACCATCCGTCAAGTGTCATATTCCTCTACAAGATGCAGGAGTGTACAAGCTTGATTGTGAATGTGGTCTCTCTTATATAGGAATAACAAAAAGATCAATTAGAACCCGCGTAAGAGAACATAAAGCTGATGTGAAGCATCAACGTTCCGGGATGTCTGCAGTTTGTGATCATATCCTGGACGGCCCCAACCATTACATCAGATTTGATAGACCACAAATCCTCGCGAAAGAACACCGATTCCTACCAAGGATGATACGTGAGGCTATTGAAATTAAAAAACATCCTAATTTCAGTAGAGAAGGAGGCTGGGTACTACCACCTGCTTGGGATCCTATAATCAATAAAATTAAAACTAAACCCAAGCATACCACTGCAAGACCTCAAGACATAGTCAGTTCATTTTGCATAGATCGGACCATAAACAATAATTTAAAAAAAAAGCTGAAGGTACTCCGGGTTTAACAATGACATCGGGACGTCAGTCATCTCAGTCCCCCGTGATCATGGGTGCTGGGAAGCACCCGAAGCGTCGGGAATTAAAAAATAAAAGTAATTAAAAGCAAAAATAAACGCGATAAAATCCGTAAAAGTAGTTTTAATCATAGAAAGCTGTATTTTTAAGAAGCTAAGAAGGAGTGAGTTACTGCTGTCATCCGATCTGAAGAAAAAGCCGGTTTACTGCTAGGCATTCTATCTTAGTCATCAGTGGTGAAAACGCTTATGTAGCCTGCTTTTCTTAAGTTTAGTTGCAGATGATCATGGAATGCAGAAGCCACTTGCCATCAGATAGATTGTTAGTTTTCACCTTAGATTTAAAAAAAAACCTTCTACGTTTCTAAAAGTAAAAAAGAATTAGAGACATTCAAACCAGACCAGAGCAGCTGAACAAACTGTTACACTTTCTGACACGAGTGGAGGTTCTCAGGTGTAGCGATAGTTCTAATAAAGTTTTAGGATGGTGCGCGTAGTTTTTAAGAGCGCTCACAGTTATTTCCTGACGAGATCGGATGATCCATTTTACTACTCATATTTTTTTAATTGGTAGAGCCACGTTGCAGCTATATTAGCTGTAGGACGAATGCCAACCCGTTTGTCCTACAGTAATATAGTTTTAGCACGAATAAGTCGGCTCAAAAAAGTTAGGAACAAGCTCTCACAGAACACCAGCGTAAAATAGGAACTTTATAATATTTAGCTAGCTTAGTAATAGTTCTAAAAGTCTATGCACCTGAGTTGTCTCCTTTGTTGACGCGCTTATTCCGCCTCTTCTTCAGGACTGGAATAGTTCCCAAATCTTGGAATCTATTATACGTGGCCATGCTGCAGCTATATCATGGTTATAGCACGAATGGGTCGACTTGTCCGGGGAGGGCCCACGCTTTCACAGATTTCCGGCGTAAAATAGCAGCTTAATACTGCTGTGTTTCGTATGGTGAGTCTAGAGATCCGGAGACCATTTTTTACACCCCTGAAGACTGAGACCGTCCATCTCAGTCATCAGGGGTGACAACGCATTTCCATTTTATTTCTTAATTGAAAATAAATGTAGATGTAGCGTCCATGCGCCACAGCATCCACATACCAGCAGATGGACTGTGTGCTCGCTTGTCACCCATATTCTATAAAAAAAAACCTTTTTTTCCAATATTCATATCCATATGTGCTTGTTACTAAATATCAAATCTTAAAAACTACGGTCAGTATTAGTTATTCACTGGCGGAACCGTCAGTGTTTTACATAATATATACTGTATAATCAAATTACAAGTTTACAGGAGACTATTAGTAGTACGTCATATTTGCGTCATCAGTTCTAAATTACATTAAAATTTATGATTTATAATAATTTACTAGCTATTTGCTAATTTATCTGACAAATGCGATAAGTAAGTAGAGAGAGTATCCTGCCGCCCACCCCAAAAGCAAAATATTCCTTCATACATATATTAATTCAAGAATTATGCATACAGTACATTATTCGTTTATACTATCACGATCTCGTTTCAGAATATTAAATTATGAGCCTTTGATATTCGAGCACAAAGAAAGCTGATTACGATTAATAATTACATATAATATTACACCACTTGCCAAACATTAATTTTTTTTTTTTTTATAGAAGAGGGGGCAAACGAGCATGTGGCTCACCTGATGTTAAGTGACTACCGCCGCCCATGATCAACCGCAACACCAGGGGAATTGCAGGTGCGTTGCCGGCCCTTTAGAAAGGAGTAAGCTCTTTTCTTGAAGGTCCCCAGGTCGTATCGGTCCGGAAAAATCACCGGTGGTAAATTATTCCACACAGAGGTTGTACGCGGAAGAAAACTCCTTTTGAAACGTACAGTGGTGGACCGCCAAGCGTCCAGATGGTGTGGATGGTATCGGGACGTTTGCCGTGTAGTGCGTTCACGAAATTTGGCGGCTGGGATTAATCCGAACAATTCCTCAGAGCACTCCCCGTGATAGATGCGATAAAATACGCAAAGAGATGCAACATCTCTTCGCAGCGCCAGTGAATCGAGCCGATCGGAAAGCACTCGGTCGTCGACGATTCGAGCCGCTCTGCGCTGGATGCGGTCAAGTGGAAGGAGCTGGTACTGGGGAGCCCCAGCCCAGAGATGGGAACAGTATTCCATGAGCGGCCGAACCTGCGCCTTGTAAAGTTGCAGGCGGTGTGCCGGCCTGAAATACTGTCCCGCTCTGCTGAGCACGCCAAGCTTTTTAGAGGCCAATTTGGCCTTCCCTTCCAAGTGACCACGAAACTGCACGTCACTCGATACGTCGACTCCGAGGATTCCGATACTGGCTGAGGCAACAAGGGGAGTGCCTTGAAACTGAGGGGATACGACAAAGGGGTTCTTTTTAGCGGTTAACGCGCAAACTTGTGTCTTCTGGGGGTTAAACTGGACTAGATTTAGTCGCCCCCAATCCGAGACTCTGTCCAGCAGAGACTCGACTTCAGACACAAGTTTGTCTTATTTTGTGTGTGTTATTTTGCTCCAAATCATAACAGTGGTTTATTGAGAGCAAATATAATATTTTTTTATTTTATTTTATTTTTATTTTATCAACATACACAGTCATTACAGGATGAGCACCCTAATTCGACAGTGTAGCCAACGATACAATACCATATGCCACTCTACTGAGCTCACTCAGCGAACATGAAAACAAATCAGTTTGCTTCGATATCATCATCATATAGCGCTCTGAGAGCCCTGACGTTTGTGAAATTATTTGCAAGACGCATTATCAATCCGAGGTTACGGTATGCCTTTATACAAACATTACTTACATGTAATCCGAAATTTAAGCCTGCAGTGAAACGTACACCGAGATCTTTAACCTCCTTAACTCTATGAAGCAGTTTTCCATCCATCACGTATTGGTGATGGATTGGACCGCGTGAGTGGCTAAAGGACAGTACTGAGCATTTAGACATTAAAGAAAAGTTTATTATCAATGCTCCATCTTAAAACTTTATCAATATCATGCTGTAAAAAAACAGCATCAGATTTATCTCTAATTTCTAAAACTAATTTTAGATCATCGGCAAACAATAATGGAGTACTAAAATTGACTACATTTGGCAAATCATTTATCATTAAAATGAACAGCAAAGGTCCTAGATTTCTGCCCTGACTAACACCAGATCTAGTAGGGTACGGTCTATACTCATTGTAATCGACAAACTGATGCCGGTCTCGCAGATAACTGGCGAAAAATGATAGCGTGCGAGGTGTGCAACCCACACAAGCCAACTTACAAAGTAACACATCGTTGTCAACCGTATCGAAAGCCTTTCTGAAATCAAAGTAGGCTACGTCTACCTGCAGGCAATCATCAACCGCGGGTACTAGATGCGTCATCAGCTCCAGTAAGTTCACAGTTGTCCCCCGCCCTGGGCGGAAGCCGTGCTGCGCGTCGGACAACTGTGCACTAATCTGTGGATACAGACTCCAATTTTAAATGTCCCTGCACACGGTCTCTATACTGGTTATGCGCTCTCTCAGTTTCAGTTTTAACTATAGCCCTATATCGCGAGAACTCTTCGTAATCACTGCGCAGTTTGCTCGATTTGAATCGTTTGTGAAATTTGTACTTTAGTTTTATAAACCTAACAATGTCAGCAGTATACCAAACCGGGTATATGTATCTGCTCGTCATCAAACTACTCTTTTTTAGAGGGACACATTTATCTAAACACTCGTAAATTTTATTGTGAAATAAACGTAATGATTCGTCGAAGTTATCTAAGGTGTACATTTCACTCCAGTCTATCATAGCTAACAGGTGATACAATTGGTTAAAATCGGCTATACTAAAATTCCACCGCTTACTATTTACTGAGGCTTGAGAGTAGATTGGTACGTGTTACGAGCCGGGTATGGGGGACGCGAGCGCAGGCGCGGAGGCCGACGACGGCAGTGGGGCACGCGCTGTGGCGCCACCCACTATCACGGCGAGCGGCGGATGGTACACGTCCACGGGTCCCAGCGCCTCGTCAGCTCCCGTCACGCGCACATCGCTGCGCGCGCTCAACACCAGGTCCAACTGTCTGCCCTTACAGTTCGGTACCGAGTTGTACTGAGTGAGCTCACATAATGACATAAAGTATTCAAAATAATTGCACATATTACTATTACAAGAGCAAGAAATTAAAATCTCCCAATAATAAAATATTCCCTTTAAACTTAATACATAATTTCTCCAATATATTAAACATAAGGAGATATTCATTTTTTTCAATCTGAGGTGGAATGTATAGTATACAACATGCAAATAAAAGCCTGTTTTGTACATAAACAGTAGCGCAAATCAATTCAAATTTATGAACGTCTATGCTTACATTATCCGGTAGTGATATTTTTCGTAACTGTGGTGTGTGGTGTGGCCAGTAGACATACGCCCCCCTGCTTACGGCCGTCTGTTCGGTCGCATCTAAATACATGTTATCCGGGGAGCACGCAACAATTCCGTGCTATGTACGAGGGTGGATTGAAAAGTACTCGGCCTAACCAAGAAAATAAACACATACTAAATCAGTTATATTTTTATTTTTCTACATAATCACCATCAAGTTCAATACACTTTTGCCACCTCCCCTTCCAAGCATTTAGACCGTTGAAGAAAAATGATTCTTCCTTAGAGTCAAAATATGCGTCTACAGCTGCTTTGACCTCGTCGTTTGTCGAAAATCTTTGACCTCCCAAGTGCTTTTTTAGGTTAGGGAACAGAAAGAAGTCTGATGGTGCCAGATCAGGTGAATACGGCGGATGCGGTAACAGTTCAAAGCCACAGTTGTGAATTTCAGCCATTGACTGTACTGACGTGTGAACACGGGCGTTATCTTGATGAAACAGGACTTTTCTTCTGAGCATTCCTCGACGTTTTTCTTTTATTTCCTCTCGTAAATGACGTAGTAAGGTGCAGTAGTAATCAGAGTTTATAGTCTGACCCCTTTCAAGATAATCAATCATAATCACACCTTTCGAGTCCCAGAATACTGAAGCCATCACCTTATTTGCCGACAAAATCGACTTAGCCTTTTTAGGGGGTGGTGAACCAGGTCTTCTCCACTGTTTTGATTGTGGTTTTGTTTCCGGTGTACAGTAATGAACCCATGTTTCGTCCATAGTAACAAAACGATTCAAAAAATCATCTGCATCGGCTTCAAATAACTCCAAACAGTCGCGTGAAATAGTCAATCGCGTCCTTTTTTGTTCAACTGAAAGCAGTCGCGGAACCCACCTCGCAAACACCTTGTGGAAACCCAACTCGTTGACAATGATGTTTTCAGTTCGTTCATAAGAGATGCCTATAATCTCGGCTATCTCTCTAATTTTTAATCTGCGGTCTCCCATTATTAAATCAAGTACTTTTTTAATATTTTTGTCAGTAGTTGACGTCGAAGGCCTTCCAGAGCAGGGTTCATCTTTCACACTCTCTCTACCACGCTTAAATTCTGCTATCCATTTTTTGACGGATGAATATGACAGAGCACAATCGCCTAATGTACTGACCATGTCATCATGGATGGCTTTTGATGATAGCCCCTTCTTATGGAGGTACTTAATGACGGCACGCTGCTCGATTTGCTCCATTCGCGGAAATTATGTCCGATTATTTTGTTAATAAATTTATAAAATCACAACTAATTATCGCACACGTTTCGAACTTCACACAATGAACTAGTCTGAACTGAACTAAATAATGTGGGTAGATTTGATTTTTAGAATTGAATGGATCTGTGTTAGGCCGAGTACTTTTCAATCCACCCTCGTATGGCTTCATTGAGTCCAGTTTCAGTTATTGCGTGTAAGTCAGCTTCAGATGATTCCAGAAATGATAAGAATTCAGTGGTCTTCGTTCTTAGCCCTCTGACGTTTTGATATAGGATACTGAACTTACTATTATTGCTGAGCCTGTTTTGATCTTGTTGGGCGATGAAACCAAACCCACTCGCTAAATTATACATTCACAGGCCATACCTCCGAAATACATAGTTTATTAAAATTGCTCTCTGTAACGCCGATCCTAAAGGATGAGTAATCTTGCTCAGTTCTATGTTTTAATTTTTCAATAATAATTTCAGTGTCGTTTCCTAGGATGTTTTTAATATAATCCTTAAGATTATCCTCGGTCGTGTCCATATCCAATCTCCAGACATGTAAAAACTTTTTACGTTCAACTGCCATCAAGGACACAATAGACGAGTTTCCGCCTCTTATTACAGGTGTGACCTTCTTTTACTCTCTAACTTCAGTCCATGTATTGGTATTGGTATCGCTGGCTGTCGGTTTCGCTGCCTTACTGACCACTTCCGCGTAACTAACCGCTGAGCTCGCCGCCGCCGAAGTCGCTGTCAGCTCGGGGCCAGAGGGCGCAGAACGATCGAGCGCGGGCTACGCCGGCCGCTCCACCGCTACCGGTGCCAGCGACAATCTTGGAGTAGTATCAGACCCCAATTTTGACACCGTTGCTTTTCGTCGACTATGTCAATTTTCTTCAATATGGAAGCTTACCATATTTTTTCCATTTTTCAAAATTAAAATCTGTTGCTCTAATAAACTGCATTTTTTATTAGCTTCACTTAGATCTTGCCTTAGTTTACTATTTTCTTGTGCTAACACTGTAACAGAAGCTTTAATTTCGCTTAAAATTTTGGTCTCAAAACCACTCAACTTTTCAACAATCACACTATTCACTTTATCTAATAAATTTGCAAAGTTGATCATCCCTTCAGATGTCGAAGATCCTTTTTTGTTTAAGGGAGTGCTTTATTCGAAGGATAAGTTGGATAAATCTTTGTTCCTCAGGTGTATATCAGAGCCACGAACTGGGGTATCATCGATTACTCGTATGCGCTGAGTTACATTCGAACAAGAACTGCACATAAAAGTGCGTTTCAGTTGCTGTTGCCCGTCCCTAAATGCAGCAGAATTAATATTTACGCATTTATGATGAAAGGCCGCTTTGCAACCCTTGCATTTTATCAATTCATTGATATCAACTTTTTTTATTACAAACAAAACAGTTCATATTGTTCAAATCGCAATGAAAATGCTGTGTAACCGGAATAGATATAGTCAGTTCGCGCGCGAGTGAAATAGCTTGATAGACAGCTCGGCACTTCTCGCTACCCACTTATTATTTATCACGCGAAGTCACTGCACTGCATAATCGTCTCACAAATAATCCATAAATACCTCCAAATTGCACAATTATAGTACTTTCCTGTATATTACACACATGTCTCACCACATAAAGTCCATTATAAAGATATTTTCATATCTCTAGGAACACAGTTATACAGATAAGAAAATAAATCACTGAGAGCGATCCGTATCGTGTGTTTTATCCGACACTAATTCCAATCAATAACTACTAATTTTATAAATACAAACCAATTTTATAAATTAATTTATAAATATATTGTCATGACAGCTTGATATATTAAGTTTAATAAATTCTAACAATTTTTTCCAAATAAGAGCGAAGCAAAATTGTTTCGTCTTAAAGAACAAAACATTCATATCCATTATTTTTGTAACAAAATTACCCTGGGCCACCTTGGATTTTACCACTTGTAATACACTAGCGGACAGATGCGGCTTTTCAAGTCTCACCGATCTTCACCATGTTGAGCAAATCTATTGGTCAGTGCAGAGCAAGTATCCGTGAATTAGATTTTAATTGCCAGTCTGTGGTATGTAGGTCTGCCAATTTTTGGATGAATTTGACGCCATCAGTCGGACGGTTAAACCTGATCCATAATTCAAATAAGGCGCCTTCCAGTGTAGGTTAGGTTGGTGTTTGTATAAAATGTTCGTCTATTTCCTCTTATATCCAAAATCTTAAATTTCATCCAAAGTTAATGAAGGACCTGTTTGCTCAGATATGCATTATGAACACATGATATTAAAAACTTACGACCTTACTCATAAAAATAGATATCATAAAGGATTTCACGTAATAACTTCTGAAGTCAGTGCTTAGGCATAGTGTAACGAAGATTTAAAGTCTTGATTTCAAAAGTTGTTATTTGCCATACTACCCAATTAACACACGGTCTGACCACATGTATTGTCATTTTTATGCAATTTCTTTTAACCAAGTCAATTTAAAAAATGCTCTCAAATCGTTTGTTATTAAAAGGTATTTCATAAAATCTTTTCCATAAATTAAAAAACAAAATTAAGCATTGTTATTTTTAACTTCCCGCAAAGAAAAATGAAAATTTTCAAAAATAAGGAAGTTAATAGTTTCACCACCGATTTTCGAAGTGCGTGCGTGCGTGCGTGCTTGTGTGTGTGTGTGTGTGTGTGTGTGTATGTGTGTGTGTGTGTGTGTGTGTGTGTGTGTGTGTGTGTGTGTGTGTGTGTGTCGTGTGTGTGTGTGTGTGTGTGTGTGTGTGTGTGTGTGAGTGTGTGTGTGTGTGTGACCCCATCATTATCATTATATCCCATCACATCAAGCCATGTGTGTGTGTGTGTTTTGTGTGTGTGTGTGTGTGTGTGTGTGTGTGTATGTGTGTGTTGTGTGTGTGTGTGTGTGTGTGTGTGTTTGTGTGTTTGTTGTGTGTGTTGTGTGTGTGTATGTGTGTATGTGTGTGTGTGTGTGTGTGTGTGTGTGTGTGTGTGTGTGTGTGTGTGTGTGTGTGTGTGTATGTAAACCATTCATAACTTTTCAACGTTTTGATCGATTAAGATGCGGTTTGCAGCATTCTAAAGAACTCAATGTGGAATAGATTATTAATATGAAATCTCAAAAATAAAAATTGTGAAGAACTGTTTTTTGACTTTTAAACGGCTTTACCGATCGATTTCACAAACTAATCAGCTCTTAATTTCAAAAATGACGTCGAATGCTGTTTGGAAAATAAAAATCGTTTTATGCGTTCATGAGGTATCGAAGGAAAAAAATTCGATAAAACTATTTTTTAACATAACTTCGAGATTTCGCAACATAATTTGGTAAAATTTTGAGCGCTTTGTATTTGAAATTTGCGGGAAGTTCCAGGAATGGCCTGCAGGGTCAACTAATTTCTTTTAAATATAAATTAAACTGAATTTATAACAAAAAACCTACTTCTGTAACACCTTATTTCACCTCCTCAAGATTTGAATTTTCCAAAAAAAAAAACCTTTCACAGCGGCTACATCAAGAAATAAGTACACATATATGCCTTTTAAGTAAATCAGGCGTACAGTTTTAGGTTTGAATGAGTGACCCAGTAGTATTTCGCTATACTGATACACAAAAGATGAAATAAATTTGTATGTAATATATCAAACGATAAAAAATAATAGAAGAAGAACAAAAGATAAAGGACATTGCTCAGCGTCCATACATTGTTCGTCCTGGAACTAAAAGCATCGGAAAATTGTGTGTTTTACTGACATTCAATAGGGAATTCCTATATTTTGTAGCAGACGAGCTGTAGAAAAGATATATTTCAAAAAAAGTACCAGATTTTGAGGTTATAATAGAACTACCGCTATTACTAGCAGAGCCGCAACTTACACAAAATACATTTTTCATTGCATATGAGTAACAAAGAGAATATAAACTCTCTTAGTAAAAGTAAATGTATTAAAGGGCGCCAAACTACTCTACCAACATCAAGACATGAAATTAATTTTTAGAACAACAGTGCTTACTCTCGGGGGAGCCTTAACCCTAGATAGCGTGTCCTCAGGCGGCGGATCCAGGAATGCCCGTCAACAGCCTCCAGTTATTGTAGGGTAGGAGGAAACCTCCCCACCAAAAAGGAAACCCCAATCCTCTTGGATTCTAGGTCTATTCAAAAGGCGTATAACCTATTCTGGTCAACGGCGGCTCTCAAGTCTTCCAGGCAGACCTGCAGAATCATCTAACAACAGTTCCCCGAAGTGAACAAAGAATCGTATGTGGAGACCTGAACGGTCAAGTGGGGATAGACAGGGACTGTTTTGAGGGTTATCATGGTGGTTTCAGATATGGAAGGTAAAACAGTGTAGGTGAAACAATTTTGGAATTCGCAGCTTCTCAAAATCTTGCAGTAGTAAATACGTTCTTTCAAAAGAAGGATGAACATCTGATAACCTGTAAGAGATCCTAATAGATAGACGATACTTGAAACAGATTAAGGACTGCTAGGTTATTTCTGGGGAATCCCTCACCTCCCAACATAGGCTACTACTAACAGCCCTGAAACTTAAGACAGTCATTAAGATAAAAAGATTTAAAGTGGAGAGAATTAAACGGCATGAACTAAAAACGGATAAAGGGAGTACCCTAGGAAAGCATGTTGTGGATTACATGAGCAAAAACCCCCTTCGAGATCAGACTCCTACAGAAACATGGACAAACTTTGAGAAACTATGTATCACTACATCAAAACGTGAGCTAGGGATAAGCAAAGGACCATTGCACAATGCAAAAGATACAAAATGGTGGAGCGACTACACCAAACACAGTGTTGCTGAAAAGAAACGTTTGTTAAAATTTGGCAAGAAACATGCTCCGATGAAGATAAAGAAATATACAAAGAGGCAAAGAAGACTGCAAGAAGAACAGTAGCTATTGAAAAGGAAAAAGTTAATCTAAATCTTTACCATCGCTTACAACTAGCCACCGATAATGACATATACAAAATAGCTAAATATAGATATAATGATTGTAAAGACTTTAAAAGTACAAAATACATTAAAAATAAAGAAGGCACACTACTTACAAACGATAAGGATATATGTAAAAGATGGTTTGAGTATTACCAGGAGCTCAATGAAGAATTCCCTAGACAATCAGAAACAGAATTACCTCCGACGCAAGGACCTGTAAATAGAATAACTGTTACAGAAGTTGGTAGCGCCATATCTAAAATGAAGAACCATAAAAGTGTAGGCCCAGATAACATTCCTGTTGAGCTCTGGAAATTTCTAAAAGGGGTAGGAGAGGCATGGCTCCGTGAGCTATTTAATAACATTATGAAAAGCGTAAAAAATGCCAGATGCCTGGAGAAAGAGTGCACTGGTCCCATTCTACAAGAACAAAGGAGATGTACGGGAATGTGCAAATTATCGAGGTATAAAACTCACATCACACACACTCAAAATCTGGGAACGAGTTCTAAGTAAACGTCTTCAAAACCTCATTAATTTACTCTTTTTTACTTCTAAGAGGAACAACAGACGCGATCCATGCAATCAGACTGGTCATGGAAAAAGCTCGCGAAAACAAACAATATCTCTGGATGGTATTCATAGATCTCGAGAAGGCTTTCGATCGTGTGCCGAGAAACATAATATGGCAAGCTCTGAGAGCTCAAAATGTTCCTGAGCACTATATAAAACTGATTATGGACATGTATCATAATGTACAAACCTGTGTCAGAAGTCCAGCCGGCCTGTCAGAGAGCTTCGATATCAAAGTAGGAGTTCATCAAGAAAGCGCCCTAAGTCCATTGCTATTTAATATCACCATGAATTACCTAACCCAGAAAATCCAGAAACCTACACCATGAAACCTTTTATATGCGGATGATGTTGCGCTCATCTCAGGCAGTGTAATCGAGATACAAGAATACTTGGAGCAATATAGGAAATCTCTAGAGTTAAACGGATTACGCATAAGCAGAACCAAGACAGAGTGCATGGTATGCAACTTCAACCCCGACGAAACCATCAAGCGCGGAAGTCAAATTGGATGGCGTAGCCTTACCTAGAGTAAATAAATTTAAATACCTCGGATCAATAATCGCGGAAGATGGATCAATAACAGCCGACATAACGCACAGAACGATGTCTGGGTGGAATAAGTGGCGTACATTAACAGGAGTCCTCTGCGATCCAAAAATTCCGATAAAAACCAAAGGCAAGGTCTATAAAACAGTTGTGAGGACTGTTTTACTCTATGGTAGCAAAAACGTGGGCTTCGACGAAAATTCATGAGCGAAAACTTCATGCCACTGAAATACGCATTTTACGTTGGGCGGGTGTAGTCACTCTCAAAGACAAAATGCGTAACGAACACGTAAGGGGGAGTTTCAAAGTAACGCCTATCACTGATGTGTTTGTTACATGTTATGCGTAGACCCGATGACCATGTCGTGAAAAAGTGCCTTTCCATGGCTACAAAAAGGAGAGGGAGATGTAGACCGCAAACTACCTGGTTGACAAATGTCCGGAAGAACATGCTAAAGCTCAGCCTTACAGAAGATGATGCTTACCAACGAATTGAATGGCGCCGAAGGATTAAGAAAGCCGACCCCGCGTAACAGGAAGAGACAAGGGCAAAGAAGAAAGAAGAAGAGTGCTGACAACATAGACGAATTATACTAGTTCTGTAAATGTCTATCCTCGAATAATTTTATCGATATAATGTTTATCGATTTATTGTTTATCGTAATTTTTATATTAAAAATATTAATTATCATAAACTCGTAAGTGATCGTTTAGTTAGAAGTAAGCCACACGCTTCTCTACACCATCGTTAGAAAACCTGATCATGATGAAATTATTAGGTTTTGTTCACTACAGCATTACTACTTACTATTTATTTTCGAGTTTGACCTCATTCATTAGGTATAGTAGGTTTTTTAAATTATACTTTTAGGGAATAACAAAAAGAAATGGTGGTTCATTTTTCTATTTTCACTTTATTCGAAATAAATTCAAAATATGATTCTAAACTAAAATATATGCAACTGTTCATTAAAAATTCACAAGATCGATTGTAATCGATTGGGCGTCCCTAGTAATTTTTATACACCTCATGACGTTTGGTGAAGATGGCGGCGATTAATGTTAAAAGTCGAATAGAATACTTTTTTAATGTTGATTTTGGCATTCAGCTAGTCCGTGTTATAAAAGTATTTGCAACAAATATAATAAAATAGATAATTAATTATCGTCTATGTCCGATGTTTTTATTGCACAGGGCGATTTTGGACATTGTCCTTTAATTTGCATATAATATATCAAAAGTTAAATTACACATTATTTCATAAAACAAAATTGTCAAGGTTATTAAATTTACTCCGTGATTTCTACACGCAATATTTTATCAGCCAATTCATTTCAGCACCTCGCATTCACAAATCGTCACCATAGTTTACATTACATTGAATTGAAAACTTTTTCGTCTAAGTCACACAATTCAGAAAAATGTCGTTGTCGCATTTTTGCCATTATAAAGAGAAAAACAATACACAGGAAACTCTGAAAACAATCCATAAATGTTTTTGATAAAAAAGTTAAGCTGCCAACAATAAACCGAATCCTTTTTTTGACAAATACTACTGACTTTCTTTTGTGATACGGTTTCCGTAGACATAAATACTTAAGGATTTTTAATCGACCTTGGTCTCTGGATACCTAAACTTTTTCCCTCTTTACATTTGCGAGTATGTACATAATATATTTATATAGTTCCTATATCAAAAGTTGTTCTTTATGTTTTTCTTCAAAATATACAAACAAAATATTAAAAAAAAAACACTATGCAAAATACATCCGCTGTTCTTTTAATCCATTGGAGGTTTCCCGCTTCGTGAAATATCTCGGCATAGAATTTTTCTTGCCGTGTTGTTAGACTCGCGTTATTTGGTACTGCTTCAAAGATTGTTTGAAGTCAGTTTTTTCACCGTGTCTCGTTTCATAATTAAGTATGTTTACAAAAATCTTTGTTTTTATATCATGTACCATTCTATTATATAACATTTATTTATTCATAGTTACAAGAATTAATAGTAGTATAATGGTATAAATTATTTTCAAAATTATTTAAATAAAAGAATATTACTCCGTAACAAACTTTCTTTACTGCTAGCAACTATTCTGTAGGCTAATTGTTAAAAATAATAAATGTATGAGAGCGGATGTTCAACTTGTTCTCTTGCTTACGCAATTAATCATTATCAGATATAAGACAGTGTACTGCGGTATACATTCAATACAGAGCAAATACAGTTCGTCCAACTGTAATATATCCTTGTCACAATCACACACTGGTGCAACGTGAAGAACATAATTACATGATAACACCAAAGTATACCAACCGACAGCAACACTATCTACCCATCTCAACGTAACACAGGAAAGTTTCTTAGCAACACGATCTTCCTTCCTTACACTAGAAGAACTGCTACAACGAACAAAAGACACTTGTATTATCTTAGTGTGGAGGTAATGTTTTACCCCAACGGGCATAATAAAGACAGTGAGACTCGTAGAATTAGCGACTGATCCCTCTTAGTCGCCTGCGCGATACATTATACTACTAAAACGGGTTACAGTTTTACAGTCATTTCTTCTCATTTTTTACTTTTTTACCTTCTTTGCTAACAACACATATATCCCACCAGGGTAAGGTTTCCTAAAAAAGGAAGAAGTCTAAAAGAGTAATGAAGCAGAAAAGCGGTGAGAAACGTGCTGCTTCAGTGCGTGTAAGGATTGCAAATGTCTTTTTTTTTCCAAATCGAAAATAGGTTCACAAACGAGCTGACATCTACCTGACAGCGAATGGCTTCAGTAACAGTAGTTTTTTTGCTTGAAGTTGGTTACAGACAGACACACGTTTGAAGTTGGTTGAAGGTGTTCATCTGCAACCACATTTAACCCTTTCCATGTCTCATGAGTCGTATATGAACATTTCAACTGTTAGACATTAGTGTCTATTTCTCGGACAGCGAACCTGTTGAACAAAGGCACCTACCGATGCGTAGTCCCTGAGTACTAAGATAAAATTACTAATAACTTGCAATTATATTATCTTTGTATTGCTATTTGGAGACAGAAATGTTAAAAAGGGTGGAGCTAACCCAATCGGACTTCTGGACAGAAAAGGAAATAAGATTTGTAAAACCAAACAAAAACAAATAATTTGTCCAAATAATAGGTTCTTACATATGAAATTGACGTTTTGTACGAGAGGAATATAAAATCATTTTTTTTTTTTTGTAAAATATATCTAATTAATGGAAGTATGCACCGTTGTTATCAATGCACTTTTGCCATCTCATAGGTAGTTCATTGAACCCTTTAGTAAAAAAAAGTGGGGGCGAGAATCAATAAACTCTTTGAAGGCGTTTGGACTGTCGCATCGGAGGTGAATTTTTTTCCTTGTAAGAAGTTGTCCAAATTCCGGAAAAAATGGTAATCTATCGGAAAATCAAGGTCCGGGGAGTACGGTGGATGTCGTAGACATTCCAATCGTAGCTCATCTAACTTAGTGATTGTTTCTTGTGTAGTCTTGCGTTGTCGTGAAGCAGCAGTGGCCTAGAGTGATTGACCAATCTCGGTTGTTTAGCAGCTAGTTCTTCCTTCATAAATTGCAGTTGCGGACAATAGATATCTGCCGTAATCGTTTGGCCAGATTTTAGAAAGCTGTAGTGAACGGCACCAGTGCTAGTCCACCAAACATCACAAGTAACTTTTTCTGAGTCAATTTTCGTTTACGGCTGGGTCTCCAGGGTTCAACTATTGCGAAGAGCGCTTCCGATTATCGTAAAGTATCCACTTTTCATCACAAGTAATGATTCGATTTAAAATCCCTTCATTTTTGAGTCGGTTGAGCAAAGTAACACAGCAGTCGACGCGTGTTTGCAAGTTCGATTCACTCAATTCATGGGGTGCCCATCGTTCAAGTTTTTTTACTTTCCCAATTTGCTTCAAGTGAATTATACAGTTTTATCACTTACCCCGAAGCCTGCAACTATCTCTAAAGTGCTTCGTAATGGATCCGCTTCCACAGTAGTCTTTTATTCTTCATTTTCCACTTTGGACTCCGGCCGTCCACGGGGTTGGTTCTGAAGATCGAAATTTTCAGAACGAAAACGTTGAAACCAAAAACGTACGTTTTTCAACGTTTTCAACGTTTTTTCTAGCTGTTTCTGCAGCACTTGTGCCACGGTAGAACTCGTACTCGTAAATATACCGATATTTCATGTTTTCCATTATGTGGTAATAAGTGACGCCAAAGAAAAAAATAATGAGAAAAAAACAAATGAATGACTTTTTTCAATATTCAAATGTACCAGTTAAATAAATTTATAAATTTGAATTTGGAACTCTTAACCAAAGAAGAGATATTTCAGATCAAAGTGGTTGGTACGAAAAAACGCTAATTTCATATGTAAGGATCCAATATTATAACTAATGATTATTATCACGAACACTTTGATATCATTCGGTTATCATCATCATAATCGTTACAGCCATTCGCAAGTCACAAGTACCTTTTCAAGTCATCGCACATAGCCCTCCTCTAAGGAAAAGTACAAAAAAAACCTTGAGCCGCCTTCATACGTCGGTTATAATTTTAGTTAGGTACATCTGAATTACCGTGAGTTTCGGTGTATGAATATTCACTACCCCATATCATCCCGTGCGGGTCATAATAGGTGACAGAGGGAAACAAATCAGGAAATGGGCAGCAGCTTCTTTCTAATAATGATTGAAAAAAACTGCGGTTGTCAACCCGTTTGCCAAGCGTGGCAACTATGGAAAAATCTATCTATAATATATGTTCAGCAGCAGACTTCAATATAGTGCCATAACTAATATACCTAGTACCTACAAAAAGAAAATATTACAAAAACACGGAAACTTTTGCAGTAAGACTAGTCGAAGGTTCGTATCGGGCCCCGGCTTTGACGGCTAAGTCGTTTCGTTCGGTATTCTGAGCGGAAAGAAATACACAGGGACGCGAGTCTACGGTATATACGCGTTGTGAAGGGGTGTGCGACGCGCCCGTCTGCGGACATGCTGCGTCTTATCCGTTGTCCTAACTGTGTTTGTGGCTCTAAGCCGGGGTGTAGTATTTGTATGTGACTGGCCGGTAACTTTTCGGTCATCCGATGCTGCTGCTAGAGCTAGTAGAACAGGGGGTTCGATTAAAACGCTACGGGGCCTTCGGAGACTTTCTGTAATGTTTTGAACCGGGCGTTGGGTTTAGGCGTGGGTGACGCGGAAAGACCTGCACCTTGCTCGGAGACCCCGGTGACGGGGGTGGGCTTGGGAGGGTTAGTCTTAGGTGCGGATGAGAACACCGAGGATGGCACAGGTTTGGGTGCAGGCTGTCGAGAGCAAGGCACGCTGGCTTGGCCCATTCGTCCGTAACGGCTTTTGACTCCGGGCCGTTTCCTTCGCGGCGCTTTCAACACCCCCGATATTTCGTAAGGTGACCCTCTTAGAAGCAATATATACAGCTCGAAGGATCTTACGTGTGCGGGTGCAGTCAGTAGTGCAGTGGTCACCTAGGCACTTGATGCTCCTAGGCCTGGCGTAGCAGTTATTGGCAGAGTGGCCGTAAAGCCGGTATCGGTGGCACTGGCCAACGATGCTCCTGTTTCGTGGGGCTTCAACTACAGTCCCCGTTAGGTCGCAGATGCGTCGAATATTAAATATGTCATTGGATTCTAGAGATAGGTCCAGAATAACAAGGCACAGTGCTGAGAAACGTTTTTTGTCGGTCTGGTTGTGCATTCCGTGCATTTTTGACCTTTAAGTTGTCTAGGATATGGATGGTCATGAGCTCCTCGAGGAGTCCTCGGATAACCACACGAAGGTCACAATCTTCTGGGTGTAAGCGTGGAAACTGATTTGCGGGACGCGCGGGTGACTAGTCACGCTGCGGAATTCCTCCATCGATTTGACGAACATGCGAATGCCCTGACTGGCGTTTCGCACCTTTGGGCAGAAGATCATTTTTGGAGTCCAGTCAGTTGGACAGGTTGTTTCACTTAGTCTTGTTTTGGAGGGTGATTGGTGGCGGTTGCTTATCCCTGCGTTCAGCAGGCAACCCTTTCGTTGCGGGCTTAGCGTGGGCTTGAGAGGTTAAGCGTACGCTGCGGGATTTGTCTTTTAGACGGAGTGGCGGTAGGGGATGAAGGGGCTGAGTTGGTCTCGGCTGCCTTTTTGGGAGCGGCGCGATTGCGCTTTTTACCCTAAACGAGGGTGAAGCCTTCAACTTAGGGCTTGGACTGGGCAAGGCTGGAGGGGGAGAGGTGGATATTGCGGAATGCACAGGGGACCCAGCGTTGTACACCGACGAACGAACACCGGTGTTACGGGTGCGGAGTACGGAGAGTAGGGGGTTGTCCCCACGGACTGTCGATTTTCGTGCTACTGTGGCCGAGGAGCCGGCCGGAGATGTAGGTTTCGATGCGGGACACGTATTGTGCTGTGCGAGAAACACACCCCAAAAGTCGGGACAGGCTTGACTAAAAAAATTGGGAAGTTCATCGATCGTAATTGACGCTATCTTCACTGACTATGCTACTAGATAAGCACAGGTTTGTACCAAGCTCCCAGACCTTTCGGAGGGGAGACGTGTGCCCAAATCTAACACCTATACACCTAGCGCGTTTTTACGCTGGGGTGTGTATAATACCTGGTGCCTAATGCAAAAAGCAACAAAAAAGTTAAAAGCGGTGGCCGTCTCTGAGGCGGTGGGTGTGTTTCACTCTACTTGCAGTTTTCAGCAAGCCAGGAGGAAGAGTTACGAACAAACCAATCTCCACACTACAACACGCGTTAATTACACAATGAGACCGCTGTCTCCAGGGACAACATGCTTCCCGCACCGCAGTGAGGGCACCTATGCAATCACGAATAAACAATCATAGCACTAAGTAATACAGTGTATCCCAGGTGAGTGGTAATAATTAAATAATTCATGCGCATGAGCAAAAAGATTGGAGTGAACTAAACCAACACGTCCGAAATCTATAGAGCCCAAGCGCAGAATGACACTACCCAGCCTACCCACGTCAGTCCCAAACCGTTTACAGAAAACTGTATCTAAGCTCGGTCCATCCGTTTTGGACTTAAATGGAAACATCCGTTTGCACACACAAACAAACAAATAAACAAAAAAGCAAATAACCTCTTACCCTAAACGCATATACCTTCTCCATTCCGTCGCCGACCCGTCCGTAGAAAGGGTCCTTAATGTAATAAATATAGACTTGGGATCTTAAAAATAGCTGGATACACTACCCGTGGTTTCATTACAGGCGACATAAGGAAGCTAAAACAGGAGATGGGCAGCAGCATCTTCTATCAATTATAAAATAATATAAAAACTTAGGTGGCCTTCCCGGTGGGTATTTCAAGTATGGCTACTAAGGCAAAATAATAAACAGGTAACTTACAGGAAAGACCTTCAGCTGTGAACTTTCAATAGACTATATGATATATGATGAATGAATAATTTCTGAACCTCAGTCTTTTTTTTTTTTTTTTTGGGAAACATAATAAATATTCGCTTAAATAATTTGTTACTTTGAGTATTTTTGTCGTAAAGAGAATTGGCGCGACCAGAAATATCTAAACATATGTCGTTATTAGGAAGGCAAATTCGAGTCGTGTTTGCATTTCTAGCAACTCAGAAGAAATTACGAGTGAATTTTTAAAAATGCTTTCTGTTTTGTTCCTGATTCCAAATACCTTACATAAAATACATGAAACATCTACATATATGTAAAGTACAATTCTTTACAGAAATTAATGCTCTACCTATTAGTCAATTTTTCATCTTCATATTTACCAGCCCGTAAAAGTTTACTGAACACGAGCTCATTTTTTAATAATCATGATGATGAGATGAGGCAGGTGAATGATCATAGAACTGATATCTTGCATATTTGACACTGCTTCTCGTGTTAACATATTTTTTGTTTGGTGTAACCGCCATCTATCGGTACTTCTCGAGGTCACTTTTTAAAACACCCACGGGATGACAATGCGGAGTGGTGGAGTCTTTTACGCCGCCAAAACACCCACGGGATGACAATGCGGAGTGGTGGAGTCTTTTACGCCGCCACCATACGGCTAATTAGTTAGTAAATTAGTCATAATTCATTATTACTGCCTATTAAAAGTCCGCTGCTGAACGTAGGGCATATATGTCATGCTTGGCAAGAGGCTTGGCAACGACAGTTTCTTTATTATTTTGCGTTGTTATTAGGAAAATTCTGCTGCACATCTCCTGTTAATATTTCTCTGTCACCTCTTATGACACCCACGGGCTGATATTGTGTAGTAAATATTATTACATCGCCTTATTAATATATTAGCCTTTAACTCTGGAGATGGTTTTTGTTGATGGGCAAATAAATTTTTTGTATCGTTCAAAAGTATCTAGCAAAAGAAAAATCCTGCAATAATATAGTTATTAGATGTTTCGTGCTAAAGAAAATAAAAATAGGATTAATTCTACTGTATTTAATGCTCGTTTTTATTTTCATTTATAGCAATTAAGTTCCTACAAACATGTAAAATTTATATAAATGAGACTGCAAGCTATAGTGGCTTACATAAAAGCCATGTTTTCTATTACTGTGGTTCCTCTGAGATCGCCAGTTGTATACTGCCTATTTTATTGTGTACTAATGTAAGTTTGTTATCTTTATTAATTCTAAAAAGACAATACACATAACGATAGGATAGTATGGATAGGATCCACCGTATCCTATCACATCCAGCGCAGAGCGGTTAGAATCGTCGACGACCGAGTACTTTCTGATCGGCTCGATTCACTAGCGCTGCGTAGTTGCCTGGCGCTGGATGTTGCATCACTTTGCGTTTTCTATCGCATCTACCACGGGGAGTGTTCTGAAGAATTGTTTGGATTAATTCCAGCTTCCGAATTTCACAAACGCACATTGCGTAAAAATTTACGATACCATCGTCACCACCTGCTCTCTTCCTCGTACAACTTTTCTGTGAAATTGTTTGCCGCCGATTTTTCCGGACTGATACGACTCAGGGACCCCCAAGAAAGAGTTTGCTCCTTTCGAAAGGGCCAGCAACGCAACTGCAATTCCCCCGGTGTTGCGGTTATTCATAGGTGGTGGTAGTCATTCACCATGGTCATTTTCCGACAACGCTTGTTTGACATTGACAAGCTTCGTCGCAAAATTGTTCGCAAATACACATTGTTTACACCATTTTCTACATACATGATGAGCGCATAAGAGCTGCTATATCCTACACTACGTCAATGCAGACGTCTAACCAACCAAACCGCAAGAATATGACGTGATATTCGAGGTGGGGCTCGTGACGAAGATTTTTTTAAAAGTTAAGAGAAGAGAAAAGACAAAAGAGAATATTGTTTTACGTACTTTCTTATTATAATCTTACTTACTTGTCAGCATTCAACTAGTTAACCATCATTTTCTAAAATTTATATATACGCAATAAAACTATGAGCAAAAACTTTGAGGTATTATAAACACACTTCCATTGTGTCATCTTAGACACAAAAAATTTGACGACCGTGACAGGACCTTATATATTATAATTATTGGAAACAACGCCGGTGAGCTTCAAGCGCCGCAGCCAGTTTCACCAACCACAGCAAAGCTATCAAGAAAGATTCTTAGTTGCTCACACAGAAATGGAGATTTTGGAAAACACAGATCAATCGTTTTGGCGATATGTGCCCACTAACACCAATCCTGCCGATTTCATTTCTAGTGGTGTCATTGTGGATCAGCTTCAACATTTAGAGTTATGGTGGAAAGGACCTGCTTTCTGTCTAAGCCACAGTCAGAATGGGCTGCTCTAAAGACTGTAGAGTACAAATATTTGCCTGAAATCAAATAAAATTCTGCTAATATAGAGTTAGGAATTAATTTTCAAAATTATTCTTCCTGCTCCAAAATAAAACGCATTTTCGCTTACGTGATAAGATTTATACGAAATTCCAAGCGTACTGGTCACTTAACCGTAGACCAGTTGAATGAATCATTTTCACATTTAACTAAATTAAGTCAATTAGAACCGTTTCCTAACGAATACAACTTGTTAAGTAAACAAATATCTATAAATACTAAAGTAATATTATTTCCCTCAGTTCTTATTTAGATGAACAAGGATATTTGAGAGTGGGTGGTAGGCTCGACTGCTCTTATTATCCTCTTAATAAACGGCATCCTATTATCTTGCATTACAAACACCACTTCATTAAACTAATATTTTGATTCGAACATTTTCGACGAATGCATGCAGGTCCTCAATTATTATTATAGACCATCAGAGAGATTATATGGCCGGTGGGTGACAGATATCTTGCTCGACAGACTGTGCGAAATTGTCCCACTTACAGACGCTTTCAAGGTAAAACGCTTAGTCCACTGATGGGCAACCTTCCCTCCCAGCGAGTGACGCCAGTATTCCCCTTCCAGATGGTAGGAATAGATTTCGCTGGGCCCTTCTCTATGATTAATAAAAAGAGCCGAGCAGCTAAAACTTTAAAATGCTATTTATGTTTATTTGTATGTTTTTGCTTTAAATGCGTTCATTTGGAGGCAGTAACCGAGTTAAGTAAAGAAGCCTTTCTGCTATCTCTACGTCGATTTATTTCGCGTAGATGTAAGCCACTTGAAATATTTTTTGACAACGGTCGTAATTTTGTTGCTGCCGCTAAAGATATTGGTATGTTTATAAAAACTAATTCTGAGCAATTACCTAACATTGCAACTAATGAGAACATTAAATTTAATTATATACCTGCATACGCTCCTCACTTTGGTGGACTGTGGGAAGCCGGCATAAAGTCTGCCAAATATCATATTAAAAGGGTTATGGGCAACGCTAATTTAACTTAAGAAGAGCTTATAACTCTCTTTGCACAGGTTGAGGCTATTTGAATAGCCGATCACTAAGTCCATTATCTTCCTCTCCTCAAGACTTCCTTTCTTTACCTCCAGGTCACTTTCTGATCAGCTGACTTCTGACTGCACTGCCATCCCCTGCGCTAGAGGTCTTCAATTTTTTTTTAATTTAAAAAGAATATTAACAATGCTATAAACATTACTAATATTCCCCTTAACCACTCGTGGTAAGCTTAAATTGCTTGTGTTACGAGTGTTTCACGCCAGTAGTCGAATGGCGGATTCGAACCCACGACCTTTTTGAGTTCGCGGTCCGCGCCCAGCCATTACTGCTTAATTTTATTAAATATTAAATTATAATATTATTATAATAAATATAAAAAATAAATTACTACTGTCGATTAATTCAATCAGAACTCTTTGCATCACTATGAAAGACTGGAGCAAATGCGGCAGCATTTCTGATCTCGTTGGCAACGCGAGTACATCAGCGAGCTATATCAACGCTCAAAATGGAGAGCCAAGCAGTCGTCTCTACGGATTGGCCACGTAGTTTTAATACAAGAAGACCACATTCCTCCTTTTAACTGACGTCTAGGTCGAGTGTCACGTCTGTTTCCTGGTCCCGACAGTGTGTCCAGAGTTGTAGAGATAAATACCATGAAAGGTCCCGTGAAGAGGCCCGGTACACGCTGCCTTCAGCCGATGAGATTGAAAAATAGTTGAAAACGCTGTTTTCAACGGTGGGGAGTATGTTTACGCAATTTTCTACATACATAATGAGCGCATCAGGACTGCTCTCCTACACTACGTCAATGCAGTCGTCCAACCAATCAAACGGCAAGAATATGACGTGATATTCGAGGTGAGGCTCGTGACGAAGATGCAATGTTTTACGTACTTTTTTATTATAATCTCACTTACTTGTCAGCATTCAACTAGAAAACAATTATTTTCTGTAATTTATATATACACAATAAAACTATGTGCAGAAAGTTTAAGGTGTTTTAAATACACTTCCACTATGTCATCTTAGACACACATCAACATCATCTCTTGTGAATTTTGGCAGCATCAGGTTTTGTATTAAGCTGTAGCATTATAATTTACAAGTTAATAAATACGGGTAATACTGCTTAAGAATTTTTATAAATTTTCCTCAACCATCGTTCATAAGCCGCAGGTTAGAGTGACTTAAGCATATATGTTTTAGGTTTTGTGCACATACACGTAGGTTCGCAATTATGTACCATACTGGGATGTCTACTGGAAAGTGTACCGATGTTTGAAAATCTTGGTACATATGTTAGTAACCGGCATCAGAATAGGGTCTAAGTTATTAGGGAAACCTTTAAAAAACACTATATCACTTAATTTTTGTTTAGTAATACTCTATGAACCTTTGTCAGATTTATTTTTAAAGTTGTATAATATTTATAAAACAATTAAAATATGTATTTTAACAGTGATGTTTTACTGTGAAAAAAATAAGGAGAAAAATAGGCTGCACCCAAATAGTCGTCGATGCTATAAACTAATGGGCAAAATAGACGCAAAAGAAAATTATACTATGTATAATGACTTACTATATTAACGCGAATAGTATTAATTGAATAAAACTATTTTTATGGATTTTGTCGTGTATATTTTTTTTAATTATTTTTAGTTCCCCGCCTTTCGCATGCTTTGGTGCATCCAAGGTAACGGGGAGCTCAGGGAGCTATTATGGATCAAAAAAAATAAATTTATATGAGATCAACGGGCCTTACTCAGACTGTTTTAGGATTCATGAAGGTGTCATAAAAGGCTGTGTAGCTTCCCCATGTTCCACCTATTTATGGACAATTCTTTGGAAATTTTTGAAATTTGAAGAATGTGGGTTAATAATGGGTGAGTTGACCGTAACATGCCGTTTTTACGCCGATAATCAAGTCATATTTGCGTTATCGGCAGCTGAGTTACAAATTATGCTTACGTAAATGAATGGGTCATTAAAACTTACCCGTAACTGTTATAAATAAATTGTAACTTAATAACAAAATATCATACTACTAAGGCCATCTATTGGTATATGAGTGTAAATCTGCCTACTCTGTTATAGACTTATAGATGACTATAAATAAAGGTTAGTCTGTTGCAAACCACCAAGCGAGTTTTATTATTTTATTAGGTTATGGGCCCGGTTGAAAAGTAAAAAGTGATTAGCGTTTGCGACTTTCGGTGTTCCTTCTTTTTTTATAGACTGTCAGTGCTAAAATGTCGTCAGGTAATTACTCAGTGAACGTTCCTAAACTAAAAGGATGCGAGAACTACGACGACTGGGCGTTTGCCGCCGAAAACTTCATGATTCTGGAAGGTATAGATGTAACCAGCACTACGGGGCTAACGGAAGCTGAAAATAAGAAGGCGAGGGCAAAAATAATTATGACAATCGATCCGTCATTGTTTGTCCATATAAAAACCGAAGCCACGGTACAAGCTTTGTGGGCCAAATTGAAATCATTGTTCGATGATTCTGGTTTTACGCGCAAGATTACTCTCCTAAGAAGCCTAATATCAATACGTATGGAGAGTTGCGATAGTATGACCAGCTACGTTAATCAGATGGTCGAAACTGCTCAGCGATTGAAGGGCACCGGATTCGAAATAAACGATGAATGGATCGGCTCTCTGTTGCTGGCAGGACTGCCAGAAAGATTTAGCCCAATGATAATGGCAATCGAACATTCAGGATTGAAGATAAGTGCTGATGCTATAAAAACGAAATTGTTAGACATGTGTTCGGAATTTGAGGTTAAGTCAGAAGGCGCGCTAATTGCACAAGTACAGAAACGCCACCTACAGGCGCATAGTGGCAGTAGCAAAAATGAAATGAAACCGTCATCTGTCAGTAGAAACGTCAATGTCAATACAACCCAGAAAAAACAAATTCGTTGCTACCATTGCAAAAGGATCGGACATTTCAAGAGCCAGTGCCGCCTATTAAATAAAGACAAACAGAAATCAACTTCGAACGTGCTGAGTGCAGTTTTTCTTGCGCGAGAGTTCAATCAAGACGACTGGTACGTCGACTCTGGCGCAAGTGCTCACATGGTGTCAAACAAGAACATGTTGACAAACATATCTTATGAGCCGAAAGTGAAAGAAATAATTGTCGCTGATCGCACCAAAGTTTCAGTGTTGTGCTCCGGAGATCTTCGGCTTACTACGCGAGTGAAAACAATCACACATGAAGTAGAAATAAAGAATGTTTTGTGCATACCAACACTCACCACAAATTTGCTTTCAGTCAGCAGAATGATTGCAAATGGTAACAGAGTATCCTTCAATAAAGATGGATGTTACATCTACAACACTCAGAATGTTTGTATTGGTGAAGCGAGCTTGGAAAATGAAGTGTACAAATTAAACATTGAAAGGTCGAAGCAGCTTTTAGCAGCAGTTGCACAGACCTCGTGCAACATTTGGCACAGACGATTGGGGCATATAAATATGAATGACCTTGAGAAAATGAAAAAAGGAGCAGTCAAAGGTGTAACTTACCAGGAAAAACAGAATATAAGCAAATCAAATTGTATAGTTTGCTGCGAAGGCAAACAAAGCAGGCTGCCTTTCTCTACTAGTACCAGCACGAGCAGCTGGGTCCTAGAAGTGGTTCATACAGACCTGTGTGGCCCCATGGAGAAGAAATCACTTGGTTTGGCTAGATACTATCTGTTGTTTATTGACGATTATAGCCGGATGTGCTTTGTTTACTTTCTAAAGGAAAAGAATGAGACTTTTAAGTATTTTCGTGAATTCAAAAAGCAGGTAGAGAATCAGCAGTCACAACGGATTAAGATATTGCGGTCCGATAACGGTGGGGAATTCTGCTCAGTGGAGATGGAAAATTACTTAAAGCGACATGGGATAGTTCAACAAAAGACAGTTCCCTATACACCGGAACAGAATGGCTTAAGTGAAAGGTACAATAGGTCAATTGTAGAAAAAGCACGCTGTCTTCTGCATGACGCTTCATTCGACAAACACCTATGGGCGGAGGCTGTGAATACGGCAGTATATTTGAAAAATCGATCACCAGCAGCAGTTTTGGACAATAATACTACCCCATATGAGATGTGGACTGGCAGAAAACCCAATCTACAACATATTAGAGTGTTTGGGAGTCCAGTTATGGTCCACATTCCAAAAGTGAGACGCAACAAATGGGATAAAAAATCACAAATGTTACATTTGGTTGGGTATTCAGAAAATACCAAAGGCTATAGGTTATATGACCAGAAAACAAATAAAATAACTGTGGCACGGGATGTAGTGGTCATGGAGAGTGATATGAATGACACAGTAGAGGTTATGGTTGAAGAGAGGGCGCCAAACAAAGATATAGAAAAGAATACAGGTGTTGAAGAGGAAAGTTCAATAAGCATTGAAGACAATGAGAGATCAGACAGAGAAGATCCAACATATATTGCAAGTGATTCGTCAAGTGAACAGGATGACGAATATAGTGAGTGCTTAAGAATAGATGACAGTTTGGTCGGTACTCAGAGTGATTCTGTCCTTCAAGAAGAGAAGCGTGTTCGTCGTATACCAGAGAGGTATGGTTTTTCCAACTTGTGTGTTGAAGACTTTACTAGTGAACAAATATCTCTACAGGATGCTCTCATGGGACCCAATACGGAGCATTGGTGCAGGGCCATACAAGAAGAACTGAAATCTTTTAGGGACAATGACACATGGGTTTTAGTGGATAGGCCAAGTGAGGGCACAGTAGTGAAAAACAAGTGGGTATTCAAGGAGAAATGTGACAGTAGTGGTAATGTGCGCTATAGAGCCCGACTTGTGGCTAAGGGCTTCACTCAAATTAAAGGTGTGGACTACAATGAAACATTTTCTCCTGTTGTGCGTTATTCTACCTTGAGACTACTTTTTGCCTTGAGTGTTCAACTAGACTTAAAAATGAATCATTTAGATGTACCAACAGCTTTCTTAAATGGTAATATTGATGAATGTGTATTTATGGAAATACCAGAAAATTCTAATTTTAAAAATTGTGAGAATAAAGTTTTAAGGTTAAAAAAGGCCATATATGGGCTAAAACAGTCGGCTAGGGCCTGGTACATAAAAGTGGAATCCAGTTTGTTAAAGTTAGGTTTTAAGAAATCTAAATATGAACCCTGTCTATTCATGAAATGTCATAATAATTCAAAAGTTTATGTAGCTGTATTTGTTGATGATTTTTTTTGTATTTTACAACTGCAATAAAACTTATAAAGGGTTGATAAGTGTATTAGAGTCAGATTTTAAAATTAAAGATTTGGGTCAAACAAAAAATTGCCTTGGCATGAATGTAAATGTTCAAAAGAATTATGTAACTTTGGACCAAAAGAAATTCATTGACAATATTTTGAAAAGATTTAATATGACTGATTGCAAAACTTCAGATACTCCAATGGAAGTAAATTTAAAATTAGAAAGGGCCGATAATGACCATTGTAGTAAGACTTATCCTTATCAACAATTGGTTGGATCACTGATGTATCTTTCAGTTCTCACAAGGCCAGATATTTCTTATAGTGTAAGCTTTCTAAGTCAATATAACACATGTTATAACAAAACACATTGGAAACATTTGAAAAGATTGTTAAGATATTTGCAAAAAACTAAACATTTTGGCTTAATTTTCAAGAAAAATAGTACTGATTTATATGGTTTTGTTGATGCCGACTGGGCATCTTGTAACATTGATAGAAGGTCTTATACAGGCTATTGTTTTATATTGTCAGGTTGTGTGATAAGTTATGAATCTCGAAAGCAAAGAACAGTTGCCCTGTCTAGTACTGAGGTCGAGTATATGGCGCTTGCAGAGGCTTGTAAAGAAGCAATTTATTTGAAAAATTTAATGTTAGAACTTGGTATGTATAGTAAAAAAAGAATCTTTAAGCTTGTACAGTGACAGTCAAAGTTCTTTAAAATTGGCTTCTAATCCGATGTTTCACAAACGCACTAAGCATATTGATGTACGCCATCATTTTACTAGAGAATGTGTCGTGAATAATAAAATCAAGATTAGTTACGTACCAACCTCTTCTATGCCAGCAGATATATTTACTAAAGCACTTTGTGCAAATAAACATTACAAATTTATAGATCTGATGGGAATGGGGGAAGTAAATTAAAATAAGTATGTAGTTTATTCAAATAAAAAAAAATTGTATATAGTTTATTCAAAGCATGTAGTTTATAAAATTGTTTTTATTGTTAAAAAACTTATAACCAATTGTAAACTGTATTTTTTAAAACTTGTACAATTATCGGGATATTTTGTTAAGAGAGGGTGTTATAAATAAATTGTAACTTAATAACAAAATATCATACTACTAAGGCCATCTATTGGTATATGAGTGTAAATCTGCCTACTCTGTTATAGACTTATAGATGACTATAAATAAAGGTTAGTCTGTTGCAAACCACCAAGCGAGTTTTATTATTTTATTAGTAACAACACGGCATATGACTTCTTTTGAAAGGGGAAAGATAGTAGACGCAAGTCTAACCAAAGTGATGGTCTTTATAAGAGAAGAAAGTAAAACAATATGTGAAATAAGAATAGAAGGGGAGTTGCTTGAGCAAGTGGATGTGTTTGTGTATTTGGGATGTGTATTTATTAGAGATGGTAGATACGATAAGAGTATAAAACGACGATTGAAAGCAGGAAATAGAGTAAATGGGGCACTACACTTTATTGTGGAAAGTCATAATGTATTTAAAAAAGCACGTATGAATATTCAAAATACTGTCTAGAAAGTTATGTGTGGTAGAAGAAGCATGAGACTAGATAGCATAAATGCTGTAGAAATGCGGTCATTATCATACTCCATGTTAGGGCTGAAGCAAAATTTTGTATCATAAGATAAAAATGTGGTTTGCAAGATGATGTTATGACCAGGATTAAGAAAGAAACACTTCAATGGTTTGGTTCATGTATAAATAATGAATGAGGAAAGAGTGAAAAAGCAAATTTATTTTTAAATAGGGGAGGTGTCTCCAACGCAGCAGCCACACACAGAGTACATAAACCCTGCAGAGTATGTAGGATGTAACTTCACTTTAATTTATTTAACTTTGTAGATACTAACATATTTAGAAAAAAAAATATAAAACATTCACTAGTAAAGTAAGCACAGATACAGATATTAATAAATATTAAGTTAAAAAATATTATTAGGGGGATAAGTCACTCGCGTCCGTAGGCTTCGACCACCTAATCCTAGGCCCACCCTACACGTTTCCCCCGGGTGGTGCTAAAAGAGCGAAAAAGCCGAAAGAACAGACTCGGCTACTCGCCGTGTGGTAGCGGCGTAAAATATGCCACGCCCTAGTTTTCGCACCATGAGGCAAAAAGTAAAAGAAATGGCCCCGAGTTCCCGGCGCCCCTTTAATGGGGCAGGGGTGCGAAGAATCTCCGGGAGGAAAACCGGCGACGAGGTTCGCCACCCGTCACGTTCTGTCTCCCAGAGAGGCGAAAAGTGGATTGCAGAGGCCCGTCTGGCTACGTTGAATGTATGTGGGGCAATGAATGATAAAATGGATGAAGTATGCGATATGATGTATGATAGAGGAATAGAGATGTGTAAATGAGACGAAAAGGAAGGGGAAGGATGTCACTGCACATGGCATGTATACCGCATACTGGTCTGGTGTAGACGAGATCGAGCGGGCATGCCAGGGAGTAGGTATCATCCTTTCAGAAAGAATGGGCCAATGTGTGAAAGAGTATGAATGTGTAAGCCCAAGACTGCTATGGATACGAATGAAAGTTGGCTTAAAGAAGTTGTTTGTGTTAGGGGTCTACGCCCCAGACATGTCTAAGCCCACTTATATCCGGGAGCAGTTTTGGGAAATGGTAAGGATGGTGTTAATGAAGTGTAAGGGAAATGAAAATATTATTATGCTAGGAGATTTTAATGGAAGGGTTGGGGTGAGGAGGCTTGGTTATGAAAGGATATTGGGAACGTTTGGTGATTAAAGTATAAATGAGAATGGTGAAAGCCTCCTCACCGAATGTGTGGAAAGGAATCTAATTGTGTTAGGTAGTCTAATAGAATTGTATTAGAATCAACGGGGTCTACTCGGACCGGTTTGGCATCCATAAAGGTGTCAGACAGGGCTGTGTAGCTTCCCCGTGGCTGTTCAACCTATTTATGGACAGCTGTTTGGAAAATTTGAAAGTTGAAGAATGCGGGTTAAGAATGGGTGAGTTAACCATCAAATGCCTTTTTTACGCCGATGATCAAGTCATACTTGCGTCGTCGGCGGCCGAGTTGCAAATGATGGTTACATTAATGAACAGGTCATTAAAAGAAAGGGGAATGAAAGTGAACGCAAGTAAGACGAAAGTGATGGTTTTTAAAAGAGATGAAAGCAAAACGGTATGTGAAATAAGAATAGAAGGAGAGTTAATTGAGCAAGTGGATGAGTTCGTATATTTGGGATGTGTATTCAGCAGGGATGGGAGATATGATAAGGATATTGAACAACGAGTGAATGCAGGAAATAAAGTAAATGGGGCTCTACACTCTAATGTGAAAAGTCAGAATGTGTCAAAAAAGGCACGTATGGCAATTCACAGTGCTGTATTAGTCCCTACTTTAACGTATGGTAGTGAAAGTTGGGTGTGGCAGAAGAAGCACGAGAGTAGAATAAATGCAGTAGAAATGCGGTCGCTAAGGAGTATGTTAGGGCTGAATCTGAGTGACAGGGTGAGAAACTGTGTGATAAAAGAAGAGTGTGGTTTGCAAGATGATGCGGTGACCAGGATTAAGAAAGGAATGCTTCGGTGGTTTGGTCATGTAGAAAGAATGAATGCGGAAAGACTGACAAAGCAAATATATGTTGCAGAAGTTAATGGAAGAGTCGGAAAGGGACGTCCTAGGCGGAAGTTTGTCGACCAAATTGGCGATATACTAAAAATGGGCCAAATTAAGAGTACCCTTAACCGACGAGCATGTATGCGTAGGTATATGGATGTGGAAGAGGCGAGAAAGGTATGTCAGGATCGTGCTAAATGGAAGTCTGTAGTCTCTGCCTACCCCTCTGGGTGACAGGCGTGAGTGTTTATGTATGTAAGTTAAAAAAATATTTATACCTTTATTTATTTACCACAAATTGGTTGTGCAAAAACATACCAATAAAAGAAACATACCAATTTTGACCGGAGGACTGGTGTGCAAACTGGGAAGGCCAGGTAATCCATTATGTGAAGGGCCTGTATGATGGATCACTATGCCTTCATCCTACAGATAATTACAATCTTTATATAAAAATACACATAGAAATAGACTGTCTGAAATTGTTTGTTAGTTTATTTTCAGAGCTAGGATTTCTTAAACTTATCCTTAATATTATTGAAACAAACACGACTATGATCTTAGGATTATACTAGTGTGTCTTAATCACTGTCTTAGATTCATTAATTTAGTTCGTAAAAATTGCTTTCAATGTTAGTCGTTGAAGGAAAATCTTAATTGGATTGATATAACCTTATTGCTATCTAAATGAGTACATTCAACTTACACAAGGTGCTCTAGTACAGGTCTAGAGCATCCTGTGTAAGTAAAATATACTACTCCTTTTTTATAAAAAAAGTTGAAATTCGAAAATACAGTTTTATACGTGGTAGGCCAGCCATACTATAATTATAGCACTAATAAGACGGCTCGACTGGGGAATAACCAGTAAATTAGCAGCTTAATACTGCTGTGTTTCGTATGGTTAATACAAAAAATTTTAAATCTTTTTAACTGGAAACGAGGCATTACTTTTATTTCTCTTTTTTATTTTCCATCAGGTGGACTGTATGCACGTTTTCACCCCAGCCTTACTCCATAAAAATACAATGTGCGTGATGATAAGTGGATGCATGCACATAGTCTATGTGTTCTCTGCTCTCGATAAAGATTCATGGAGTAGTTTTATCACTCTTATGTATTTATTTACCTAAAAGAAAATAATTACCTTTACTGCTAAAGCCTATTAAAGTCTACTGCTGAATTTTTGCCTCCTTGTAGATTACCTCTCTCACAGAATGCCAACGTAACATAGTAGCTTAATGCTGCTGTGTTTCGTATGGTGAGTTTAAAGAACCCGAGACCCTTTTTACTGGAAATGACGCATTTCGTCTTAGTCCTCACGGGTGACAACGCATCTGCATTTTGTTTCGTAATTGAGGATAGATGTTGAAGTCTATAAGCCACAGCGACAACTTAACCATCAGGTGGACTGTGTGCTAGTTTGTCACCCTATCCTACAAAAATCCTCACAGGAAGGATAGTTAACATAGTTGCCACGCTTGGTAAGCGGGTTGGCAACCACAGTCTTATTTAAGGAAGTTGCTGCTACTGATTTGCTTCCCTCTGTCGCCTCGTACGACACCAACGAGATTTTATGGGTTAGTGGATATTCTTACACCGCCACTACACGGTCATTTCTTTATAGTAAAGTAATTAAAGGGGATGATAAAATATCATAAGACAAAAAATTTGAGTTAATTATTGAGATATAAGACTACACAAATAATTTCAATAATTGTTACTCTCTTAAAACGATATTCCTACTTTTACTAACTTATATTAACTATATACTAACTGATTTTTTAAAATCATCATAAAATTTATACATTCAATAAATTATAACCTAACTTTACATTAAAGTTAAACTAATGGACTATTGTATTGTAATTTTTTATTTTGTTTATGTTACATTTTATCCTATAAGATGATTTAAAAATAACGCCAGAGACACGTAATATTATGTATTATTAGTAGTCTTTACTATGTAGTACTACGCTGAACCCATATTATGGTTGTAGCATAAATGTGTCGGCTCGACTCGGATATGACCATGCTCTCACAGAATATCAGCGTAAAACAGCAGCTTAGTACTGCTGTGTAGGGTAAGGTAAGTGTACAGGACCGGAGATACTTTTTTACTGTAAAAGAGGCATTCCATCTTCGTCCTTAGGGGTGACAATGCATCTGAAATTTGATTCGGGTGGCGCGCCGCAAAAACAATGAATGCCATAAACAACATTAATAACCAGACGTTTCGGTGACGGCACCGGGGTGGCCCGAGGGGTTTTTTGTTTTCTGGGTTCGAGGACAAATGTGGAATGTGTGCTCCTTTGTTAACCATAGTCTATAAAAAGTGAAAAAACTATAAAGCTTCTAAGCTCTCAGGGATAAGTTAGGGGTAAGTTCTCAGGAATAGCAAAACTTTTGAGCCTTCTTTGTTTAAATTAAGTTTTGTTCAGTATAAGGTGCTGAAGTATTCACTTACCATCAGATGGATGGTTAACTCCATTGTCGTAAATGTCATAACAATGAATAATTTTATGAAATCTATTACAAATTTTGATGTTTTTTTTTTTGCATTCTCTACACAACAGCCACGAGAATACTTCTGCTGTTTGAGAGAGGACAGTTTAAATATGTAATAACTAATTAGTAAAGATTTAGGTGAAATATAAACGGTGCGTTATTTAATTGTGAATGGAACGTGCCACCCTCCCAAAGTTCCATACTTCTGTTGTGGCTTACTTATACTAATTGAGTCCAGCTCCTACTAAAGATGTTTCGTTCATACGTCGAACACGTATCGTTTTATCGGCGGTACTGTGTTTCTAGTGTAGTGGTTCTAGTGGTGACAGTGATAGTGTATGCAATTGTAGGAGGGAGGCCTTTGCTTTTCACCCTAGGTCCGCGCACATACTATTTTTTTACAACACATGCGTTAATTTAAACGTAATAAGTTCAATATTTTATATTTTTTAACGCAGATTGTAAAAATGCAATATGTATACGAATTTTTATCAAAATTTTAATATGCGTTGTCTGCTCATGCCCTTGTCATGTTTACATTCGCCATTTCCTGCCTGCAAGATGTTTGCCCATTATGTTTGTTTTTTGAAATTGAATACTTCCCTGGGGCTACAGCTAACTTACCTTATGTTTTTAAATTGAGTTGGTACTGTTTTCACAGTTAAAAATGAAAAAATGAATTAAAATTATGAACAAAATTTGTGAAAGAAACAATAAACAAAACAAACTTTAAGAAAAGTTTGTTTTCACATACAACATTTTGAGAACAAATACTGGTAACTAGTTTCGATGATGTTGATGCTGCTAGCTTATGTGGTTCTCACAGCTTCGTAGGACACATTAAAAAAAAATGAATATAAATTCATATACTCCGCACCGTTACTTGCGTAATGATGACTCCTATGTCTGTGTACACTGCACGTGGAAGAGTTATCTAACCGCCGTCCGATCAGGGGGTGGCGAGCCCCAACTCTAACGGCTAACTCGCATCGTTGACAATCTCTGTGTAAATCCGAGTTTCGCTAGTACCACCGAACTCCGGTGGCGATGCCAATGAACCTATTTTGGACGATTTGCAGGTCGTTCAAACGTTTATGAGCGACGTGTGCGAAGGCTACGCTTGTGTAGGACATGATGTGTCTTACGCAAGCTTTGTAGACGTGGAGCTTGTGTCTTAGGGACAGTTTGCTCTTACTGTTAAGACGAGGTATTAGCACGATTTCAAATTCGTTTTTCACCCGCGCGTCCCGCAGTGGTCGGAGCGCAACCGGCTGTCGGAGAGCGCCGCGTGAACACAGTTGCGCAAAGCAAGCAGATAATTCACCTCCAAATAAAAACTTTTCCGTGAGGTCTACTGTTCGCAACACTACTAGGTATTATAGTAATAATATTTTGAGTACCTACTCACTAATATCAAAACTGTTTACAATATCGTAGTCGCATCATACACATTAATTATCAACATTTTTTAAAGTCAGTTTTATGATATGAGGGTACTTAGATTATTATTTATTATTTACATACATAAAAATTTAAATCACCAACTCACAAATTCTAAAAAAACCCAAGTTTCGTTGGCAAAATAGCTAAAATAAGAGAAAAAGAATAGTTTCAAATAAAACCATTAGAAAATTCAAATTTATTTTGACTTGATGGAGTGACCTGAAGGTGTACTTTGGTAATCGGTATTGGAACAGGTCGCCGAGTACTACTAAGTGTGCCGAATTTGGTCTCGTTTTGTTAAGTATGACGAGCCCTTACCTCCGGACTTGACGGAGTGACCTGAATATGTACTTTGGTAATCGCTATTGGAAAAGGGTCGCCGAGTACTACTAGGTGTGCCGAGTTTGAGCTCGTTTTGTTAGGTATGATGAATCCTTACCTTCGGACTTAACGGAGTGACCTAAAGGCATACTTTGGTAATCGCTTATTGGAACTGGTCCCCGAGTACTACTAGGTGTGCCGAGTTTGGGCTCATTGAACAACTCGGCACACCTAGTAGTACTCAGGGACCAGTTCCAATAGCGATTACCAAAGTACACCTTCAGGTCACTTCTTGAAGTCCGGAGGTATGGACGCATCATATCTAACAAAACGATCCAAAACACGGCACACCTAGTAGTACTCGGCAACCAGTTCCAAAAGCGATTACCAAAGTACACCTTCAGGTCACTCCGTCAAGTCCAGAGGTAAGGACTCATCATACCTAACAAAACGAGCCCAAACTCGGCACACCCAGTAGTACTCGGCAACCAGTTCCAATAGCGATTACCAAAGTACACCTTCAGGTCTCTCCGTCAAGTCCGGAGGTAAGGACTCATCATACCTAACAAAAAGAGCCTAAACTCGGCACACCTAGTAGTACTCAGCAATCAGTTCCAATACCGACTACCAAAGTACACTTTCAGGTTACTCTGTCAAGTCCGGAGGTAAGGACTCATCATACCTAACAAAACGAGCCAAAACACGACACACCTAGTAGTAATCGGCGACCAGTTGCAATAGCGATTACCAAAGTACACCTTCAGGTCACTCCGTCAAGTCCGGTGTTAAGGACTCATCATACCTAACAAAACGAGCCCAAACACGGCACACCTAGTAGTACTCGGCGACCAGTTCCAATAGCGATTACCAAAGTACACCTTCAGGTCACTCCGTCATGTCCGTCGGTAAGGACTCATCATACCTAACAAAACGAGCCTAAACTCGGCACACCTAGTTCTACTAGTATAGGAATGTTCCAGTAGCTTAGTTACCAAAGTACACTTTCAGGTCACTCCACCAAGTCCAGAGGTAAGGACTTATCATACCTAACAAAACCAGCCCAAAGTCGGCACACCTAACTTCTCAGTGCCAGCAAGGGCTCCCAGTGCAAAGCAGTCTCTAGAGTAGGTATTGGTATTTCGTAACTAAGTCTAATTACTCTATATATCTAAGTATATTTTTAAGGTGTAAGAAATCAAAAACAAATTCGATCATTCAAATTATCAAAATAATTTTATTTGACTACGATTCCTGCAGCCAACTGTGCGTACACTTGTGTGCGTGACTCATGTCAATGTAATAGTTCGATTCTATACCTATATCAATTTTGTAAAGGCGTCCTTAAAAAATCTTTACGTAAATACTGCGGCAAAAAGAGCGACACGTCTCTACAGCACCAGGCCTCGGCCGGCAGTGACTGCACAGGCGTTTACGCAAACATCCGTACGTATTATTTCAGAAATAAGAATATCCGATTAAAAAAAAAACTATTAGTTGGACTAAAAAATTAAAACACTATAACGTTAATATGTTGAATGTATAAAAATCTGACAAAAAATCAGAATGATTGCATGTATACTATTATGGATTTTACTAGTTAAAAGAAATTTTTAGAGGTATGTTTATGATTTTTTCTATCGTATTAAATTAGTGGTATCATGTTTTCAACACACTATCTAACTAGCATATATTCTGGACAATATCATATATTTTTCTGGGTTTGTTTACTGCAGTGGATCATATACTTTGAGGCATTATAAAACTTGCGTTTAGGCTCATGCCTCGTCTTAACTAGCGGGTGGAGTCGACTAGTGACGAATTTAGCACGACTGCGGACGACGCGAATGTGTTTTTGCGAAGGTCATGGAGTGGTCGAATGTGACCCCTAGATATTTGGAAAGAAAGAAAGAAAGAAATAAAATGTGCAAAGTAAAGTGCCGTGTAGTCGGCAAAGAGGGCGGTGTTGACTCCTGGGTCTTTCAGGATGTCACTCGTGTAGATTGTGAAGAGGAGTGGGGGAGAGAACGGACTCTATCCGAAATCTGAAATGGCGGTTGGCAAGGAAGGCTCTGTTTTGTTTTAAGCCTTCGTAATATATAAATTCTTCTGCTTTTTATTGCTACTATAGTCACTAAGTAGTTCCATGCGAACTTTGGCTCCCTTCTGAAGTTGTAGCAGCATCAGTTAATGTGACATCTAAACTAAACATTTCCTTGACTTTCCTAAAGTGTGGAGTTTTTATTCTCTGTCTGCCAGGCAATGAAGTGAATTTAGAATAAATTTTTTAGTTAGTTTTTTAATTCCTTTATATTTGTTGTAAGTGATCATCCTGGATGAGGTTTATCAGATAGGCAATAATTAAATCCTTAAATATTTTAATCAATTTTTAGTGGAGTCGTTATAAAATGCATCTTCGCCTATAACATAGAATTAACGAAAAAAATTAACAGTGCAGTTCAGTAAGTGCAGTGAGATTTACTGCTATAAAGCTCAATGTAACATTGTAGATTTAACTGTGTATTTAGTATGAAAACCGTGTTGGGTACCTATTAAAATGTCGCTCCGTGGTATTGTCATGTCCTGAAATAGCTACCTGTTTAGACAGATATGGTCGTGAGAGCGGTAACCTAATCCTCGTATCCTAATCCTAGCCTCCTTACACAATTCTAGTTCCCTAACACCCTAAGAGCCCTAACCCTTGACACTAAATGATTATGGGGACGTACACAAATAGGTGTGCGATACCTGTACCATGGGATTTAAAGTAATAGACGGAAAGTGAGAAGAAAACGTTACAGAGGTTGGATTTCAATCACTCAGATTCACGAGACCGTAGTTATTTTATATTACAGTCTGAATTTCTATCACGGCAACTAATACCAAAATATTGATTTATAATAGATTACGAAAAAGTTTTAAACCAGCTTAACATATTCCTGTGTAACGTGGAAACCAAATTAACATAATTTTTTAATGTAGTGTTAATATAACTAACTTCATAGTAAGTATACTAATTAAATTAAACCTTATAAATTTAAGAATTTTTTGTGACCAATGACTTGCCTGTAACGATTGTTATATACGTTGTATAATGGCTAATAATTAAAAAAAACCGTATGCGCTAGCATAGATGCACTAGCTTATCTCAATAGTCTGATGGGAGGACAATCCGATACGACCGGAGAAACGCAGACGGACAAATCAGGCGCAAGTCTTTTTTGTGGCTCAGCGTGCTTTTTGTGGCACGGAAGTGAAACACCGCTAACTTCTAGACTACGGGCTGAGTAGCTTAGGCACGACCCGGGATTCAAACCCGGGACCGCTTGATCGGTAGTCACACTTATACCATCACGCATTTTATTGAAAATTAGTACAATATAATTTAAAAAACTTATTCATCTTCGTCGTGTTGATTGGATGATACGAAATCAGTGTCTTTCTTCTTCAATGCAAATATTTTCAAGACTTATAAATGAAAGCCAACTAAAGTTAATTCAAATGGGTCAGCTCGACCGGGAACTACTGTTGTGAACCACTCGTAACACAAGCAATTTAAACTTACCACGAGTGGTTAAGGGGAATATTAGTAATGTTTATAACATTGTTAATACTGTTTAAAAAAATTGGAACCATGTATACTGTTTTACTACTTTGACCTATACGTTAAGGTTTTATATATTGGTTGCGTACCTATTTACTGGCCAGGGAAATATTTACATAAAAATTGTATCTGGATTTGAGAGTTAAATCAAGTTACAGGGATTGAAATTGTAGTGTTAATTTTTAACTTCAGTTATTATTTTTATTATATATATTTAAATCATCTATTATATAAGTATTTAAAATTCATCAGTCATTATTCTCATTTCATCATCAGTCTCTCTTAAGGAATGCCACAGATTACGGTCCTGAGCCATACAGCCATCCATAGATTTCTTATAACGATCTAAATAAACACGTTGTTACTCCGTCTATCTAGTGGGGGATCCCCAACTCTCGGTAGCAGGTGCTGGCATTTGATAACTTAGCTAAGCTAGTCACTGTTTTTCTTATGCGGATATATTCCTTACGGATTTTATTACACAAAAAAAAACTCCAAGCATAGCCTTTTCAATACATTGCTTAACAAGCCCTAATGATTGATGATTGAATGATGAACCAGAACACAATATGGGTGCACTAATACTTATGGCTGGAAATGGATACAGTAATACATTACTTATTATTCAACAGCGCGTAAAAAGGATTTTCTTCTTATTATTTACCAGTCTGTTAAAGTACACTGCTTGACACGGGCCTCTTCAATAGAAAGTTACGCTTGACGATCGCAGAAGCTCATACGTTTTACGATATTCCCCAACGCCGTGTCCTGTTCCCCAAATCCTTTTACGTGTGGCGTAAACGAGTGTGTGAGATTCTGAATTTAAAAAAAATTTCAATTTCACTTTCCGAAATGAGAGTGTGCGCAGGAATTGAATAAGTTACGATTTGGCGTCGCAGTTTGCAAAAACGTACAAAACATCATTTGTTTTCACTTTTATTTACATGCCAAAAGGTATGTGAATCATATACCTATCAAGGGGACTTCAGAGAACTAAATATAATAAAATAATCATTTTTTCGATAAAATATGCCTTAACGCCGATTTCAAAAGATATTAACTAAATATTATTTTATCGGTCTTGATTTTTTATTTAAAAAATTATTTTTTTAATTCCTTGAGTATACTAAAGAATTCACATAATAAGGTGTGATCAAATGCCGCATTACAACTGATATTAACCTAAAAGGCGATTGTAGACCTATTTATATAAACGAACACCTGACTGTACAAAATAAACAACTTTTAAAGAAAACTAAGGAAACTGCTAAAAAACGCGAATTCCTCTACACCTGGACAAAAAACGGAAGAATTTTTGTTCACAAAGCAGATACATCACCACCAATACTAATAGCCACAGAAGAGGATCTAAGGAAGATTGTGTAAAGGTTGGTGTTCAAATAATATTTAGTGCTCTTTTTCTAACTTTCATACCCATTTTTTTTTTTTTAATTTAAACAACATTTTTTTATATTCTTGTTATTTATAATCTTTTTATATGTGAATTCAAGGATGTTATGATAATGACTCATCTACATTGTTATTGTTACCTCTATGAACTATATTACTCTGTGTCATCTACTAATTATGAGCTCATGGCTAATGTACAAACCATTCGCGCAATTATTGTACGTCAAATGAGGACGAGTATAGCGAGCCAGTTGATAAAAATATCATTATTTATGAAAATTATTCGCGTACACGTAATACGATTTTGCTTGCTTACAGTGTTATGGCTGATTTTTATTATTGCAGAAATACTATTTGCAATAACATATCAACTATTTACAACTACTACGTAAAAATTTACTTACTCGTATCCAAATTACTAAGTAATATTTTAAATAAAAAACTAAATTACCATAACCCAAACAGAACATTAATAGAATACCATTATAACAAATCACAGAAACTCGCACCCTTTTTTAGTGGTAAACCTTTATTCACTTCGATACATAATAAACTTAAACAACCGAGATCTCTTGCTTGCGCCGTCAACAATCTCGTTAAAGTATTATATTTTTTCAAGTATACCTTCTTAACTATAAATGTTTTTACTGTCTTGACGAATTTACCTACATTACATAGTACTTTTAGGTAGGATCTGGATGTGTGTGTTCTTACTTGGGAGACTTATGTTGACTTATGTTTAAATACATCCCCAAGTCATATTACGCAGATACTTTTATTTTAATTTTACTTGATAATTTATTATTGGAACAATTTTTTAGAAATGGCTAACTCAAGATTAAATGTGTACTATCAGAATATTCGTGACCTTAGGACAAAATGTTTCAAATTTAGACAAAACTTATAATGTCATGACCTGGATTTTATCGCTATTACTGAAACATGGCTTCACGACGGTATCTACGATAGAGAGTTATATGACGGTCGATACGATGTATTTAGAGTGGATCGTGATCTAGCTCTGAGCGGAAAGGAGTCAGGGGGGGGGGTAATGATACTGTGCCGGGAATTTGAAGATGTGCAGATGGATCTTATTATCTTAATCTCCGGGAGAAAAACCGGCGACGAGGTTCGCCACCCGTCACGTTCTGTCTCCCGAAGGGGCGAAAAGTGGATTGCGGAAACCCGTCTGGCTACGCTGAATGTATGTGGAGGAATGAATGATAAGATGGATGAAGTATGCGAAATGATGAATGACAGAGGAATAGATGTGTTATGTGTGAATGAGACGAAACGAAAGGGAAAGGATGCCACTACACATGGCACGTATACCGCGTATTGGTCTGGTGTAGGCGAGACCGAACGGGCGTGCCAGGGAGTCGGTTTCATCCTTTCAGAAAGAATGGGTCAATGTGTGAAAGAGTATGAATGTGTAAGCCCGAGACTGCTATGGATACGAATGAAAGTGGGCTTAAAGAAGCTGTTCCTGCTAGGGGTGTACGCCCCAGACATGTCTAAGCCCGCTTACATTCGAGAGCAGTTTTGGGACATGGTAAGGATGGTGTTGACAAAATGTAAGGAAAATGAAAATATTATTATGTTAGGAGACTTTAATGGAAGGGTTGGGGTGAAGAGGTCTGGTTATGAAAGGATATTGGGAACGTTTGGTGATGAAAGTATAAATGAGAATGGTGAAGACCTCCTCACCGTATGTGCGGAAAAGAATCTTTTTGTGACGAATACTTTTTTCGTCATAAGAAGATTCACATGTATACATGGGAAAGAGGTGATGATAGAAGCATGATAGATTTCGTAATTGTGGATGAAAGAATGAGGAGCGCAGTCGTAGATACAAGGGTTTACCGGGGGTCCAACGTAGGGACGGATCATTACTTGGTCTTATGTCGAATTAATGGTCTTTTCAAGCGTTGGCGGCATCGGACATCTGTGTCTACCACTGCGTTACAGCGTATAAGAATAGAGAAGTTACAAGATGAAGATGTGAAAGAGAAGTATAAATGTAGACTGAGAGAAAATATTAGATGTTTGAATGAGTTGTGTATGAATGATTTAGACTTGAAGACTGTGTGGGATAATATTAAGAAAGGTTTGGTGGATACCGCCACCGAAGTATGTGGTGTAAGTAAAAGAACAAATGAAAGGAAAAGTAATACGTTGTGGTGGGATGATGAGGTACGGGTGGAAGTTGAATCAAAGAAGAAAGCATGGTTAGATTTACTAGCAACCAAAGCTGGTAATTCTTCTGGTATGAATGATGAGATTGAAAGAAAAAAGGCAGAATTTAGACGTCTAAATAAGAGAGTAAAAGAAGTTGTTGAAAGGAAAAAGAAAGAAAGAATGGATAAGAATGATAGAAGGATATCTGATAATTTCCAGGCTAACATAAAAATGTTCTGGAAACTCGTAAGAACTGCCAGGGGAAATACAAAACAGCCTATAATAAATGCTATAAGAGACGAGAATGAATGTATTCTGAATGATGAAGTTTCGAATTTAAACAGATGGAAGGAATACTTTGAAAGCGTGTTTATGAGTGAAGAGTCGTATGAATTAAATGAACTAGAAATTCCGAAAGAAGTGGAAAGGGGTATGGAGATAAGTGTAGATGAAATAATGAAAGCAATGAAAAGCATGAAAGCAGGTAAGGCAGCTGGATATGATAGAGTATCACTCGAGATGCTAAGGGCTGGAGAGGGAGTGATGGCAGGCCTGCTGTACACCTTGTTTAATTTATGTTGGGAATTAAAACGGGTACCGGATGACTGGTGTAAAGCAGTTATAGTACCAATATATAAAGGAAAAGGGTCACAGCAGGACTGCAAAAACTACAGCGGTATCAGCTTGCTTAGTATTGTGGGTAAACTGTATGCTAAGGTGTTAATTGAAAGAGTTATGAAAGAAACTGATGGAAAAATTTGGGATGTGCAAGCGGGTTTTAGAAAGGGAATGGGGTGCACAGATCAAGTCTTTTCCATGCGCATGATTGCGGAGAAGTTTTTGGCCAAAAACCAGAAAGTTTTTTGTGCGTTCATGGACTTGGAAAAGGCTTATGACAGAGTGGACAGGAATGTGTTATGGCAAACACTGAACTCATATGGGTTGAGCGCTGGTTTGATACAGGCATTGGGGTCTCTTTATAGGGACTCTAGTGCTTGTGTTAGGATCAACGGGCTCTACTCGGACTGGTTTGACATCCATAAGGGTGTCAGACAGGGCTGTGTGGCTTCCCCGTGGCTGTTCAACCTATTTATGGACCGGTGTTTGCAAACTTTGAAATATGAAGAATGTGGTTTAAGAATGGGCGAGTTAACCGTCAAATGCCTTTTGTATGCCGATGATCAAGTCATATTTGCGTCATCAGCGGCTGAGTTGCAAATGATGGTTACATTAATGAACTGGGAATTAAAAGAAAGGGGAATGAAAGTGAACGCAAGTAAGACGAAAGTGATGGTTTTTGAAAGAGAAGAAAGCAAAACGGTATGTGAAATAAAAATAGAAGGAGAGTTAATTGAGCAAGTGGATGAGTTTGTGTATTTGGGATGTGTATTTAGCAGGGATGGTAGATATGATAGGGATATAGAACGACGAGTAAATGCAGGGAATAGAGTGAATGGGGCACTACGCTCTATTATGAAGAACCAGAATGTGTCAAAACAGGCACGTATGGTAATTCATAATGCTGTGTTAGTCCCTACGTTAATGTATGGTAGTGAAAGCTGGGTGTGGCAGAAGAAGCACGAAAGTAGAATAAATGCTGTAGAAATGCGTTCTTTAAGAAATATGCTAGGGTTTAATCTGAATGACAGGGTGAGAAACTGCGTGATAAGAGATAAATGTGGTATGCAAGATGATGTTGTGACCAGGATTAAGAAAGGAATGCTTCGGTGGTTTGGTCACGTAGAAAGAATGAATGATGAAAGAGTGACAAAGCAAATTTATATGGCAGATGTGAACGGCCGAGTCGGGAAGGGACGCCCTAGAAAAAAGTTTGTCGACCAAATTGGCGATATTTTGAAAATGGGCCACGTTAGAAGTACCCTTAACCGACGAGCATGTATGCGTAGATATATGGATGTAAAGGAGGTGAAAGAGGTATGTCAGGATCGGCCCAAATGGAAGTCCGTAGTCTCTGCCTACCCCTCTGGGTGACAGGCGTGAGTGTTTATGTATGTATGTATGGATCTTACTGACTCCTATGCCACAGAAATAATATTAGTAAAAATACCTGCGCGCACGCTCTCATCACGTAATGATCTTTATTTGTTGGCGGTTTATATACCTCCTGATCCTATAAAAATTCCATTAGGTATTTACTACACGGTCAATTTAATCGAGCAACCTGCATACTATGAATACCGATAGTCACCTTTTAGTAATTGGCGATTTTAATTTACCTTGTATCAAATGGGACCGAAATGGACCGCATCATACAAAATATGGTAGCGTGGATGTACAGAATGCTGGTATTTTGTTATGGAAAGTTTAAGTTTTTTGAACCTAAATCAGTATAACATTTTGAAAAATTATGCTGGCAACACGCTTGATCTTGAATTTTCTAACTTGCACTTGGAGATAAGCGCGTGTACACAACCCCTTTGTAAATTAGATACCGCTCATCCTCCTTTTTATATTGATATTCTTGACATCTCAATGCGACCGTTTAAAGAAATCGCCCCATCTCGATATCGCTTTAGAAAGGGCGACTATGAGAATATAATTTATTCCCTTAGAGAATGCAACTGGCAAGCACTTTTTTATTCAACATTTTTTATACAACTATAAATAACATAATTCACAAACATATTCCATTCAGTAATAAATATTCTAAAAATCACAAATATCCTGTATGGTACAGTCTGGCCCTTATTAAAATCATCAAAGAAAAGCTTAAAGCACACAAGCGCTGGAAAATTTTCACAATAAGATTATGATGAATTTTGTTTATTACACGACAGACAAAAACGTGTGCAACGGTCGTGCTACGATACATACGTTGCTAATACTGAAGTGCACTAAAAAGAGTCCCAAAATTTTCTGGTCATATTTGAAATCCCTGCGACGCGTCTCCAATTACCCTAGAAGATTAACGTATATAACTCATACAGATGAAATTTCTATCTGTAATGCCTTTAATGATTTTTTCCGTAGCGTTTTCGGCACCCCATCTACTCCCGATCATCAAAATTCAGCAGAAAGTGCCTATTTAAACTCTATATCTCAATTCACCATATCTGATAGTTTGGTGGAAAATCATCTAAACTCTTTAGACATTAATAAAGGTGCTGATTGCGATGGGATGACCAATATTCTGAGCCAAATGTGCAAAAATTCTCGCTGTGCCTACTTTTATATATTTTCAATTCTTCTTTACAGGATGGTAGGTGTCTTTCCTGAAATATGGAAAAAAGCTCTCATCGTACTCATTCATAAAAAAGGCTCTAAAACCCGAGTTGAAAATTATAGAGGTATCTCAATACTTAATACATTAAGCGAGGTTTTCGAAAAAAATTGTCTATAGCAATATCTACCCCATAATAGCACAACAAATACCCGAGAATCAACACGGCTTCCTTAAAAAGCGATCGACTGTCACTAAACTAGCTTGTTTCTCAGAATACGTGATTAGTTATATGGAAAATGGTGGGCAGGTGGACGTAATCTACACGGACTTTGAAAAGGCGTTTGACCGGGTAGATCACTCCATACTTTTAAACAAACTAGGGAAACTTGGCATACACGGGGATCTTCTAAGATGGATAGAATCTTACCTAACTAAAAGTTCCCAGGTGGTTGTGGTGGGTGGATTCAGATCAGATTACACAGAAATATCCTCCGGTGTCTCCCAAGGTTCGCACTTGGGACCTCTCTTCTACAATGCGTACATTTAAGACTTGCCTAATTGTCTCATGCACTCTAAACATTTGTTGTCGCGGATGATAAAAAGATCTTTTTGAGAATAAATGACATCAATGACTGTTACACGATACAGGCAGAGCTTAACGTATTGTATAATTATTACATGACTAATAAGATAACAGTAAATGCTAAAAAATTCCAGTGTATAACTTTCATTCGCAAAGCGTACCCCATCTTACACACATATAATTTTAATGGTATACTCGTTGAAAGAGTCAATTTGGTTCGTGACCTGGGAGTTTACCTCGATAGCAAAATGTCATTTACTGATTACATTGACGTAGTCACAAAAAAGGCATATAAAAATTAGGCATTCATCTTGCGGAACTGCAAGGCATTTAAGGATGTAGGCTCATTGAAGGTTCTATACTGTACATATGTACGTAGTCTGCTAGAGTACTCTAGTCAGATTTGGTCCTCTCAATACAAGATCTATAAAGAACGCCTCGAGCGCATACAAAAAATCTTTTTAAGACACATCTCGTACCGGCGTCGTTGGTCGCATGAATCATATACCCGAGACTGTCACGAAAATAGTCTATTAACTTTGGAACAAAGACGGGACTTACTAGATGATTGCTTCCTATTTGATATTGTACGGGACAGAGTAGACTGCTCAGATCTGTTGCATAAAGTAGCATTTTGCGCTCCTAGGCGTCGAACACGTCACACTCCGCTATTAAATGTGCCTCAACGTCGCACTAACTACGGATCTAATACAGTCATGGTTAGGTTACCCCGAACATACAATGCAAATATTAGCCAAGTTGACTTATTTCGCTCATGTAAGTTAACTTTCAAAAAGAAGGTGACAGATATCATCAAAAACTCTTATAAATTTTAAACTCTATAAACAAAAGTTATACTATAAACTTTTCTTTTCTTTTTGTCTTTATCTTGTGTCATTATCTCTGTGTATGTCTATAATGGGTGGTATTTATATATTACTTTCGGAAACATGTATACATATAATTTAGAGTATTTACTTAATTATCTACAATATTGATAGGTTTAAGTGGATGGCATCCTTGAATTCCTTGGTATATTTATAGAGTTAATTTTGGTATTAAGATCACATTAATAATACCAATAAAATGATTGAATTTTCTTACACTACTACAACAAGAACATGGCGTGTGGTGGTGGTGTAGGAGAATCCACTACCCCATATCATCCCGTGAGTTCCATGAAAGGCGTTAGGTGAACCGGAAACAGGAGTTATAGAATAGAACAGAATATAATTACTTTTATTCAATATATATTACAAGAGTACTTATTAAAAGTCATTTTTCACTTTTGCCATTGGTCCGGAAAAAAAGCGCTTTCCTGGCGAGAACCATCAAGTAACCAGGTGGGACTTTTTTTTAAATAAAATAAATTTAAAATGCATTATTTTATACAATTATTATGAAAACATCCACATGCATGGTACCGATCATCTCATTCAGAGGGGTTATTTTCAATCATGTACTGTTTAGTAGTATTAAAGCACTTATTAAACAATTTTTGATAATTAAAATTTTTTGATAGATAAAGCCTGCATTTTTTCTAGGACTTTATTGTAATAGCAGTATCTGTCACAATACAATTTAAAATCAACAAAAATACTGCGGTTTCCAAGTCATTAGTCAAGCGTAAAAACTATGACAAATATCCCCAATCCAATATATTTTGATAGGCTACAATCAATAAATAATTGATAATAATTGAATATCACTATTGACTATAACATACACAAATATAATACGTTCATACATGTGGCGGCACAATCGTCGCGCCGCAAGCGAAACACACCGAAACCTAAATCACGCTATCAAAATTACGAATCATAAACAGTACATATAGAACATCTCCGAACTAACACACGCAGTGTTGGCCGCTCCCCGGGCAGAATACTTTGCCCGGCGGGAGATCTCCCCTTTTCCTTTCACGGCCACATACACATAGAAACAGCGAATTCGTAAGCACGATATAATTTAACTCTGAATCTAGGCAGCATTGTTCCAAAAGTCTCCCTCTGGATTGTATTGTATTCGTCGATGCGTCGGCCGCGCACATAAGCAAAAATTTTCATATAAATACAGTTCCATGCATCTATTATGTACTATACATATGGCATGCATGATTTACGTAATATTTACAATTGAATACGAAAAATTGATAAGGCATAACTGAAGAGTTGTGGTTCATCATCATCATCATCATTACAGCCCTTCACAAGTCCACTGCTGAACATAGGCCTCCCCCAAGGTATGCCACAAAGCCACCTGCATTCATCGAATTCATGAATGTCTTACCAGGTCGTCACTCCATCTATTGGGGGATCGCCCTACACTTCGCCTACCGGTACGAGGCTGCCACTCGAGAACCCTTCTTCCCCGACGGTTGTCGGTTCTTTGAGCTATATGGGCGGTCCAATGCCATTTCAGCTTACTAATCCGTTGGGCTATGTCGGTCACTCTGGTTCTACTGCGGATATCCTCATTTCATAGTTTATCATGCAAAGAAACCCCGAGCATAGCCCTCTCCATAGCTCCCTGAGCGACTTTGAGCGTCTTCATACAGCCCAGTGAAGGACCACGTCTTGGTTCCGTAGATTATCACTAGCAACACGCACTCGTTGTACAACTTAGTTTTCAGGTTTTGAGGTATACCTGACGAGAAGATGCGTTGTAATTTCCCGAACGCTACCCAGCCGAGTTGAATCCGTCGATTGACCTCTCGGTCGAAGTTGGACTTACTTAGTCGGACTATTTGTCCCAGGTAAACGTACTCGTCAACACCTTCGAGCTTAGTGCTCCCAACAACTACCGGCATAGGTGTGACATGGACATTAAACATGATCTTTGTTTTGTCCATGTTCATCTTAAGACCTATCCGTTGGGAGGCACTATTGAAGTCATGGAGCATAGTGCTTAAGTCCTCCAGTGATTCTGCCATAAGGACTATATCGTCGGCAAATCGAAGGTAATTGATGTACTCGCCATTGATGTTAATACCGTATCCTTTCCAGTCCAGTAGCTTGAAAACGTCTTCCAATGCAGCGGTGAAGAGTTTCGGGGAAATAACGTCACCCTGTCTTACACCTCTCTGCAGTTGGATAGGTTTCATACTCTGGTTCTGTACTCGCATAGCCATGGTAGCACTACTGTGTTACAAACACTTCAGTACTTCGATATACCGACAGTCAACTTGACACCGTTGAAGAGACTGTAGCACCGCCCAAATTTCGACGGAATCAAAGGTTTTCTCATAGTCCACAAACGCCAGGCAAAGTTGTGGTTGGTTATTCTTAATTATTACTACCAACATCATCAGACTTTTTAAATCCACAGCTTTATTTAACTAGTTTAGTCGTTAGTAATGTTGCAGTCTAATTTTTATTCTTAGTTTTTTTCGAATAAATGTTTTAATGCATTTATAATATCAGAAACTTAGACCAATTTGCCGCCGTAGTAGTTTTTACCGAGTTTTATTATAATACTAAGAGCAGCAAAAATTCGATGAAATAACATAATATAAGGTTTGATATCTCTTGCTCACAACCTTACTAAGACATCGAGTTTCTCAATAAATCTTTCAAACTAGTAGTGGCTAAATTTCCCATGTAGTCACCATTCATTCCGACGTTGACGTTAAATAGCTTCAATCGTCCTAGCAAACAAGCTTTCACATTTAAAACATTTTTTCACAGAAGAAAGTAAACGAGCATGCGGCTCACTAGATAGTAAGTGATTAAAACACCAAGGAATTCACAGGTGCGTTTCCAGCATTATAAAAAGAAGTATACTATTTTCTTGAAGGTCCCGAAGTCGTATTGGTCCGGAATAATCGCTGGGGTTTCAAACTGTTTCTTTAAAAAGGATATTATGCATTTTAATGAGTAATAAATAGAACTTATGACACAGTTCTTTCCAATAATACGTGATTTGACAATGATGATTGTCGGTTCTTCAAGATATGTAACCAGCCTATTGCCACTTTAGCTTACTGATCCGTTGGATTGTGCCTGTTACTACATTTTTAAATAAAATAAAACTGTTATCGTATTATACAACTTAGAACAAAGTTTTTTTTCCAATGGTACCTTAAGATCTTAGTAGAATAGATGTATTGAAGTGGCGAAGTGGCGTAAAATCACCTCAGCTCTTGTAAGATAATGTAAATGTTATCGTCTTCCTTTATGCGGAAAAATCCTTTCAGCCTTGTCTGATAATAAAAGTGACTTTAACACCATTATTGTATTTCGGTCGTTTTAGCTTTCTTACGTTTAATTTTAGAAAATGTTTAACGCACAAAACACTTTCATAAAGATAATAAGATAAAGAAAACAAATTAGTAGGTGATAGATCCAAAATGACAGTAAATATTAACAATTCTACTGATATTTTTATATAAGTTTAACGTCAATGACAATAAAAAAACAATTTAAATTACGGTATAGACATGTTATGACGATGGATGGTGATGTTGCCGGTATTGTATCCTGAAATCGTGGACGCATGCTCAATGGCACAATAACTCTCAATTAAAATGTTTAACTTTAGTTTCTATTAGTTCTTACTTTGTTTATTTAATAGAAGAGCGGAGTATTTTGCCACAGGTACATAATATTATGATTAGTGAAAAGGATGTCCCAGCAACGCTCTTTTATAGATATGTATATAACACGATTTTTATATAGAAATAAAAATGTGTGCCTCTAGAAAATCGATCCAGGCGACAACTAATAAATATCTGTAGCATAGCGGCTAACCCATCCAAGTCCAATGTAACCTATGAAATAAGCTCAAATTTTAGCTTCGCTTTTCTTCAGGTATGATGGTAATCAAACGTTTTCCTTATGTTTTAGTTTTACGTAGACTTCTAGTTAAGAGTTTTATAAAAGTGTAGTTTTTATTTTCTTTATTTATCTTTTATGCAGTTACATATCTAATTTATCTATAGTAATATATTATCGTTGCGTACGTCGACCGCCAGGTTAGTCTTGTGGTCGTAAAGATGGTTGCTGATATTGAGACGACTTTCTCAATCGATGGTCTGTATAAGTTCACACTTTTGGTTGACTCGTCGGTAATTTGTCCAAAAATTTTCATTTTGATTTTTAATCGAGAATTAATATAGACGCCCACCTACTTATCATGTACTAGACTGTGTACTCGTTTGTTACTCTTAAAAATCAATCGTACGGTAAAAGTAACGTCTCTTTAATAAATTTACTGGACATATTCAGACGTCGCCATGTTCACCAACCCTCGCGAAAGTTCAAATTAACAAAATATCTTTACTCAAGGACTTGTTTTAAGCTCTCGTGAGTTGAAGCTTTTGCGCACTACTGGTTCTAAAAGTATGACCTCTTTAGATAAAAACTGGCAAGGCGCTCTCGGCGATATTGCAAAATTTTTGCGTATTAGGTAAAAACCAAACAATTTTGTAATTGCCATTACATTTTCATATATTATTATCTATTTTATAAAAGTGAAGTGATAAACGAACCTGCGTTATCACCTACGATGACTAAGTTGGATGCCTTACAGGTTATTATACTGACTCTTTCTACTCTTCAGACCTGCAAAAAGTAGTTCAAGAACTGCTATGTGATGGCAAACAGAGATAAGTCTGGGACCTGTCCAGACGGATTCCTAGTCAGAAAAGGAGTTCTGCACCGTAGTTAATATTTTCATTTATTTAATTATTACAGCTCATAAAAGTCCTCTGCACAACGAAGGGTCCTCTAATAGATTTTCTCATAGTGGGGATAGTTTACCAGAGCTGCCGTGTTTGGCTGTGGGTTGGCAAGCGCAGTGTTTCATTAATATTAAATAAGTATAGGGATCGTGTAGTGGCGGTGTAAGAATATCCACTGCCCCATATCATCCCGTCGGTGACGTAAGAGGCGACAGGTGGAAAATAAAGCAGAAGATAGTCAGCAGCATATATCTGACATCTTATAATAATAAAAACCTGCGGTTGCCAACCCGCTTGCCAAGCGTGGCAATTATGGCAAATATCCCCTCTATGAGGAAATATTTTGGAGAGGCCCATGTTCAGCAGTGAATTTTAATAGGCTGCAATTGTAATTATCATTCCTCACATTCCTTCTGTCACCTCTTACGACAATCAGAGAATCCATTAATTATATCATTCCCAAATGGATAATGGATTCTTCTTCTTCTTCTACCTGGCGTTTATCCCTGTTGCTCATCCTGCCTAATGCAGAAGAACCCTTCTTCCTCCACTTTGCCCGGTCTTCGGCGTCCTTCGTAACTAGCCCATTGGCGCGCATGTCATCCTGCACGACATCAAGCCAGCGTTTCTTGGGCTGTCCTCTACTCCTGGTACCAGGTAGAGTCATTTCCAGGCATTTGTTTCCCACGTAGCTTGCCAGTCATCGTAAGACGTGGCCGTACCAGCGGAGGCGACTTTCCTGCAGCTTGTCAGCAATGTCACGGACATGGAGGCTGCCGCGAATGTATGTATTCCGTACATGGTCTTTCCGCGTGACGCTACACATCCAACGCAGCATGTTCATCTCCGTGACATGCAAGAACTGCCGGTGTCGCTCCAGCACCGGCCACGCCTCACTGCCGTACGTAAGGACAGGCCTTATGATGGTTTTATAGACCTGTCCCTTCAGCTCGACCGGCATTTTGGGGTCACAAATGACACCCATCACCTCTCGCCGATATATATATATATAATACGAGGCTGAGTACTACCACCTGTTTGGGACCCTGTATAGATTGAACCATAAACAATAATAATTAAAAAGTTGAAGGTAGAGGTTGAAGTCAGACACTGCTTTACACCTGGCTACCTTGAGCAACACTATGTATAGAAAAAAGACAAATACAGATGGATATTTAAACGGTGATTCTCACCACTATCCTTCACAGTTAGCTACTGTGGGTAAATCTTTGTTTCAGAGAGCACGAGGGATCTGTGACAGTAAACATCTGGCTGCCGAGCTCCAACACGTCAAGCAAGTTTTGCATGACAACAAGCTTGGGGTCCCGCGCTTACGTCACAGTGAACGAGTGAAGCCGGTCACCGTCGAGCGTATACCTGCTGTACTGCCAATAAAACATACAAGTCGCCGAAGAAGATTGGTCAGTTTTTACCATCAGTCAAGTGTATCGTCCCTCTGCAAGATGCAGGAGTGTACAAGCTTGATTGTGAATGTGGTCTCTCCTACATAGGACAAACTAAAAAATCAATTAAAACCCGCGTTAAAGAACATATAGTTGATGTGAATAATCGACGCTCCGGAAAGTCTGCAGTCTGTAAACACGTACAGGATCGCCCCCGTCACTACATCAGATTTAATAGACCACAAATCCTCGCTAAAGAACACCGATTCCTTCCAAGGATGATTCAGGAGGCTATTGAAATCAAAAAACATCCTAATTTCAATATACAAGATGGCTTGGTGCTACTATCTGCTTGGGATCATATAATTAATAAAACAAATCCCAACTTAAGCATACAAGTGCAAGACTTCAAGATACTATAAGTTCATACTGCATAGATCGGAACAAAAATTAATAATTTGAATCTATGGTAACTGTGGTTAACTATGACATCTGGACGTTGAACATCTCAGTCAACTCCCACCCCCCACGTAACCATGGGTGCTCTAAAGTGCTCGAAACGTTGGGTATATAAAAAAATACGCGATAGAATCTGTAAAAACTATTATTATTTAAATGAGTAAAAACTTGTCAAATTGACGCGGACTCACTGAGATCCCGACCCCAGATAATGGGAAATGGTCTAGAGAATGATGATGATGTTAGTCGAGACTGGCTGTGTTGTCTCGCTGTGTAGCCAGGCTGATCCTCTAAATAAAGTATCTACCAGCCTCTGTGTCAACAGAGAAATTTCCGAGGTGTGACGAGATATCTCTGAATAAACACTGAGTCAGGTTCTCTGTGTTAGGGTAATATTCGTTAGGTGTTAGGGTAAATTAACTTACATTTGCACAGAAATATGTATTTGTCTATAAATATATATAAGAGTTTGGTAGACTCGTGGATGCTCAAAGGCAAATCGCTAAGCGTAAGTTTCATATTACTCAAGTAATACGGCTTCGATCCATTCCGAAACTCTCGGACATCGTGTCTGAAACATCGTCCACCCGTAAGAGGTCCGCTCCTACGTCGATCTCCTCACCCAGTAGCTGCTCTTCGGACTCATCACAGTCTGATATATCAGTTATTGATACGACCCCCTTCACGGAAGTGAAATCCAAGCGCGGTTCGAAACGCGCTACGACCTCTCGCGCACCTCCCGCCCCCGCAGCCCCCGCGCCTGCTCGCTCCACCGCAGCCCCCGTCGCTGCCACAAAGAAACAGGTCCCACCCCCTGTCTTCCTCAGGGACAAGGTGCAATTTACTAGACTTTCTAAAGTCCGTTACGACGCAGGCTTTAAATATGACCAAGCCACCAACCTTAGTGACACTCACTCAATTAAAATCGTTCCTCATTCTATGGAAGACTTTAGAAACATCACCAAACTCTTCACATCCGAAGGTGTGCCCTATCACACCTACTCTCTCCCTGAAGAACGTAAAGTCAGGGCTGTCCTCCGCGGAGTTCCCTTTGAACTCGCCAACTTGGAAATCCTGGAGGACCTTAAGTCCCAGGGATTCCCAGTTGAGGCTGCGCACAAGATGCACAGAAGTAGGGGCAAGAGGTACTCGCTTTTTGAAATTATTTATTGCAATTTTATGTACTGCTTACCACATGATCGCGAAAGATTACATTTTTAGATAACTGCATGTTGAGATATAAAAATATTTAAGGGCATGTGAAGTTTGCGTACATGTTACGAGCCGGACAAATTGTTCCACAAGCCTCTCAGAAATGAGGCGCCTGTGATCACCAAAACCGTACCGTGATCACCAGGGACATACAAAGGCTGAAAATTTACTTTATTTTATGTATATAGCTGCAATATATTATTGTTATAAGTACGATAGTAATATAATTAATTATATTGATCATAATCATAATTATGAACTTTTCAGATAAGCGCAATTAAGAATCATATTAAACATATCATAAGCATTTTTAGAAAGAATATTGCTTCGCATCCTAATAAAGTGATATTTATTAAGAAGGACGTTATTACGATAGATATAAATTCGTTGTGACTTAGACAAGAGACACTTAAAAAATCAATCATCATTTGAAACGATTCGTCTGAGAACGAATATAAAAATTGAACTGTTCAATTCTCAGATAGTTTTATTAATTTCAATAGATTTCATGGGTGATCGGATAGCAAATTGCACCGCGCGCTCCCAACACAGGCCGTAATCGATTGTGCTGCCATTTGTTGGCAAAATAATAACTCAGTCTGGTATGCTTCTTCTTTATTTGTTAAAACAGTATAGCGAAAATTCCCAGATGAATTGTAATTTTTTAATGCAAAATTTGAAACCTGACGAAAACTGAGTTTGAAGTTAAAGTATCTAATTTGGTTTTAAATAACTGTATGTAGTAAGAGTGCAAAGTTATTTCACCTTATTACATATATTAAATGGAACAAAACAACAAGATATATAATAAATAAAACGAGGAACTTAATTTTAAATAACAGCTCTCATCTGTACAATGTACCTACTTATCAGTGTTATTTACTTAAACACTACTACAAAACAATAGAAAAGAATAAATACACGTAGGTATTTAAGAATCGTAGAAATATTAGGTAATAGCTTATTTCTTCCTATCGGTTCGGATTCGATATGGATTTCATTATTATAATCATCAACAGTCCTTTCATTCAACTTTCAGTCTACTGCCGGCAACTTGCTGACGGTCTCTTCTTCATTTTCATCGCGTAAAAGTCCACTCTGTACAAAATCTTTTCCCGCTGTAGGAGTAATATTATTAATAATTACAGGACTTGTTTGAAGAAAGCTGCAGGTTTCTACGGACTGAAATAAGCACTTATCGCCAGGTGGTTTGTTACTTCAGATTTATATAAAAAATGGATTTTTCACGCATGACAGAAGAACCCAAAATCGCAGTACCAGATGTCTCGCGCCTATAGTGCTGCTTTCCGCCGCCAGAAGCAAATTTATGCTAGTGTAAAAAGATGGTTATACGCCACCTATCCGAAGCCATGAGATCTTTTTGTCATATTTTCGCCGCACTTACGACACTTACGGGTGATAGACTGTTACACGGCCAAATCTTCCAAGTAATAATTGGTAGAATTTCCTAATTCTTCCAATTATGCTTAGGCGCTATTAATGGTGTTCTCTACCACCAGTCTATGAAGTTTGGATCGGTTTAGAATTTCTGAATTGAATTACACCAACTAACGTTCATCGAAACTTTATATTTTATCCTCAATAACTAACATATGCTCCTAAATCAATAACTAAAATCAAATAAAAATAATAAGCAGGCTTGTGACTGGCGCTGCTTAGAATACAATTTTGTTTTTATCTATTCAGTAGGGTAGTAGTCAAACACTGACCTTTGATTGTTAAAATTCTAATATTGGATTGTTAATCTGATAGTTACGCATAGTGAAATAGCAACTAATACTTCTAATTTGGGCTTGGCTTATATCCAACAGAAGACTATCACGATGCTTCTGCTATTGCTGCAGATGATGATGTTCACTGAAGTAAAAATATGAAAGTAAAACGAAGTAATCATTCGTTTATTCATTTTCTATTTTTTTTATCAATAAAAAGAGGAAAACAATCAAAGAATGTGAGATTTCTTATATACTATGAGAAAAACCTCGTAGAAGACCAAAAGCCGACCATAATGAAACTATTTATCTGCGAAAGCACTGATCGGGGCGCTGGGGTGAGCGAAGTGGGCCTTACTCGATACAAAATAAACAAACGGCCTGCCATTATACTGACACCTAGCGGAAATTTCACTCAAGAATATGGGATTTAATAGAAAATTCCTTTCCAATTGTTTCCAAAGGTTGTGTAATTATCGCCTTACATTCCATTTACTTTGATCGTTTGGACTATTACACCCATTCTAAAATAAATACGGTGCTGATTGAATGAATATATATCTTAAGACATTAACTTGAACGTTATGACACATTTATATTATTATTTGTATAACTTTGTATTCCAAATACTAAAATTGCAACCATGCCTGTTCGGGAATTGAAATAAGTATTTCATAATCTAATGTTTTCTTTACTTCATTTTTTACATCATGATTTCTTAATTTTGTTTTAATTAACAAATAACTAATAACAAAAAAAATAACTAGCACGCTATTAGGCGAATTTAACGATTAAAAATCTTTTTTAATAAATTTCAGTTAAACAAAGAGCGACAACTTCTGCTGACAATTTATTCATTAATATTACTATCCGTGCTTTTATAATACTAAAAGATTATTTTTTGTTTTAATGAATGTTAAATCATTATTATTTTAATTTCAGAATAACTAAAATTGAAATTTTGTTATTACTAACTTCTGAGTGAAATACATTTCGCAAATAAGATTCTTTATGTTTTAAAATATAAGTGAATATTTTGATTTACGATGCAAAACGTCAAAAGTTGTTATTTTTCTTTATTATAACATTTATTGTAAAGCTGAAGTAAAGCTATATCACTGATAAATAATTTATTTAAAACATTATATCCATTCTATAAAGTTATCGAACTTATACTATTAAAGAGAGTCTGAGTACTAGTATAGTATAAAGATATATCTATTGTATAGTATATACTATTAAAAAGACATTACAAAAAAACAAGAAAAGATTCAACAACCCTAATCAGGCTTTTAAACAATTGCTATAGAGGCAATAGCTTAAAAATCTGGATATATACTTTCTTAAGGCTATTGCTTAATATGCTGTCTAGCATTCTATCCATAGAGGGGACCAAGCATCTGTAGCCTTCTGTATTTGAAGTTGGTGGTAGTTTTTGATGAGCTGTAACCATTTATCGTCAGTTGGATTGTAAGTTCATTTAAAAGTTAATACCAAACAGCTTGTAAATTAGCTCATAAAATTGCAATTAATTATTTCATCAATACGAGATGTTCGCGTACTTTAAATTTTTCTACGTGCACTTAGCAACGCATAGGGCTCGCATAGGGCAAAATTCTCGCTCGCATAGGGCAAAATTCTATTGCTCGTGTATACTAGTATAGTAATAAATTACTAGTAATAAATTAAGGCAAGCCTTTGAGCTACCACGGTTTATTGCTTAGTAGGTAATTATAGTGTTAAATGTTAAACATTTGTCCGAACAACAAAAACATTTGTAAGCCCTTTTGCTAACCGTCCTAATATTCTAACCAGCACCGGTGCAAGAGTATCGGCTCCACGCTCACTAACCGGCCCAACGCGTTACATCTTTTTTTATAGCATATGGTTTCAAACGAGCACACAGTCCACCTGATGGTAAGTGGTTGCTGTGGCCCATAGACATCTACATCTATCCTCGATTACGAATCAAAATGCAGATGCGTTGTCACCCATGAGAACTACGATAAAATGCCTCATTTCCAGTAAAAAGGGTCTCCCGTTCTCTACACCCACCATACGAAACACAACAGTGTTGTTAAGCTGCAATTTTACATTGGTATTCTGTGAGAGCGTGGTCCTTCCCAGGTCGAGCCGGGCTATTCGTGACACAATTATACTACTAATATAACTGCGGCGTGGCACTACCACGTATAAGAACGAATTCATTGAAGTTATGCAACACAGTTAGCAAATTTTCGAAAAAGGCAACATATAGAAGTGGATTAAATAGGCAGGCAAAAAAGAGACCACAATGATTAAGGAAACTAAGGAGTTGGAAAAAAGATTACCTATTGACGTCTCAGAATAGTATTCTCGTTTTATTTTGTACAATATTAATGGTCGTAAAGAATATTTTTGAACTGTTTGTATTTTTCTCATTCATGCTGGGTTTCTCTCAATATTTTATTTTAACGTAGAGCTCACTGAAAGTTATAATTAACAATTTACTTTATTTCCGCACCGGTGCTGGAGATCAAACAGCTCGCTTGCTATTAACCCTTTTGCTGCCTTGTCAGTCATATTGTACGTAGTATTGAATTTAAAACATGACTGACAGCAGTGTGTTAAAGGAGACAATCAATTTTTATATGGAGAATGGGCCCACTACAAATTTTAAAGATTATCAATGAAATGCATGTCGATTTATTCCTTATAATCCATAGATTACAATAAAATTAATTATTAGTTTTACTGCATCTAAACGGAGTCCTGAGAAATTAACAAATAAAATGTGAATCTAACAATAACCTAAAAACAAACTGAAAGCCATTTTCTAGTAGTATTCATCGGTATTATACGTTAAAATAGTGCACACTTGAATAATAGTACATATAAAACTAAGCTGTAGGTATATTCAGCATTTATAAATATTTTAAAATCGATGTAAAACTTTTCACTAGTTCCGGCAAAACATAGTGCCTGTCTATGCACAAATGTCGTACGGATTCTATTTTTGACATGTATTGATTGATTGTAAGTGTAATTCTAAATACCAAGATGGCTAAAGGATAATGTTTATTCATATTTATGATATTCCAACACACAGTAAGAAATGTTTTAAACTGATTGTATTACAAAAAACAAAATATAATGTAGGTAACTCTATTTATTATTGTAAATCATAATTTAAAGTATTCTATTAACAGTAGTAGGTACAGAAACATAAACCTTTTATTCAATTTAGATTATAAATAATACTTATTGAAAGCCACTTTTTTAATTTACCACTGGTTCGGAAAAAACCTCTGACTAGAAGAGAACCAGCAAAATACCCAGTGGGTCTTTTAAAAAAAAAGACAGCTTATAATCATGTATGTCATAATTAACAACACAGAACAAATTAGAAATAGCTTGGTAGCGATCACCTTACTCACGGATTATTGTCAGCCATAAATTCCTTTATACTATAATAACCCCTTTTATACAAACTTAATTTAATAAATTTTTTTAACTTTGATGATTGACTGACATATATAGACAGGAGCGGTGTCAAGACATTGTTTTAATATGTTTTGGTTGATTAGTAAGTAGTATACATCATAATAAAATGACTAGGAATAAACATGCCTTATCTATGTAATTACACAATGATAAATAGTGAGGAAGTAAGATGTTTTAAACTGTTTGTGTAAGGATTACAAAAACACAGGTTTAATTTAAATGTATTTATTACTAGCGATGCGCCTCAGCAGCAGCACTGGTGATTTATGGATCTTGACAACAGTGCCATCTACTGGGTCCAAATGTAAATATAAACCATCTAGGGATCCATCCAAACACACACAAACATTTTCATTGAAATTGGTTGGATGGTTTCTTATGTTTTGTCTATAACAGACATAGGTAGAAATATTTTAGTGTTAGATATATTTCTGAAGGTTTTTCCGAAAATAACTTGATGGTAACGAGTACATTTATGATATTGTAAGCCATCAGAAGGCATTTTCAATTATAAGAGATATGATATAAGACTGTTGTCTTCAATATCCATACACTTTTTGTCTCTGCAAGCTTTCAGCCTGCAAGGCATACAGATTTGTTCTAAGCGATCCACCTGAAAAGAAGTTAATGACAATTGTAAAGGTGTCTTAACTAAATAATAATTCTTATCAATATATTATTTTTTTCTTTATTATATAGGGATTAAAAGGACATTTTTAATAATAAGAGATATGAGATAAGACTATGCCTTCAATGTCAATAAACTGTATTTACATATTTCTGTGAGCATTTTCTTATATCTGCCTTTTCATATGTTAAATAATAAAGAAATTATTATAAATTATACAGCATTAATCAGCTCCAGCTGATCAAATACAGAAGCAGTAATTATTGATTAACATCAATGATATTCAACCATGTAAAAGTTGTTTCACATTTTATTTTTACCGGTTTCATGTACATAGGAGACAAAGATATTATTTAAGTATATCTGATTATAGATGACAAAATAATATTCCTTTCTGCACAGTGAACAGCTGTCTAAGCAAAATAGATACAACCATTACACTTTTTTATGCAAACTATTATAATTAAACTTTATATTTGCTTCTAGTACAAATAATTACTACATTTTTTACACATAAATTATATGTAACATTTATATTGCCTATTTACTATGGCTGGTATAAATCCAGGATCCGTGTCTGGCTTAACAAAAAAAGCCATTTAGTATTAAGCAACTTGCTGAATACATACGGTACCTATTTGTACACAAATGCAGTTATATGTATTGCTCTTCAAAACTTTTAACATTATAATAACTTCTTTTGTGCATTTATTTTATTTGTTATTTAATTTAGATTTTACTAATAAAATAAACTTAATAATTTGTCACTTTTAACAAACTAATAAGGTTCTAAGAACTGTTTGGTATTTGATTTGTTTTAGGTAAAATATACAAACTTAATAATAGATTTTCACTACCTAGAATAGGTGTAAATTAATAAACTCTTATATTCTATTTGCGAATTTTACCACAAAAAATAAAAAGAGAAAAACATACGTACTTGTGTCAAATAATATTTGGCTAACCTTCCTGATAATTGATAATATCCATATTTTCTTAAACATTAGTTTAATAATGCTTGTAAATAAAAACTTCATTTTGTTGTACCATAATGATGCGACTCCAACTATGTTTTATTTCACTCGAGTGAATCGAGTGAATTTGTCCAACTCGATAATCGATAGAAAATAAATTTTACCGAGTTACCGAGTTAACTCGGCGCATCGTATAGATTCAGAGGGTGCTATATAGATATTACTTCACTAATTTACTTGTATATATAATAGTCGCTGCGGGTGACATCACAAGTTGCATCCAAATTCAAACTTGCATCTGGCATGTTGTAAACAAGCCTGAACTTAGTTTGATTTATGATATTGGTTTTAATTTCACGTTGCCACATATTACTTATTTATAAAGGTACATATTTAAAAATGGTTTAACTAAAGTAATCGCTACTCTCAACTCTAGTGGTAAACTTTTCTGTAAATAGTTGATTTACTCAAAAACTAGTGTACAACTAGAATGACATACATACGTACTCGTAAATTAACCCGAGTGGCTCGTGTCACAAAATTCTACTCGAATCGCATCTTTATCTTACGGCCAATGCAGTGTTTGTCTACAATTTAGTGATGAAATCGACTTACTAATTCGAGCAGTTTATTGATATATTGTGTAATAAATAAATTGATATTAGGTAATATGTTTATAATGTTGTATCAATTTATGTTATATATATTATAAATTGATTATATATACTTTGGATAGTCAAATTATTAATAACATTAAGACTTACGTCATAACGTTAGAGTGATATTATTTTATGAAGATTGTCGATACGCATACCAAAAATAATATATAACTACCTATTAAGTGTAGTAATAATAATTGTGTTGTATGGAAGAACAATTATAAAAATAATTTGTGACATATTGACACAGCTTCGTTCATATAATTTGAATTGCGTAACTCGAGCTCAAAATCGAGTTACCTGAATTTCAACTAGAGTCGATTTTTTTCCGAGTTATCATGGCACATCTCTAAGACAATATTTTTTTAAATATTACATTAACTTAGCAAATGATCAGAACACGAATGTCAAAACAACTAATTTTTTTTCAGATTTCTTGTTTCCGTTTACATTTTCGAAAAATCTATAGGCCATTTACTTTATAAATTGGTGTCTTTTTTTTGGTGTAAATACCATTAAATAATAATAATAATAATAAGTCATATTATTTTTTCTCTTCACAAAGGTATATAATTTCACATTATTTCTTAAATAATACGATAGTAGATAATTTTGACCTTTGTGAGAGACTGGTGTCCATACTAGGGTAATCCCTGTGTTATAGATCACCAGGCCCTCACCCTCACGGATAGCACGTATTACATTTTCAAAATTACTACAAGAGAAATACAAAATAGGAAATATTTCAACAAGGAAAGATTCTATATGTTTTTTTTTAAAGTTATTTCTATATGTATAATAGTGTTAATGTATGCTGTGTGTGTGTGTGTGTGTGTGTGTGTGTGTGTGTGTGTGTGTGTGTGTGTGTGTGTGTGTGTGTGTGTATGTGTGTGTGTGTGTGTGTGTGTGTGTTTGTGTGTGTCTGTGTGTGTGTGTGTGTTTGTGTGTGATTGTGATTGTGTGTGTGTGTGTGTGTGTGAGTGTATGTGTGCACTCATTTTTGTAGGGTTATGTGTTTTTAGGATAATACTCTCAGTAAATTTTCAGCAGCCATATAATCGATATTTAGCAACCACTTCCGTAATTTTTGTTTACCTGCATGTTTTGGTAGAGAGTAAATTGACAAAAGTTTATTTAATTTATTATAAAGGTAACCTCCCAGGAAGCAAAAATGCTTATGGGAAAATTTTGTCTTTAGAAGCTTACTGGGACAAACTACATATTTCCTTCTTTTGTCAATATTATAGGAGGACTCATACTGTATAAGAGAATGTTGTAGCAGTGTAGTGTGCAATATAAACAGTTTACGAACAGATAAGACATTACAATGTTGATAAAGGTCAGTTGTAGGACAACGGAATGGAAGAGAATTGCTAACTTTTAATAGTGCCCTCTGAGCTTTTCTAATTGCAATATGGTCGTTTTAGGTGCTCCTCCCCAGATGGTAATGCAATATGTCAACAATGATTGGCACAGTGCAAAATATACCATTTTTCTTACATTAAAATCTGCAACACGACGTAGATTTTTAAAAATATAAATTAACTTACGTATCCTTGTACTTAAGAGGCCAATATGAAGGTGAAAGCTTAGGGTGTTATCTATCATTACGCTAAGATATTTTATACAATTCGTTCTAGACAGGGTAGGACAGGAGCAAGGGCTTTCAATTTGGGAGCAGCAGTGAGCTGTAATGTGAAAGTGTTCTAACTCAGATACATTGATGTTTTGGGTAGTAAATGCTATGTATTTTGTTTTTTCGACATTTAATGTAAGTTTAGATTCTTTTAGCCATTTAGTTATTAAATCGAACCCATTTTGTGCGAAGTTAAATACCTCAGACCATGTATCTGCCTGGAAAAGAAGAGCCGTGTCATCCGCAAAGGCAATGATCCTCCCATTGTGAATTTTTAGATTACATAGTGTATTAATATATGTAAGAAATAGCGTGGGACCAAGCACACTACCCTGTGGTACACCATATGATATGGGAAGGTCATCACTGTAGCAACCACCAATCCTTACCCTCTGATATCGATCCCTTAAGTAGTCAGAGAATAGTTTCAGCTGTGTATTTCTTATTCCAAGATCTTCTAGCCTATTCAACAAGAGCGGGATGTAAACTGTATCAAACGCTTTAGCTAGATCAAGGAATATAACAACTACTTTCTTTTTTACGGTCAAGGTTTGTAACAACGAAATCTGTTAGTTCATGAACTGCATCCTGAGTTGAACGTTTAGGTCGAAAACCATATTGACAATGTGATAACAGATCATGTTTCTCTAAGTAATTAGTCAAACGCTTGTTAATCACTTTTTCAAGAATTTTTGACATAGTGGGAAGAATGGAAATGGGTCTATAGTTATTGACACAGCCCACATCACCGCTCTTGTAAATAGGGTGAATTTCAGCTAGTTTGAAACACTTGGGGAATTTACCAGTTTTAAGGGAAAGGTTACATATATATGTAATGGGAGGAACTAGTAAATGTCTATACCTTTTTTAGAAATAAAGTAGAAATAGTATCTCTACCTACGCTACAATCAGATTTCATATTTAAAATAATTGTCTCTATTTCATGTTCGTCCGTGTCAATAAGTACCATAGAGTGTTGATATACGTTTGTAGGCAAAATGCTACGAGTGTTTTTATTAACATGGTGTTTTTCCGCCAAAGATTTACCAATATTTACAAAAAATGAATTAACATAATTAACTGAAGTTTTAGGGTCAGATTTATTTAACAACATATCGGCATTATTATTTAATTTATTCGTATTTGTGACTGCTTTGTGTTCCAAAGTTTTTTATTGCTTGTTTTAACTGCTGTTGTTAATTCTGCTTTTTCATATTCTTTTTTTCAGTTTTTTAAGTAGTTCATTACAATAATTACGGTAACGTTTGTATGTAGTTACGATTACGTCATCATGCGGATATTTTTTACATTTTTGGTGTAATTTGTCACGATTTCTTAAGCATCTCAAAATACCTGGGGTAATCCAGGGCTTTTTAATAATTTTGCGATTAGAAACTTTAATTGTTTTAGTATTCATTTTTAAAGCATTACTTAGGGATTCTAATAGGAATGTAGCTGCTGAGTCAACATCTACCATAGAATAAATACTTTTAAAGTCTAAAGTGAGAAGGTAACTATCTAAATTATCGTAATTTACGCGTTCTCTAATTTTTGGCGGCAAACTACGTGTATCTAGACTAGCCTCTAATAGAAATATAAGAGTATCATGATCATTAATGGAAGTCTCCGCAACGTAGCAGGTTGACCGAAGTTTTGTTTTCAATATGACGTGATCTAGACACGTTTTGCCATGGGTAGGTAAGGTGTGGGCAGGTAACATACCTTTAGATGCCAGACTATTTAAGTAATATGGAGAGAAGGAGTCCTTACTATGTATAACAATATCTATATTCATATCGCCAATTACAATTATGGTTTTATAATGTGAATACTGATCAAGCGTACTACTAAGCGATTCAATAAAATTTGTAGGATCCTTAAATCCAGCTGGTCTATAAATTACAAGTACTATGGTATCCTTATCTATTTTTAGAAGAATATAATTACAATCTGATAATGACAGCTCCTGCCAGGTTATATTCAAAGATTTTTTGAAATACACCACTACACCCTCATTTTGGGTTGCGTTATTAAGAGTTTTACAATAGTTATAGCCATCCATTATCGGAATATAGTGAGTGGACGGCAACCAACATTCTGTAAGAAGAATTAAGTCCCATTCTAAAGCTGACCTATGTATTAGAACATTAAGTTCATCTATGTTGCAAGTAATGCTTCTAATGTTTTGATGCATTATTTTTAACTTATGTTTTTGATCAGATATTAACCTAGACAAATTATCCAGGTCGTAAAGTAGTGCTGCGTTTGATATAGTAAATTGGTCAATATCATCGCTTAAGTTTTTTGTGTTATCGCCTTTAAATTATATTAGTAATTGAGTACAAAAAGTTTAATTGTGTGCAATAAATATGTAAAGTAACCACTACAAGCAATAGCCCACAACTAAGTATTTGTAATTCGTTTAAAGACGTTACATAGTGTACTTTTAACTTAAATTCTTTAGGTAATTGATAGAATCAGGCGTTACTTTGCGGAAATCCATTATAATAAAAAATAAAAATATAAATTTCTTTGCAACTTTCCGCTAAACATATAAAATGATGTGTCTTACCTGGAATGAAGCGCACCTCCCGCCCTGGTATATCAACACTCCATGGTACTTATTGACACGGACGAACATGAAATAGAGACAATTATTTTAAATATGAAATCTGATTGTAGCGTAGGTAGAGATACTATTTCTACTTTATTTCTAAAAAGGTATAGACATTTACTAGTTCCTCCCATTACATATATATGTAACCTTTCCCTTAAAACTGGTAAATTCCCCAAGTGTTTCAAACTAGCTGAAATTCACCCTATTTACAAGAGCGGTGATGTGGGCTGTGTCAATAACTATAGACCCATTTCCATTCTTCCCACTATGTCAAAAATTCTTGAAAAAGTGATTAACAAGCGTTTGACTAATTACTTAGAGAAACATGATCTGTTATCACATTGTCAATATGGTTTTCGACCTAAACGTTCAACTCAGGATGCAGTTCATGAACTAACAGATTTCGTTGTTACAAACCTTGACCGTAAAAAAGAAAGTAGTTGTTATATTCCTTGATCTAGCTAAAGCGTTTGATACAGTTTACATCCCGCTCTTGTTGAATAGGCTAGAAGATCTTGGAATAAGAAATACACAGCTGAAACTATTCTCTGACTACTTAAGGGATCGATATCAGAGGGTAAGGATTGGTGGTTGCTACAGTGATGACCTTCCCATATCATATGGTGTACCACAGGGGTAGTGTGCTTGGTCCCACGCTATTTCTTACATATATTAATACACTATGTAATCTAAAAATTCACAATGGGAGGATCATTGCCTTTGCGGATGACACGGCTCTTCTTTTCCAGGCAGATACATGGTCTGAGGTATTTAACTTCGCACAAAATGGGTTCGATTTAATAACTAAATGGCTAAAAGAATCTAAACTTACATTAAATGTCGAAAAAACAAAATACATAGCATTTACTACCCAAAACATCAATGTATCTGAGTTAGAACACTTTCACATTACAGCTCACTGCTGCTCCCAAATTGAAAGCCCTTGCTCCTGTCCTACCCTGTCTAGAACGAATTCTATAAAATATCTTGGCGTAATGATAGATAACACCCTAAGCTTTCACCTTCATATTGGCCTCTTAAGTACAAGGATACGTAAGTTAATTTATATTTTTAAAAATCTACGTCGTGTTGCAGATTTTAATGTAAGAAAAATGGTATATTTTGCACTGTGCCAATCATTGTTGACATATTGCATTACCATCTGGGGAGGAGCACCTAAAACGACCATATTGCAATTAGAAAAGCTCAGAGGGCACTATTAAAAGTTAGCAATTCTCTTCCATTCCGTTGTCCTACAACTGACCTTTATCAACATTGTAATGTCTTATCTGTTCGTAAACTGTTTATATTGCACACTACACTGCTACAACATTCTCTTATACAGTATGAGTCCTCCTATAATATTGACAAAAGAAGGAAATATGTAGTTTGTCCCAGTAAGCTTCTAAAGACAAAATTTTCCCATAAGCATTTTTGCTTCCTGGGAGGTTACCTTTATAATAAATTAAATAAACTTTTGTCAATTTACTCTCTACCAAAACATGCAGGTAAACAAAAATTACGGAAGTGGTTGCTAAATATCGATTATATGGCTGCTGAAAATTTACTGAGAGTATTATCCTAAAAACACATAACCCTACACAAATGAGTGCACACATACACTCACACACACACACACACACACAATCACAATCACACACAAACACACACACACACACAGACACACACAAACACACACACACACACACACACACACACACATCACACACACACACACACACACACACACACACACACACACACACACACACACACACACACACACACACACGCATACATTAACACTATTATACATATAGAAATAACTTTAAAAAAAAACATATAGAATCTTTCCTTGTTGAAATATTTCCTATTTTGTATTTCTCTTGTAGTATTTTTGAAAATGTAATACGTGCTATCCGTGAGGGTGAGGGCCTGGTGATCTATAACACAGGGATTACCCTAGTATGGACACCAGTCTCTCACAAAGGTCAAAATTATCTACTATCGTATTATTTAAGAAATAATGTGAAATTATATACCTTTGTGAAGAGAAAAAATAATATGATTTATTATTATTATTATTATTATTTAATGGTATTTACACCAAAAAAAGACACCAATTTATAATAGTAAATGGCCTATAGATTTTTCGAAAATGTAAACGGAAACAAGAAATCTGAAAAAAAAAATTTGTTGTTTTGACATTCGTGTTCTGATCATTTGCTAAGTTAATGTAATATTTAAAAAAAATATTGTCTTAGAGATGTGCCATGATAACTCGGAAAAAATCGACTCGAGTTGAAATTCAGGTAACTCGATTTTGAGCTCGAGTTACGCAATTCAAATTATATGAACGAAGCTGTGTCAATATGTCACAAATTATTTTTATAATTGTTCTTCCATACAACACAATTATTATTACTACACTTAATAGGTAGTTATATATTATTTTTGGTATGCGTATCGACAATCTTCATAAAATAATATCACTCTAACGTTATGACGTAAGTCTTAATGTTATTAATAATTTGACTATCCAAAGTATATATAATCAATTTATAATATATATAACATAAATTGATACAACATTATAAACATATTACCTAATATCAATTTATTTATTACATAATATATCAATAAACTGCTCGAATTAGTAAGTCGATTTCATCACTAAATTGTAGACAAACACTGCATTGGCCGTAAGATAAAGATGCGATTCGAGTAGAATTTTGTGACTCGAGCCACTCGGGTTAATTTACGAGTACATATGTATGTCATTCTAGTTGTACACTAGTTTTTGAGTAAATCAACTATTTACAGAAAAGTTTACCACTAGAGTTGAGAGTAGCGATTACTTTAGTTAAACCATTTTTAAATATGTACCTTTATAAATAAGTAATATGTGGCAACGTGAAATTAAAACCAATATCATAAATCAAACTAAGTTCAGGCTTGTTTACAACATGCCAGATGCAAGTTTGAATTTGGATGCAACTTGTGATGTCACCCACAGCGACTATTATATATACAAGTAAATTAGTGAAGTAATATCTATATAGCACCCTCTGAATCTATACGATGCGCCGAGTTAACTCGGTAACTCGGTAAAATTTATTTTCTATCGATTATCGAGTTGGACAAATTCACTCGATTCACTCGAGTGAAATAAAACATAGTTGGAGTCGCATCATTATGGTACAACAAAATGAAGTTTTTATTTACAAGCATTATTAAACTAATGTTTAAGAAAATATGGATATTATCAATTATCAGGAAGGTTAGCCAAATATTATTTGACACAAGTACGTATGTTTTTCTCTTTTTATTTTTTGTGGTAAAATTCGCAAATAGAATATAAGAGTTTATTAATTTACACCTATTCTAGGTAGTGAAAATCTATTATTAAGTTTGTATATTTTACCTAAAACAAATCAAATACCAAACAGTTCTTAGAACCTTATTAGTTTGTTAAAAGTGACAAATTATTAAGTTTATTTTATTAGTAAAATCTAAATTAAATAACAAATAAAATAAATGCACAAAAGAAGTTATTATAATGTTAAAAGTTTTGAAGGGCAATACATATAACTGCATTTGTGTACAAATAGGTACCTTATGTATTCAGCAAGTTGCTTAATACTAAATGGCTTTTTTGTTAAGCCAGACACGGATCCTGCATTTATACCAGCCATAGTAAATAGGCAATATAAATGTTACATATAATTTATGTGTAAAAAATGTAGTAATTATTTGTACTAGAAGCAAATATAAAGTTTAATTATAATAGTTTGCATAAAAAAGTGTAATGGTTGTATCTATTTTGCTTAGACAGCTGTTCACTGTGCAGAAAGGAATATTATTTTGTCATCTATAATCAGATATACTTAAATAATATCTTTGTCTCCTATGTACATGAAACCGGTAAAAATAAAATGTGAAACAACTTTTACATGGTTGAATATCATTGATGTTAATCAATAATTACTGCTTCTGTATTTGATCAGCTGGAGCTGATTAATGCTGTATAATTTATAATAATTTCTTTATTATTTAACATATGAAAAGGCAGATATAAGAAAATGCTCACAGAAATATGTAAATACAGTTTATTGACATTGAAGGCATAGTCTTATCTCATATCTCTTATTATTAAAAATGTCCTTTTAATCCCTATATAATAAAGAAAAAAATAATATATTGATAAGAATTATTATTTAGTTAAGACACCTTTACAATTGTCATTAACTTCTTTTCAGGTGGATCGCTTAGAACAAATCTGTATGCCTTGCAGGCTGAAAGCTTGCAGAGACAAAAAGTGTATGGATATTGAAGACAACAGTCTTATATCATATCTCTTATAATTGAAAATGCCTTCTGATTGCTTACAATATCATAAATGTACTCGTTACCATCAAGTTATTTTCGGAAAAACCTTCAGAAATATATCTAACACTAAAATATTTCTACCTATGTCTGTTATAGACAAAACATAAGAAACCATCCAACCAATTTCAATGAAAATGTTTCTGTGTGTTTGGATGGATCCCAAGATGGTTTATATTTACATTTGGACCCAGTAGATGGCACTGTTGTCGAGATCCACAAATCACCAGTGCTGCTGCTGAGGCGCATCGCTAGTAATAAATACATTTAAATTAAGCCTGTGTTTTTGTAATCCTTACACAAACAGTTTAAAACATCTTACTTCCTCACTATTTATCATTGTGTAATTACATAGATAAGGCATGTTTATTCCTAGTCATTTTATTATGATGTATACTACTTACTAATCAACCAAAACATATTAAAACAATGTCTTGACACCGCTCCTGTCTATATATGTCAGTCAATCATCTAAGTTAAAAAAATTTATTAAATTAAGTTTGTATAAAAGGGGTTATTATAGTATAAAGGAATTTATGGCTGACAATAATCCGTGAGTAAGGTGATCGCTACCAAGCTATTTCTAATTTGTTCTGTGTTGTTAATTATGACATACATGATTGTAAGCTGGCTTTTTTTTTAAAGACCCACTGGGTATTTTGCTGGTACTCTTCTAGTCAGAGGTTTTTTCCGAACCAGTGGTAAATTAAAAAAGTGGCTTTCAATAAGTATTATTTATAATCTAAATTGAATAAAAGGTTTCTGTTTCTGTACCTACTACTGTTAATAGAATACTCAAATAAATTATGATTTACAATAATAAATAGAGTTACCTACATTATATTTTGTTTTTTGTAATACAATCAGTTTAAAACATTTCTTACTGTGTGTTGGTAATATCATAAATATAAATAAACATTATCCTTTAGCCATCTTGGTATTTAGAATTACACTCACAATCAATCAATACATGTCAAAAATAGAATCCGTACGACATTTGTGCATAGACAGGCACTATGTTTTGCCGGAACTAGTGAAAAGTTTTACATCGATTTTAAAATATTTAGGTATAAATGCTGAATATACCTACAGCTTAGTTTTATGTGTACTATTATTCAAGTGTGCACTATTTTAACGTATAATACCGATGAATACTACTAGAAAATGGCTTTCAGTTTGTTTTTAGGTTATTGTTAGATTCACATTTTATTTGTTAATTTCTCAGGACTCCGTTTAGATACAGTAAAACTAATAATAATTTTATTGTAATCTATGGATTATAAGGAATAAATAGACATGCATTTCATTGATAATCCTTAAAATTTGTAGTGGCCCCATTCTCCATAGAAAAATTGATTGTCTCCTTTAACACACTGCTGTCAGTCATGTTTTAAATTAAATACTACGTACAATATGACTGACAAGGCAGCAAAAGGGTTAATAGCAAGCGAGCTGTTTGATCTCCAGCCCCGGTGCGGAAATAAAGTAAATTGTTAATTATAACTTTCAGTGAGCTATACGTTAAAATAAAATATTGAGAGAAACCCAGCATGAATGAGAAAAATACAAACAGGTCAAAAATATTCTTTACGATCGTTAATATTGTACAAAATAAAACGAGAATACTATTCTGAGACGTCAATAGGTAATCTTTTTTCCAACTCCTTAGTTTCCTTAATCATTGTGGTCTCTTTTTGCCTGCCTATTTAATCCACTTCTATATGTTGCCTTTTTCGAAAATTTGCTAACTGTGTTGCATAACTTCAATGAATTCGTTCTTATACGTGGTAGTGCCACGCCGCAGTTATATTAGAGTATAATTGTGTCACGAATAGCCCGGCTCGACCTGGGAAGGACCACGCTCTCACAGAATACCAGTGTAAAATTGCAGCTTAACAACACTGTTGTCTTTCGTATGGTGAGTGTAGAGAACGGGAGACCCTTTTTACTGGAAATGAGGCATTTTATCGTAGTTCTCATGGGTGACAACGCATCTGCATTTTGATTCGTAATCGAGGATAGATTTAGATGTCTATGGGCCACAGCAACCACTTACCATCAGGTGGACTGTGTGCTCGTTTGAAACCATATGCTATAAAAAAAGATGTAACGCGTTGGGCCGGTTAGTGAGCGTGGAGCCGATACTCTTGCACTGGTGCTGGTTAGAATATTAGGACGGTTAGCAAAAGGGCTTACAAATGTTTTTGTTGTTCGGACAAATGTTTAACATTTAACACTATAATTACCTACTAAGCAATAAACCGTGGTAGCTCAAAGGCTTGCCTTAATTTATTACTAGTACACGAGCAATAGAATTTTGCCCTATGCGAGGAAGCTCAAACTCACTCAGCGTGCGATATAAAAGGCTATACTCAGTATTTCTCCCCGGGATCTCCACAACTAGGATATATAAGGATCTTCAATAGCAGCCACTGACAGCCAACCGCAGTGTTGGGTGACTCTCATACACTCACAGATGGAGTAATGCCCTGATAATATAAAACGTAGGTAGTGGAAGTATGTAGATGCTTCATGACCGTCTCATTCGTTTCTAATGACCCGATCATTCAAGTATTGATTCGACTTACGAACTGGATAATTCGAATCGATCATTGAAATGGATCACTTCAATTTTCAGTAGGTACTCTTTGATATGTGAGACCCGCTCGATGATGTTGGTCGTTTGACATTGCGTATAGGGTTTGGTCATAGATCTTATCAGTCGTTTGATCCTGAATTGAGTCAAAATGAAAGAATCACTCACGATTGATATATGTGTAGCCGGAATGATGATCGCATTGCCGGTATTGGTATTTCATTTTTATTAAGTAACGTCTAAGCGCAAATGAGATGGTAATATCGCCATCTTGGCAGATATAGCAGCAAATTTGAATTAAATAGTAGTGTCTTAACTATTGTGTGCTATACTGGGGGGTGTAGAGAGTTAGTACAGTCACAGGATATTAGTCATTCTATCTTAGTCCTCAGAGCTGACGAAGCACCTGTAGGGTTCTTAGGTTGAAGTTTATTGCAGGTGTCAATGCACTGCAGTAGTGACTCGTCATCAGTTGGACACAAGCTGAACAAACTGAAATATACTGACTCTCATGTTTCAAACCCTGAGTAAGCTGTGGATAATGATACCAAGAAAGATTTTAAAAAATATTTCCCCTATATACTATATACTACATACATATATACTACATAATACCATCTCACTGCATAAACTATATTTTGAAACGTTTGTTTGTCATAACAATTATGGTATCGACATTTTTTCTTCTTCATTATAGTTAAAAAAATATATAATAATTTAATAACAAAATTATATAATATACAACCTAACGACAACAACTGTCTACTCAATTCAATGGAGCTGTCACAGCGACTTAATTTTGAAGCATTAATTACAATAATTCTAATTAATATTTCACGATAACAAGCAACTGAGAGCGAAATTTGCCCAAACAAATTTGTTAACCGTTAAGAAATTTCGTTTGAATAATGGAATTAGGAAACTTTAATTACACGTTTAAGTTTTCTTGATTTAATTATATTCCTTTAAAACTCTTTTGTCACATGTTGCATAAGAAGCAGTTAGGAAACTAGTCGTGTTTATTACATCAACATAAATGAACTCAACGATGATTTACTGCAGCATCACAGTTATGAAATATTTGACACTGGGGCACATATTCAGCTTGTATGGGCTATAGAAGTGAAAAGAATGGCTATGATTTTTTAATTGAGGGATTTTATTTATTCATCAAATCTGTTCGATTCTATAAAAAAAAATTAGAGTTTACACGGAAGATGTATATGACGTAAACTATGGAGAGCTATGGAGAAGACTATGCTCGGAGTGTCTGGGTGTGTGATGATAGACTACAAAATGAGGATATTCGTTAGGTTATGATAGAACAAAAGTAATCTGCATAGCATAACGGATCATTAAGGTGAGGTATCGATGGGACGATCTTATAGTTCGAAAAACCGACAATCGAAGAAGGTTTGCAAAGTGTAGGATGGCCCCCACTAGGTCCAAGCTTTGTGACGTTACTAACCTCTTAGCTACCAAGCGCCAAATTTGACCGCGGCGATATTCCGTCAAAATTCAAGAGATCAAATGTGACCGCATCCACCCACAGCACTTTAACCCATAAACACTTACGTTTAGAGAATACTTTTCTATGAAGGCATTATAGAATCAATATGAAATTTTCTATCATTTAGTGGAAGAAAAAGTCAGTTAGTCTATGGATACTTATTTATAATCTACGTTCATTTCGTACGCCACTTTTCTGTAAATATTATTGTGTTGATTTTTGGATATTTCTAGTGTTTTATTTGTGTTTTATTATAGTGTTTTATTATAAAATTGTAATGAAAGTTTTTGTGTGAATACAATTTATCTTTTTACGTAAATAATTTCGAGTAACATATAGAAATATAATAGTGGTTTTCACGCTGCCGACATCCGCTTGGTATGTTTTTTTTTGTTATCAAAATACAATAAAATCTTTTTGTAATGAAGTAAAACCCTGACTGTACACGCCCTGAGCTGTCCCAACAAAGGTCGATGGGGGTATCAGGGCCCATGAGTGATTACCTCGACGTGCAGCCAAGGGTGGAGCCCAATGGCTTATGGATAATTAAACTATAACGGCTGACAAAGAAGCAAGCAATACTTACCGATTGGCGGAGGTAGGGTTAATCACAGGACATAGGTGAAAGGTGATGTGCATGTAAGTGGTGTGCAGTATTGTATTCAATGTGTAACCTGACATCCCCGCTGATCCTGGACAGCAGATCCCAAAGCGTTGCCTCTCTCCAAATGTGGGATCCATCCAAAGGGCGTTCAACAATGGAGAACTTCCACTTCTATTTTCACTATATTAGTTTATCAACTTTATTGTCCATTTAATTAACTTCAAGTTCAACCAAATCAACGTTAATCGACGTTAAACAAGTGACACGCTGTACAACTTACGGACGGTTGGTCAAAGTTCAATGTCCCAGGTTCACTTAGTACAGCTACTAACTCGTCGATGCAATTAACAGCATAAAAGTTCCTTTAATCACTACAAATTCCAAGTAGGCCTCTTTTTACGTAACACGTTCAAAACCGACAACTAAATTAGAGGCGGTCGAGTCTTGACCCACATATTCAATAGTAAATTCAAAATGACGCGCACAATTAACGTAAGCCTTAGGCATTCGAGTCAACACCTGCCGCGCGCAACTGTATGCCAGTCACAAAACAATACTCAAACTGTTACAACAATAATTATCTAATATGGCCTCGTTATCACGGAAACTTACAAATATAAGATAACACAAGGAGGCTATCAACGTATAATCTACCCGGGCTTCGCGCAAACAAACTAAAGAAATAAGCCACGTTATCACGGATACGTACAATATAAGATAACACAAGGCGGCCATCCTTTCGACGCAAAAGTATATCAACTCGCGACCCCTAACTCGACCCGGGAGATTATGTAACGCGCAACCTTTAACTGGCGCGGGGGCAGCGCCCGAAGGCTCGCTGCCGACCGCCTTCCGGCCTCGCGGCCGACTGACTCGCTCGCTGTCGCCGGCGCAAGACCCAAACCCCCCTCGCCACCCGCTAACCGTCGCGACCTCACCCCGGTCGATACTATCGTGCGTAAACACTGACTATTGTTTAGACCACAGGATAAGAATTTTGTATAGATCATATGAGGGGTATAAAAGCAAAGGCACCACTGTCCATGGACTTGGAGTGGGTCAAATATATTTGTTAGTGTAGTGCTTCGAGTTTGTAAATTAACCATTTAACTATACTTGCATCATAGTAATGGACTGTGGTAAGTATGCATCTAAAGGTTTGGACAGTGGCAGTTTTGCATTTGAGTAGGCTGACGTCATTATGGAGGTAAGGTTAGCAAAAACGTTAACGTTTTGAAAATTTTTTGGCGGCAACCCATGCCGTTATGTAGGAGCTCATGTTTGCCATTATTAAGATTTAAAAAAAACGTTAGAAAATGAAATAGTTTTTATTTTAAAAAAACAATACTACTTAAATCTGCTTATTTAAATCCTCATTTCCGACTCTGGGACCGCAATTTCGCACATTTCTTGCTCATATTCTTCAATTCCTTTAGTTCTCATTTCAACTGATCTTGTCATCACCTGTTTGTAATAGCTTAAATCACTCCTATCTTTCCATTCTGAGCCATAGTGTTTAGTCAATAGACTATCCACGTCATGCAGTTTTGCTTGTTTGACTAATACATTATGTTTATTTATTTGATTAGGTCTGACTTCTAGTATTATCTATATAAATATCTATATAAATGACTTTCCTCTTTTTAAAATGGACTTGTAACAGCCTGCTTCAACATTATAATTTGGTTCACCTTGTACAAAGACATTATTGCTGCTATTTCTCCTCAATAAAAACTTTTTCATTTGAGCGAATTGAAAATGCCAATTCGCTGGACGACGTATCATACCATTTAAAGTTGATTTCCAGTCCATAACATTATCAAAATGGATAACAGTCCCATAATTTTTAATGACTTCAATACTCCTCTGGCTGTACTATGTTCTCCATGTGCTTTTTTTTTCTATAAGGCCTAATACTCTGTCAGGTGGAATAAAAAAGTGTCCTGGTATAGGAAAAATCAATTCAATTATTTTAATATGGGGCGGTGCTCGACTTAGCCAGGTGGCACACATACCAACCATAATGGAATTTTTGTTTTGTGCACCACAACCCATCAGCTACCAATCTTATGGTATTTATATTTTGACTAAAAATTGTATTCTGTAGTCTGTGGTACACTGCAGATGCAATCTCATTTGCTCCTTTACGGTGCTCGTCTTCGGTCCAGGTGTATAATGTGACATTTTCTTTACCTAAAGTATTCTCAGGTACTGATTTAACGATTGCAAAATTGTATATGTGCAGTTGGCGGCTGTAATAAGCTACCTAATCGGGTATTTTTGGCAAGACTTGGTTTTTCTGGCAGTCAAACGAAAAGACAACCATGTCTTCTCTTACTTCCTTTAGTAAGCGATAAAAAGCTTTCGTCTTTAAAATATGCAATCTTTTTTCAGCCATTGGGTTCGCTTTTTGTGTTGTGTAATTTTTTCATGTAATTCGGTGCATTTTTAACAGGTATCTGTTCGGGGGCTCCCAAAACCCAAATTATAGCACCTATTGAATATTGCCCTGAAATAACATTCGCGAACTTTACTGTCGTTGTTGCACTGATTTATGTACATTTTCCACATCTTCCTAATATTTAAAGTAGACGGTAAATATTATATTCTAAGCATTGAAACGATTCAATAAATTGCTTGATAGCCCTTAATTTATGCAAGTTTTTTGCAGAAGTATGATCGCCGCCTCTGTTTTCCTTAACAACTGATCCTGTGATAGCAAAAGTTCGAGAAACAGTTCTTACTCTCTGAACTGTAATATTCAAGATGTGAACAAATGTTTTCTGGCAAACTCGTAACAGTGCGACCTTGTTACTTTTACGTACAAATAGTGTTGTAGTATTTTGCGTTGGTTTTCGTAGTCCAATTCGAGGGCGGCGTCTGACAGCTTTTTTTACTTTACAGTGTTTAAGAATGAAGGCATCCTGGTCTTTTTTATTTTTAGTTTTGTAAAATTGATCGTGAAAATGTGTAATGTCTAAGAGACTTAATTTTTTGCAATGAAATTTTTTGTCGTTTGGTCCGTGATTACAGGTAGGTACACCAGGGGGCATTTTGGCCGAGTACCTATAAAGAAAACGATTTGGGTTAAATATATTTCTAAAGGTAAAATCCTAATGTATGATAATCACGGTAAAACTGAATTAAACTACTTCGTGATCAATGATCCTCGTTTCGATATTTAAAAAAAACTAAAATAAAATCCATCAAAAATATTAAGCACATTTCTAAAACTAAAAATAGGCTTTTAATCAAAACAAAATTTGAAAATAGGTCCAAAGTAATTGGTCGAGTCTCTTTTGAAGTCGGTTAATATGTTTGTTCATATTTATTGACGGACTAGCTGTTGCCAGCGGCTTCACCCGCTATAACTCGAAAATTATCCCACGGGAACATAAAATGATAACCCATGTTAAACTAACTATCTGTGTACCAAATTTTAGCCAAATCCGTTCAGTGGTTTTTGCGTGAAAGAGTAACAAACATACCTACATACACATGCATACATCCTCACAAACTTTCGCATTTATAATATTAGTAGGATATATTACCGCGTAAAAAGTTAAATAAAATATTAAAATACAACCACTGAAACTATTATTTTCCAAGTAAGTACACTAAATTTGACAAAATAATAATATCGAATCATAACGACAAAAAATATTCAAATACGATTTTTGATCTAACGGTACAAACACGCTTACCTTTCTTCCTTTGCTTTCGCACGTTTCCAGGTTCCCGGTGCCCTTCTCCGTTTTCTTGCCTTTTCCGGTAAACACTCTTGAACATATTTCTCCATTTTGTAAACGTTTTTCCAATTAACTCAGCTATAAACTCAATAAAATACAGCAGCGATTTGTCATACAAAACTCATCAGCGGCCATATTGTTTATCGAAATGTTAGCGCCTTGTGATTGGCTGATGTGGACAATGGCGTTCTTGTAATTGAATGTTTATGGACAGTAGCGTTTTTGCACCATAACATAGTTTTAAAACGTGTTTTTCTATGGGACAGTGGGAACATTGCTTTGAAATCATCAGAATGTTATTAAAGTTTACAAAAAGATCTAATAGATGGCATCATTAGTTACGTTTTGATAAAAAATGGACAGTGCTGCCTTTGCTTTTGTACCCTTTATATAATGCCAAACTTCTTTATAGAAAAGTAGTCTCTTAATATAAGTTTTATGGTATAAAGTGCTGTGGGTGGGTGCGGTTGCATGCGGCCACTCGGGATTTGACGGATGCATGTGACTTCATAGGATTTTATGGGAAATGAAGGGCTAGGAAGAGGTTTATAATCAGCAGTAATGTACAAAGCACGTGATGATGATGGTGATAATGATAATGACGAATTTATCCAATGAATGTGCAAGATTTACTAATACAGAGTTTTATAAATGGTTGGAATTCTTGAAGTGCTGCAATACAACTTTCAAACTGATTATTTAAAATATTAATAAAGTCTGTTTTTATTTCAATAAACTTTTGATTTCTCGGTCATTTATACATATTTCTATTTTATTCCTTAATACATGTATAATTGCCATGCCACCACAGTTCAAACATCGGAAGCAGCATCCTTGAAATCGTTCTCTCTCTCTCTCTCTCCCTTTTACGTCAAAGTTTAGTTCTGTTCGAATCACGAGGCACAATTGTAGAAGTGCTCGAATACAATCGTCCAAAATTTATGTAGAACTTATCGCCTCGCCGAACATTCTTCACTAACAACAAACAATTATTTATTATGACAATTTTCGCGCGTTTATATCAACTGCGCATTCACGACTCTACTGTTTCCCGCACATGTGCGAATACAGAGTAGTGCACATTTTTTGTTTAGAATAGCTCCTCTAGTACGTGGTACATATAACTCAATGCATACATATAAGTATAGATTATTTAATGATACATCATAGAAAAAAATACAAACAGAAGAATAACTTATACCATTATGTTGTCCTAAAATCTTTAAATAACAAAATAATACTCAACTAAAAGCTTACTGAAGAAAATTCAAATTATTTCACAGCAGTATGCAAATGCGGTTTTCATTTTTAGTATGTTGATTTAAGTCGGTCCTTATGAGCTCAGCTTCTGTATTATTTTACAATAAGATGTCCTAACGAGTTTCTTGGCAAGCACGATATCTGGCATGCCTTTATTGCGCGTATTTTTATTAGCTAAAAGAGTCTTAAAGTAACGGTATCACTGAATTAATACTTGAAAACACTAGATAACGTAGGTCAATCAATAAGTTTTGAGATGCTCGAAATTTAAAAACGGAACGCACTCATCTTATATGTTTCTAAAAAGCAAATTTATTGAAAAATAGAACTCCATAAGCCAATTACTCAATATTTAAAAAAACAAACAAAGATCTAATAATTTTTTTGCAACGCTTCCCGCGCTTTTCATTTAAAAAGATGGAACTTAACCGTGAACATTTGCGCGCTATGATCTATTCTATTATGATTTTAAATTTGGTTTAACCGAACAATTAAGTTTACAACGGTTACAATCAGCACTAGGAGACTTAGTTCCATCACGCGTAACAAGTTTTAGGTGGTTTGCTGAATTCAAAAGGGGTAAAATTAACCTTAAAGATGACCAAACAAGAACCGGGGCCCTGCCAACAGCAGTAACGGCAGAAAATGTATGGATTACTAAAATGTCGGTGCGAGAAGAACCGTTAATCATATATATGGACATCGAAAAGATTAGTTCGGGGAGTATTCATACCATCCTACATAACCGTCTTGGAGTAAGGAAGATTTGTTGTCGATGGATTCCACGTTGGCTCTCCGAAAGCGGAAAACATACTAGTGTGGATTGGTGCCATAAAATGCGTATACATTTTGAAAACAGGCATCTAGGCGTGTTTCAGAAATCGTTATTGGCGATGAGACATGAATCTATCAATATGATCCGGGAAAATTAAAGGCAGTCATCGATATGGGTCTACTTAGAAGAACAGTTACCGACAAAATTGCAAAGACCTCGTAATGTCGGAAAAAAAAATGGTGGCTAGTTTTTTTTCACAGAGCAGACATTTGTCGACGTCAACGCTGGAAAATTGTAGGTCAGTCAACTCTGGATGGTATACTACAGTTGCATTGCCCAAAGCTTTTCAAACTGTGCGGGAGAGGAGACCAAATACCGTGCTTCGAAACTTAGCGAAAGGAGCAAAAAATTTTTGAGGAATCTGTTGTTGAAACTCTAAGTCACCCACTGACTTAGCTTCTTGTGATTTCTTTTTGTTCCTAAGATTCAAATAAAAAATAAAAGCCAAGTTTTTTTCAAGCGCTGAATAAGCCGTGGCTGCCTACGAAGAAGCGATTTCCGACCTGTCAGATCAAGACTGGCAAAAGTGTTTTCAGAGTTGGTTTAGGCGAATGAAACTTTGTATAGAGCATGATGTAGTATATTGAAATAAAAGTAAAATAAGTATTAATAGTATCTAGAATACTTTTTGTATATCTCAAAACTTATTGAGTGCCCTACGTAATTAAATCTTTATTGTTCAAGTAAAAAATGATGAAAATAGACATTATTTTACCATATCACTGTCCCGTGACCCAAAAATGAACATTTCGATTGTTTAACTGTTGTGTCCTTTTCGCGGACATCGAAGTTGTTAACCTTGATAAAGACTATTAAATTACAGCTGAGCTTGTTTAAAAAAAACATCTAATGACGCTCTAAATGATATGAAGAGCCGTTAAAGTTTTGCGTCCGCAGCTTACACACGTGAAAAGTGGCATAAAATATAAAAAAAAATTATCCTCAACAACAACTTGCCAACCCGCCTGCCAAGCATGGCAACTATGGCAAAATCAATCATATGAGACACTGTGGGGGAGGCTTATGTTCAGCAGTGGACTTGTACAGGCTGTAATGGATGAATGGATGGATAGGTATATAGTAAAATTGAACATGCTCGTTAGTAATTGAAACATTATATTGTTGTATAAAAAACGAATTGATTTTGGAGTTCATTACTGCATACCGAATCCGGGAAGATCTGCCTACACAAAGTGAAAATAAGAAATGATATTGGCGTTACTTTCTTTTGTGGATTATCACTACAATGTAAACAATGGCATTAATTAAACCCGTTGGTAAAGAGCATTGATTAAAATTTGGCACAAAGCATTGCGAAATCCACGCTTGTTTTGGCACTGGAACCAAGTTCACTCTAATCTTCAGTAATTTGGCAGTCCCTCTTCACATTTAAATCACATTCGCATACACAGGCGGTTCATTAAATGCTGACACAAACCAGTTGAATATTCAGAACATAAAATAGCAGTAGAAAAATAGGAAGTGAATTTTTTTAAATTACATACGTAATATCTTTTATAGATGGCGCTAAGGCATATTGTTTTGAAACATTAAAACCTCGACCTTAGACGCTATTAAGTGGAAATAATTTTATTATATTTAGTTCCTTAAAGTCGGATTTTGCATATACGGTTCATATGCCTTTAATACAGTCGTATTGATGTCGTGATGCGTTTCCTCAAACTGCGACTCCAAATAATAAAACAAAATTGGAATCATTTAGGTATACTGTTTCAGAACTACGGTGTATATATAATATGCTTCTATTTTATTATCGGTAGCGTGTCTTTTAACTGGAGAAGGGGGACATTTTCATAACAATTGTGTCTGGATTCGGAGAGTTAAATCAAGTCACAGCGATTGAAATTGTAGATATTACATCATCATGTACATGTTTTTTTATGAGTGTATGTACTTCATTTTTAACTTAAGTAAAAATATTTGAAAAGTGGTTGATAAAAAAATTAAAGTTTTCATTACGTAACATAATTTAAAAAACTCGGTCATTTAAATCTGTAAAGTAACTTATTTAAAATTTAATAAGTCGTCATTCTCATTTAACCGTCAGCCTCTCTTAACCACTTTAACTGTCATTTCACTCTCCCGTGAGTCATATATATGAACATTACAATTGTTTAACTATAGTGCTTTATCGTGGACAGGCTTCTTTCATATATCATATAATCTATATTTTTTCATCAAATCTTCGTCAACTTCACCTCTTAAAAGTAATGAATGTGCAAATAGTTCTTCAGTTTTTTGATAGATGGCGCTACAAGTTTTTTAAATCGCGTTATTAATGCGCCTTCTCAAATACTACCACATACATGTTTTAAATCGTTTTGGTAATTATCATTACAGCCTATCGAGAACCTATCTTCTCGGTGATTTTATTGGCGGCCCTTCGAGTTGTTGACTAAATAATTTAGTCAATCAAATCTTGGGTCTTTTAAATATAAATATCTCCTTCTAATTAAATAAAACTAAATTTACGGATTTGATCGAGTTTATTTAACTGAATTTACTTTTTTTTTTTGATTCCCGACGTTTCGGGTGCTTTACAGCACCCATGGTCACGGGGGACTGAGATGTTTGACGTCCCAATGTCATAATTAGCCCGGCTACCTTCAGTTTTTTTAATATTAATTTTTCGGTTCGATTTACGCAAAATATCTAATATAAATATCTCCTCTAGCAGTTGGTCAAGATCCAAGCTAATTTATTATTATTATAAACTAACTTATTTTAAATAATGTAATCTTACACAAGTAAGTCGACCCGGCTTCGCATGGAAACCGAATAAGATCTGTTAATTAATGTTTTAACTTCTTTAAAATTTTTTTTTCTTTTTTCTAAAAGTAATTTGCAAGTTCTAAGGTTTTCGGATAAAATGTAGCCTAGATCTCTCTTCTCTCTTGGCATTGCTATATGTCTATTCATAAAGTTTCATCACATTCGATTCAGCCATTCCTAAAGTTAGCTCGGATGAAAAATAAAAATAAAACTGTTATTTATGCTATTGTAGCATGCAACATAACTCCTTGGGCAAAACAGAAGCCAGTTCTTTCAATATTGATGAAAGAATCTATTACTGTGTATTTATGGGATATCATCAGTATAGTCATTTCGGCTCATCTCAAGTCAACTGCTGAACTTCACCATAGGTAAGAAGCATACTAAATAGTAAAAGAGATAATATTCCGGAGTAGTACATGACTTTGAAGTAGTATTAATATTAATAATAATAAGAGTCATTTATTTCAGGATTTTTTTCACCCATTTCAAATATCACTAAATGTTAAAAACAAAATACATGTATAATTATAAAGATACAATTACTAACTAAAATCATAAGTTAATACGAGCTCGTATTAAAATTGCACCCAAAAGGCGGTTTGCCAGTATGGGACATTCAGGGCACTCGTAACACACCCTGAGGATCTCGTTCCCTTTTATCAAAAAGTTACTCATTACAGTTGAATCAGAGTCAATTTTAATTAATAATACTATCCGTTAGCATCCTGGTCTTGTAGTGTTTTGAATTTCGCGTGTCTCTGACCTTGCATCCTTACTCTCTTCCATTCTTGCCACGAACGTGACATCTGATAGGAAAATTTGGCAAAGTAGCGTTGCTAATTTTTTGAATTAAATATATTTATTTATTTTACTTTTATTGTAAGGCACCTTAATTTAAGGGATACAATGGACGGACCTTATGCATTATGGTAATCTCTACCCGTCCAACCCGGGCAAACTAGAGAAATAAGTTGATAGGTGTTAGAAAACTGTTAAATATAAAATAGAATAGAATCGGTTTTAGATTCATATTAAACTACAAGAATGCATATCACCATGCAATCATCATGCAATCACACTTCTAAGCGGCTTTTCGCCGCTTGCGCCATCCTTTCTGCCAAGGAGGGTCGCGTTCGTATACGGCTTAGAGATCTCTCGTCAGATCGGTAAGCCAATCCATAAAGGCGGTGTTTAGTGGGTAAAAGTCTCCACACAATCACGCAGCCGGCTGCGTGGTATGCTATGAGCATTCATCGCCTCCCTCCCCCGCGTTCCGGAGGGTTGCCCATATTTGCTTCGGGCGCAAAAAAAAACTCGCCGCTTACTTAGCCGTAGAATCTACATCACCTGAGGATGTCTCGTGTGGAGGCGAAACACGTGTCGTATTATTGTCGATGGTGTGTCTTACCTGGAATAGTGGTGTTGGAGGTAATGGTGCCGGGAGTAGTGGTGCTGGGACTAACGGTTACGGAGTTAGTGCATGCAATTGAGGGAGGGCGGAAGGTGCTCTTCAATCCAGGTAAGATATATCATTGTATTTAGTTAGCGAAATGTTGCAAAGTAACTAATATTTTTATTATAATGTATTTGATGTCTTACCATCAGGTAGGTAATGTTATAAATATGTTGTTATATATGTGTATTATAGTGTTATAATGTATTTCATAATATTAACACAATTTTCACTAGCAATTTTTATTATCTTCAAATGTTTAATACTCAATCATAAGTAAGTTTCCGAGGTGTAGCGATTATCACATCTGTCTTACACCTAGATAGTCTCCGGTTCGACCGAGGCAAAATTTTTTTTAAGAATTTTGCGAATTTACGAAAAACTGCCTACGTACCCTCCTCCCCCCGCCACTTTGCCCACACGTGATCCCCACGTGGCCCCCACGCTTATCAGACCTAAATATGCTAGATTTTTTTATTAGGGTTCTCTTAAGGAAGAAGTTTACGCAAAGCCGATCCGTTCCTTGGAAGACCTACGTAGCCGTATGCGTGCAGGCGCATTGAAAACAAGCGATCCACGCAATACGCGACTGCTCAGGAGAGCATTCATTCGTACATATAGGGCTTGCATCAGAGTTAGTGGTAGACAATTTGAAAATTTATTGTAATTTATAACGAGTAAAGTGTTATTAATGTCAAATTTTATTTTTTATTAAACCCCAAAGTTCAGGTACATTTAATGTAAATAATATTCCAATATTGCAAACCTTGTTTTTTAACCCTAGAACCGTACCCATAATAGACTTTAAATATCAGTACCCAGGGGTTCTAGTGTACCCCGTTAAATAAAACACTTTTTTTTACATAAGAATAGACATTTATTAATAATCAACATACATAGACTTTTATGGCACTTATTTCAGTCTCACGTTACATAATTAAACAAAAAATTAATAAACTTAAACTAACAATTTTGGCAAATCTTTTTTTGGTGCTCTAAAAATATAAAACTTTTACATTTTTCGTATCGAGTGCGTGATTTACGGTCTTTTGACCTGGGACAAAATGAACATCTACCAGATTTTGAATCTGAAGAGGATGGAGAACTAGAAAGTCGTCTTTTTTCTAAAATGCCGCCAATACTTATTTGTAGATGCATAGGCAAAGTTTAATATAAAAATCGGTCCTCCTAATATGGTTTTATAAGGTCAAAAGCTAAGACCTTCAGAAAACTCCGTCTGTTCTTGAAAACTTGTTTACCATTGGCTTTTGATGAATGCAGTAATATCATGGAGTTAATTCCCACAATGTTCAAAATTCCGTAGAATACACAAAGGCTCCGGCGACGAGTTTTGTGAGAAACACTGTATGTATGACAAAGCTGATCAAATGTATCCACTCCTCCTTTCATTTGATTATAAAAACTTATTATTTCTGGTAAATCAAGAGATTTGTCTTCGTCTGGTTTATAGTGCATAGCAGAAAGCATAATCACGTTTTTCTTTTTTCCTTTACTTAGCTTTGGAGGCACATATGATAACAGAGTAAGTTCGTCATGAAAAGCAAACATTGATATGTTCTTGAGGCGGTTTTTGGTTTCCAAAAAATGAGTAGGGATTTCTGTTTTATTTTTTTCATTGTTCCAACTATTGTAACATTTTTGGTTAAGAGTTTTTCGGCAGCAGGGATTGAAGTAAGCCAGTTATCGTACGTGATATTTCTATTAGACCCATGAATAGAAGTTGAAAGCTCCAATGCGTAATACTCAGCCACTGGTAATTCACGTGGTGTAGATTCTTTTCCAGTGTATATTATACTTTTTATCATATACTAAGATTTTGCATCACAAAACATTAACAGTTTTATTTAATATTTATCGAGTTTTGACGGAATATACATACGGAATGGGCATCTACCGCGAAACACAAGTAATTGCTCGTCAATCGTTTTGAAAAGTGAAGATGAATAAAGACTTTTTGAAGTTTCAACAATGTGATCGAACAGTTCTTTTATTGGTGCCAATGGTGTAGACCGAAAATAGTTGATGCCCGTATTTTATCAAATATTTCTTTGACAGACAAGTGATTAATTTTTAAACCTCCAGCTAAATAGTATAAGCCAAAGAGAGCTTTTAATTCGGTTACTGTTACATCTCGGACAAAAGAAGGTCGAATACTTGTAGGAACAGAATTATCATCATCATCATCACTTTGAAATGCTATTGGCCTGTCTGACTTATACTGCTTGCGCTGTTCAGATATCTCAAGATTAGTATTAGTTATATATGCAATAATTATCATATGCAAAATCTCATCCGTAAAAAATAATTTCCAACTATCTAAGGTATTGGTAGTAAATTAAGCAAGAGATTTATTTCCTGGTGCATGAAATATTATACTTCTATGTGGAGTACGCGAGGAACGGCGATGAGTCCCATACCACAGAAATTTTTTGCTAGTTTTTTTGCTTTTTTGTTCCTTTACCTCGCAAAGCTTCGGGTACTGTAAGAACTGTTACTGGAGAATTTCTGATTCTAACCTGGACAATATCCTCTTCAATTTCTTCTTCCGAACTTTCAAGATCTGTTTCATGGTTAGAGCCATCCTCTTCGACAGGAACCTGTTCATCGCGAAAATCGGGAATAATTTCATCCAGTTCATCTTCTAATTCATCCCCAAGAAACACTTCATCTTTATCACGAACCTCCAGAAGGAGGTTTTGAATTTCATTTTCTGAAAGGTTTTTTCTTGACGCCATCTAAAAAGAAGAATTACAAAAAATTCGTTACAAAACAAAATAACGTAAATAAAAATGTATAAATATTGCGAATAAATATTAAGTACAAACACATTGTATGCAGACAAAGTTACTTCTAAGGTAATATTGCAATGTTAAAATTAAAACCATGAATCAAACAAAAAAATATCATAGATTATTTCATAAAAAACATCCACTAATTAGTAACTAATATAATTACCTTAACTGTGCCCAGGGGTGCTGGAGTACCCCACACACGCGTTACCACGACTGCACGCTAACAGAACTCGCGCCCGACTGATGCTTCGACACAACCCCCCGTACCCCATAAATACGCGCCGGTGCAAAAAGATCCGTTTTAAAACAAAAAAGTTATAGCCAATTTTAAATATATTTTTTCAGTTGTACCCCAGGGTACGGTTCTAGGGTTAAGCAAATTTCACTCCTTTTAATTTCGAATGGCAATTATTCACTATTTGCATTAGGTACAATGATAAATAATACCACGTTCAATACATTCAGACGGTAAAAAATCATCTAGAATATTATAGTCTTTTTTTCATGGTCTATACTATTTGCATAAGAACAAAAGTAACTGACTTAGCCTCCAGCCCGATGGCCATCAAAAGTTCTCAAATGTCAGTATACCGGCAAGGAGAGTGTTGGGCGATCCCCACTAGATAGATGGAGTGACAACTTGAATTATTATTAAATGTGGTAGATCCATGCTACATCTACATTATGATCACACAGAATACCAACGAAAAATAACTGCTTGATTCTGCTGTGGATCATATGGAGATTGTAGAGAGCCGGAGACCCTTTTTACTGGAAACGAGGCATTACATTTTAGTCTTCACTAGTGACAACGCATCTGCATTTTTGTTCGTAATCGAGGATAGATGTCGATATCTATGGGCCACCACTTACCATTAGGTGTATTGTGTGCGCGGATGTCATTCCTATCCAAAAAAAAGAAAGCATTCCTACTAAATTAGAGGTCTGAATAAAAAAATATATTAGGGGAAACTAATATATTTTTTTAAAGTAAAACTGATGATAAAAGCTCAAAGTAGCTAACTTATATTTTAATAAAATAAAAAATTCAAATGTTTCATATAAAGTTAAAAATTTTCTGAAACATACTTAGATACAAGGTTACTATTAGTTATCATACTTCCCACACAAAAAAAAGTTCATTTTATTTTTTTTCCTTGATTAAAGCCCTAGTGTGGGATGCTACTTGCGTTGACACTTTGGCGGCCTCTCATATCAAGGGTCCTTTTAGAGTCGGGGCGGCATCAGAGGCGGCTGAAATAAGTAAATGGCGCAAATATCAGTCTTTGAGAAATTACTACATATTTGTGCCATTTGCTGTAGAAACTATCTGTCCATGAGGACCACGTACAGTGAAGTTCCTAAAGAACTGTGTCCGCGACTTGTCGTCGCTGCTGGTGACTGGTTATTTTCTTGCTCAATGGCTAAGTATAGCTATTAAGCGAGAAAACGCAGCCGGCGTTCTTGATACGATACCACGCGGAGCTTGACTTTTTGACAGTTTGAATTTTTAGTTTTAGTTTTCCTATATTAGTTTCTTTTTTTCATTTTTATTTTGTGTTAATATTATATATATATATATATATATATATATATATATATATATATATATATATATATATATATATATATATATATATATATATATATATAATTAAAAATTAAAAAAAATTGTGTTGGGTTTTTTTCTAGTTCTTACTAGGACAGAGGTTTTTCCCAAACCAGTGGTAAGAGTAAAAAATTACTATAAATAAATATTCTTATAGTTGAATATGAATCTAAAACTGATTCTATTCTATTTTATATTTAACAGTTTTCTAACACCTATCAACTTATTTCTCTAGTTTGCCCGAGTTGGACGGGTAGAGATTACCATAATGCATAAGGTCCGTCCATTGAATCCCTTAAATCAAGGTGCCCTACAATAAAAGTAAAATAAATAAATATATTTAATTCAAAAAATTAGCAACGCTACTTTGCCAAATTTTCCTATCAAATGTCACGTTCGTGGCAAGAATGAAAGAGAGTAAGGATGCAAGGTCAGAGACACGCGAAATTCAAAACACTACAAGACCAGGATGCTAACGGATAGTATTATTGACTAAATTGACTCTGATTTAACTGTTACTCAAAAAGGGAACGAGATCCTCAGGGTGTGCTACGAGTGCCCTGAAAGTCCCATACTAAAATACTGGCAAACCGCCTTTTGGGGGCAATTTTAATAGGAGCTCGTATTAATTTATGATTTTAGTTAGTAATTGTATCTTTATAATTATACATTTATTTTGTTTTTAACATTTAGTGATATTTGAAATGGGTGAAAAAAATCCTGAAATAAATGACTCTTATTATTATTAATATTAATACTACTTCAAAGTCATGTACTCCGACTCAGGAATATTATCTCTTTTCCTATTTAGTATCCTTCTTACCTATGGTGAAGTTCAGCAGTGGACTTGCGATGAGCTGCAATGACTATACTGATGATATCCCATAAATACACAGTAATAGATTCTTTCATCTATACAATATGAAATAACTGTCTTCTGTTTTGCTCAAAGAGTTATGTTGCATGCTATAATAGCATAAATAACATTTTTTTTTAATTTTTCATCCAAGCTAAATTTAGGAATGGCTGAACCGAATGTGATGAAACTTTATGAATAGACAGAGAGCAATGCCAAGAGAGAAGAGAGATCTAGGCTATATTTTATCCGAAAACCTTAGAACTTGCAAATTACTTTTAGAAAAAAGAAAAATTTTTTTTAAAACAATAGTTAACAGATCTTATTCGGTTTCCATGGGAAGCCGGGTCGGCTTACTTGTGTAAGATTACATTATTTAAAATAAGTTAGTTTATAATAATAATAAATTAGCTTGGATCTTGACCAACTGCTAGAGGAGATATTTATATTAGATATTTTGCGTAAATCGAACCGAAAAATTAATATTAAAAACTGAAGGTAGCTGGGCTAACTATGGCATTGGGACGTCAAACATCTCAGTCCCCCGTGACCATGGGTGCTGTAAAGCACCCGAAACGTCGGGAATCAAAAAAAAAAAGTAAATTCAGTTAAATAAACTCGATCAAATCCGTAAATTTAGTTTTATTCAATTAGAAGGAGATATTTATATTTGAAAGACCCAAGATTTTTTTTTGATTGATCAAATTATTTAGTCAACAACTCGAAGGGCCGCCAAAAAAATCATCGAGAAGATAGGTTCTCGATAGGCTGTAATAGTAATTACCAAAACGATTTAAAACATGTATGTGGTAGTATTTAGTAAGGCGCATTAATAGCGCGATTTAAAAAACTTGTAGCTCCATCTATCAAAAAACTGAAGAACTATTTGCACATTCATTACTTTTAAGAGGTGAAGTTGACGAAGATTTGATGAAAAAATATAGATTATATGATATATGAAAGAAGCCTGTCCACGATAGTTAAACAATTGTAATGTTCATGTACATGACTCACGAGAGAGTGAAATGACAGTTAAAGTGGTTAAGAGAGGCTGACGGTGAAATGAGAATGACGACTTATTAAATAAGTTACTTTACAGATTTAAATGAACGAGTTTTTTAAATTATCTTACGTAATGAAAACTTTAATTTTTTTATCAACCACTATTCAAATATTTTTACTTAAGTTAAAAATGAAGAAGAAGAAGAATGTTTTTTTATGAATGTATGCATAAAAAACATGTACATGACGATGTAATATCTACAATTTCAATCGCTGTGACTGGATTCAACTCTCCGAATCCAGACACAATTGTTATAAAAATATCCCCCTTCTCCAGTGAAAAGACACGCTACCGATAATAAAATAGAAGCATATTATATATACACCGTAGTTCTGAAACAGTATACCTAAATTATTCCAATTTTGTTTTATTATTTGGAGTCGCAGTTTGAGTAAACGGATCACGACATCAATACAACTGTATTAAAGGCATGAACTGTATATGCAAAATCCGACTTTAAGGAACTAAATGTAATAAAATTATTTCCACTTAATAGCGTCTAAGGTCGAGGTTTTAATGTTTCAAAACAATATGCTATAGCGCCATCTATAAAAGATATTACGTGGAAATTATTTTATTTTATTTTATTTTTTATGAAATCAGTGTTTACTTTTTATTAGAAGATTATTTTTCTGACCCTTTGAGTGGACGAATAAAGATTACAAGTTCAAGAATACAAATAGAATGAATATCATAGAAATATTTAATTTATAAAAAGTCACTTCCTCTTTTTCTACTCATAGGTGTGAATTCGTTTCGAAAATTGTAACTATTTAAAACAATATGCTATGCAATACTTCCTACATTTGAGCTATTTGATGTTCTGAATATTCAACTGGTTTGTGTCAGCATGTAATGAACAGCCCATGTATGTGAATGTGATTAAAATGTGAAGGGGGACTGCCAAATCACTGAAGATTAGAGTGAACTTGGTTTCAGTGCCAAAACAAGCGTGGATTTCGCCATTCTTTGTGCCAAATTTTAATCAATGCTCTTTACCAATGGGTTTAATTAATGCCATTGTTTACATTGTATTAGTGAGAATCCACATAAGAAAATCATTTCTTATCATTATCGCCAATAATATATCGCCAATATCATTTCTTATTTTCACTTTGTGTAGGCAGATCTTCCTTTCGAAACACCCTAAAGCAAACATATTTAATAAAAAAACAATACAGATAGAACAAGGTAAAAATATCACTAAACATATAAATGTCTCCACACTGAATACTCGGACACTAAGAACAGAAGAGAGCCTAAAATAACTAGAAATAGCCATATCTAACATAAAATGGTTCATAATTGGCATCAGCGAGATGATAAGGCCAGGAGAAGGGATAGAAGAGAGGAAAGACTATATCATGTTTCACAAAGGAGAACACACCGGACAAAAAGGAGTAGGTTTCCTCATCAAGTCTAAACTGAAGAAGAACATTATGGGATTTGAAGGAGTTTCTGACATAATTGCTGTTGTTCATTTAAAATTTCCGGGGTACAAGAAAATCTGGGCCATCTTTCAAATATACGCCCCAACAGTACAAGCAGGGAAATCAGAAATAGAATATTTCTATGAGAGTATGTCAGAAGCAATAAAACCGCATTACAACAACAACATAATAATCATGGGCGACTTTAACGCACAGGTTGGAGAAAGGCAAACTGGAGAAGAATCCTCAATCGGGAAGTTTGGGCACGGCAAAAGAAGCCAAAATGGACAGAAATTAGTAGAATTCATGATGGAAAATAACTTTATTTTAATGAACTCATGTTTTAACAAAAAAAACTGAAAGCAAATGGACGTGGTCCTCCCCAGGTGCAAAATTCAAAACTGAAATTGACTTTATTATACAACAACAAAGCAAGTGCGTTCACAGATACCAACATAGTTAAAAACCTCAACTTTAACACAGACCACCGTATGGTAAGAAGCTGCCTAAACCTAAACCAACCCAAAATATCCAGGAAAAACCTAGTAAATAAGCTGTATCAAATATCAGAATTCAATCATTCCACTAATTCCCGCACAACAGAATAACTCAATGAAATTATTACCTGCGACGCAGGAACTGGGATTAAATACAGGAGATTACAATACAAATTGAAAGAGATGCTAGTCAGCAAACCCAGAAGCAAAGAAAGCTATTTAAGTAAAAAGACACTAGAACTATTAGACGAAAGAAGAACATTAATATCAAATAAAGTGGACAAAGAAAGACGCCAAAACATTGCAACCCTTAGATTAAGGAGAATATGAGGAAAGACCGTAAGGAGAAAAGAAATAGAGTTTTGGAAGAAAATATAAAGGGAACAGAAGGAACAAAAAAAGCTATGAAACAACTAAGCGAACATGGGAAAGAATGGAGAGCGAAACGAAAGCAACGCGAATCTTACTTAACTAATCGACTCTCAATACAGAAACTAGCTACTACTGAAACTGCTCTATCGGCCTACCATGGCTATGTGTCATCACTATTAAGTTACGGAATTATATTGTGGGGAGCTTCAGCGGATGTAAACCGGGCTTTCATAGCCCAAAAGAAATGTATTAGGGCTATTTGCAGAGTACATTTTCTTGAAAGCTGTAAACCCCTTTTCAATAAACTTGGAATTCTACCGCTACCGTGCCTGTATATTAAACAAATGTGTATTTTTGTACGACAAAATTCTCACTATTTTGTCACTAGAGAGCAAAACAAAAAAAATAAACCTACGAGACAGGGAGAAAGGATCGTGCAACCTAGAATAAGACTTCAACTATACAGACGAAGCTGTTATTGTATGGCTATTAAAATTTATAATAAGCTTCATCCAAGTTTCAAAGCTCTGCCGTTACCATGTTTTAAAAGAAAGTTACATTCCTGGCTTTTCACTAGGTGCTTTTATTCAGTCCATGAATACTTAGATGACCAAGAGGTTTTTAAATTTTAACTGTATATGTAGCTTCTCTGTGTTTACTTTATTTTATGACTTGAATAATTTGACATAAAATATTATACAATTTATAAATGATGACATGTAATGCTCTGTCTGTGACTCATGTTTACCATTAGTTTTCTGTTTAGTATGTTAACTTATTTTTAGCTCTAAAATGTAACTACTTTTAAATTTGCATGACAATATTAAGTCAAACATGAGGACGTACCATTATGTTAACATCTTTGCACTACCATGTTTAAAGCAAATAAAAAATTTCTGATTTCTGATTTCTGATTTCTGATACGGACTATTACCGCCTATTGAATTCTGATAATTTCAATTCAGGGATAGCCACAATTCCGGCGAAGTAAAAGAAAACAAAGTAGATGAAGTGCCAGAAATCCTTACATCAGAAGTAACAAAGGCAATAAAATCCCAAAAACTCGAGAAAGCCCCAGGGCCGGACAAGATACCTAATGAAATGCTCTAGGGATCCTTAGAGGAAATCAGTCTCGTGCTGGCAAAACTTTTCAATGAAATATTACAAACAAGGCAAATTCCAGAAGAATGGACCGAGTGTCACATAATTCTACTACATAAAAAGGCCATAGAGACGAGATTGGGAACTATAGGCCGATTTCTCTTATATCAAATGTATATAAAGTATTTGCTAAAGTGATCCTGGAAAGAACATCATTAAAACTCAACGAAAGCCAACCCGTAGAGTAGGCAGGATTCAGAAAAGACTTCAGCACAATAGATCATATTCACACAATAAAACAGTTGATATAGAAGTATAACAAATACAATAAACAAATCTACCTGACGTTTATAGATTACTCAAAGGCATTTGACAGTCTTAGGCACCAATACATATGGCGGAGCCTTGAACAACAAGGGGTCCAGAGCAACTATATAGAAAAACTTAAGAGTATATACAAATCTAGCAAGGCCAAAAACAGGAGAACCATTTCCTATCAAAAAGGGCGTGCTCCAAGGTGATCCTCTCTACCCTACACTATTTAACGCCGTACTCAAGCACATCTTTAGACAGCTAAACTAGGACCACTTAGGTCTGAACATAAATGAAGCTTGCCTAAACCATCTAAGATTTGCCGATGATCTGGTGCTGCTTGAAGAGAATCCAGCAGCAATAGAACAAATGATGCAGAGCCCAGCAAATATAAGTAGGGTAGTTGGTCTGGCAATCAATGCCATTAAAACAAAATTAATGTCAAACTCAAGGGAAATAGACGTTATGGTAGATGGCAACAAGATCGAATATGTCAAAAAATATATTTACTTAGGACAGATAATATCCCCTTCAGATGAAATGACAAAGGTTAATAAACAGGCGAATAGTCCAAGGATGGATAAAATACTGGTCACTGAAGGAAATATTGAAAAGTAAGCATCTAGGCAATCACATAAAAAGAAAACATTTGAGACCTGCATTCTACCAGTTCTTACTTATGGCTGTGAAACTTGGTCAACAACACTTCACCATAGGGAAAGGCTAACAAAATGCCAACGTGCCATGGGAAGAAGCATGCTAGGGTTAAAATCAAAGACAGAGTCAGGAACGTAGACATTAGAACAAGAACAAAACTCACAGACATTCTTTCCCGGATAGACGTCTAAAAATGGAGATGGGCTGGACATTTGCTACGCCACCACATTAACAAATGGAGCAAGCAAGTGTTATATACTGTACTTTAATCAGTCACTCGCTAGGCGCTTGTAAAGTTGTCACGTGTTGTGTTGATTAAAAAAAAAACTCTTGGCAAAAATATGCCGTCGTGTGTACTTAGATATTGCACACATAATTCAAGAAATGTCAGTTAAAATCAGGGAATTACTTTTCATCGACTAATAAGATACTTAATCAAAAAAGTATTATAGATTAATAATAAAACAAATTATTCCTAAGACGCTATCTCGTGTCATGGAATATAGATTATGAAATTAATTTGTTCAGACGTTACATTTCTGTGGGTACTTAAGTATAGGACGAATAATATTATTATACACACACTTTTTGTAGAAAAATATATATGTTATCATAATTAGGCTAATTTTTTTTATATTTAAATCTGCTCATTATTCTTTTATTTTGTTTTAAGGTTTCCAAATCTAAGTCAAAGTGGAATAAATTCGTCTATTTTTAACTCTCCAGTGCCCAACATTTATGAACGAATCTTATTAAAAAAAAAAACATAAACACTCACGCCTGTCACTCAGAGGGGTAGGCAGAGACTACAGACTTCCATTTAGCATGATCCTGACATACATTTCTCGCCTCTTTCACATCCATATACCTACGCATACACGCTCGTCGGTTAAGGGTACTCTTAATTTGGCCCATTTTTAGTATATCGCCAATTTGGTCGACAAAATTCCGCCTAGGACGTCCCTTTCCGACTCTTCCATTCACTTCTGCAACATATATTTGCTTTGTCAGTCTTTCCGCATTCATTCTTTCTACATGACCAAACCACCGAAACATTCCTTTCTTAATCCTGGTCACCGCATCATCTTGCAAACCACACTCTTCTTTTATCACACAGTTTCTCATCCTGTCACTCAGATTCAGCCCTAACATACTCCTTAGCGACCGCATTTCTACTGCATTTATTCTACTCTCGTGCTTCTTCTGCCACACCCAACTTTCACTACCATACGTTAAAGTAGGGACTAATACAGCACTGTGAATTGCCATATGTGCCTTTTTTGACACATTCTGACTTTTCACAATAGAGTGTAGAGCCCCATTTACTTTATTTCCTGCATTCACTCGTCGTTCAATATCCTTATCATATCTCCCATCCCTGCTGAATACACATCCCAAATATACGAACTCATCCACTTGCTCAATTAACTCTCCTTCTATTCTTATTTCACATACCGTTTTGCTTTCATCTCTTTCAAAAACCATCACTTTCGGGATGACGTAATGACCTGTTCATTAATGTAACCATCATTTGCAACTCGGCCGCCGACGACGCAAGTATGACTTGATCATCGGCGTACAACTCACCCATTCTTAACCCGCATTCTTCAACTTTCAAATTTTCCAAACAGCTGTCCATAAATAGGTTGAACAGCCACGGGGAAGCTACACAGCCCTGTATGACACCTTTATGGATGCCAAACCAGTCCGAGTAGACCCCGTTGATTCTAACACAAGCACTCGAGTCCCTATACAGAGATATCAAACCAGCGCTCAACCTAAATGCGTTCAGCGTTTGCCATAACACATCCCTGTCCACTCTGTCATAAGCCTTTTCCAAGTCCATGAACGCACAAAAAACTTTTTGGTTTTTCGCCAAAAACTTTTCCGCGATCATGCGCATGGAAAAGACTTGATCTGTACACCCCATTCCCTTTCTAAATCCCGCTTGCACATCCCAAATTTTTTCATCAGTTTCTTTCATAACTCTTTCAATTAGTATCTTAGCATACAGTTTTCCCACAATGCTAAGAAGGCTGATACCACGGTAGTTTTTACAGTCCTGCTGTGACCCTTTTCCCTTATATATTGGGACTATCACGGTTTTGCACCAGTCTCCCGGTACCCGCTTTAGTTCCCAACATCCTCTCCAGCCTTCGAGTGAAACTCTATCATATACGGCTGCCTTACCTACTTTCATGCTTTTCATTGCTTTCATTATTTCATCTATACTTATCTCCCTATCTCTTTCATCTTCTTTCGGAATTTCTATTTCATATAGTTCACACTTCTCCTCACTCATAAATTCGCTTTCAAAATATTCCTTCCATCTCTTTAGACTCAACACTTCATCATTCAGGATACAGCCATTCTCGTCTCGTATCGCATTCAATCTAGGCTGTTTTGAAAGTCCCCTGGTATTTCTTACGAGTTTCCAGAACATTTTAATATTTGCCTGTAAGTTATCCGATATTCTTCTATCATTCCTATCCGTTCTTTCTTGCTTTTTCTTTCAACTAATTCTTTTACTCTCTTATTTAAACGTTTAAACTCTGCCTTTTTTCTTTCATTCTCATCATTCTTACCGCCAGAATTACCAGCTTTGGTCGCTAGTAAATCTAGCCATGCTCTCTTCTTTGCTTCAACTTCCATACGTACCTCATCATCCCACCATAACGTATTGTCTTTCCTTTCATTCGTTCTCTTACTAACACCACATACTTCGGTAGCTGCATCCACTAAACCTTTCTTAACATTATGCCACACATTCTCCAAGTCTAACTCATCCACACGCAACTCATCCAAATTACTTATATTTTCTCTCAGTCTGCATTTGTACTTGTCTTTCACATCTTCATCTTGTAACCTCTCAATTCTTATACGCTGTAACGCAGTGGTAGACACAGATGTCCTATGCCGCCAACGTCTGAATAAACCCCTAATTCGGAATAAGACCAGGTAGTGGTCCGTCCCTACGTTGGACCCCCGGTAAACCCTTGTATCCACCACTGCGCTCCTCATTCTTTCATCCACAGTTATGAAATCTATCATGCTTCTATCATCACCTCTTTCCCAAGTATACATGTGAATCTTCTTATGACGAAAGAAAGTGTTCGTCACAAAAAGATTCCTTTCCACACATACGGTGAGGAGGCTTTCACCATTCTCATTTATACTTTCATCACCAAACGTTCCCAATATCCTTTCATAACCAAGCCTCTTCACCCCAACCCTTCCATTAAAATCTCCTAGCATAATAATATTTTCATTTCCCTTACACTTCATTAACACCATCCTTACCATTTCCCAAAACTGCTCCCGGATATAAGTGGGCTTAGACATGTCTGGGGCGTAGACCCCTAACACAAACAAATTCTTTAAGCCCACTTTCATTCGTATCCATAGCAGTCGTGGGCTTACACATTCATACTCTTTCACACATTGGCCCATTCTTTCTGAAAGTATGATACCTACTCCCTGGCATGCCCGCTCGATCTCGTCTACACCAGACCAGTATGCGGTATACATGCCATGTGCAGTGACATCCTTCCCCTTCCTTTTCGTCTCATTTACACATAATACATCTATTCCTCTATCGTACATCATATCGCATACTTCATCCATTTTATCATTCATTGCCCCACATACATTCAACGTAGCCATACGGGCCTCTGCAATCCACTTTTCGCCTCTCTGGGAGACAGAACGTGACGGGTGGCGAACCGGTTTTCCTCCCGGAGATTCTTCGCACCCCTGCCCCATTAAAGGGGCGCCGGGAACTCGGGGCCATTTCTTTTACTTTTTGCCTCATGGTGCGAAAACTAGGGCGTGGCATATTTTACGCCGCTACCACACGGCGAGTAGCCGAGTCTGTTCTTTCGGCTTTGTCGCTCTTTTAGCACCACCCGTGGGAAACGTGTAGGGTGGGCCTAGGATTAGGTGGTCGAAGCCTACGGACGCGAACGACTTATCCCCCCAAAATCTTATTCTAATTTAAATAAATATATTTGTAATTTAAATGTTATATTAATAAGTTTTGTTAAACATACATTTAGTATGATTTTTATATTTGACATAGATACCTTTTAAAACATTCAGACAAAAATATCATTAAAATGTAATTGTGATATAATATTATGTAATATTATATTTAATATGCAAATATAATATTCAAAATAAATTACAAAATTTAAAAATTGTTCTCGATATAATTCACCTATTTAACAAGACACTCTACTATTACCTACTGATCGTTCTACCTATGTCTATTCTATGATAAAAAACGAATGACGCGAACACAGAGTAGCGCTCATTTTTTGTTTGAAATAGCTGTTCTAGTACGTAAGTACATATTACTTCAATATTTATGTGAGGGGCCAATTGTGGACTTTCCATAGAGATAAATGAATAAATTATGAACTCCAATCTTTTTATGCGGAAATATAATAAATGTTTGGTAAAATAATTTGTCACTATGATGTCATAAGGAGACTTGACGTGACCAGAAATTTCGAAACATCTGTCGTTATTAGGAAGTCAAATTCGCGTCGTGTTCGTATTTTCATATGCATATTGTATTCAGATGAAATTTTTGAACTTTGTATAAAAAATAAATGAAATATCTACATATATTGAAATAAAAATTCTTTACAAAAAATAATCTTCTACCTATTAGTCAGAACTTTTCATTATCATATTCACCAGCTCGTAAAAGTCTACTGCTGAACAAGGGCCCCGTCTGTTGCAGGAAGGATATTTCTTAATAGTCACGATTGGATAGTAGATTGACGATCACAGTACCAGACGTCTTCCAGCTTTGACACTGCTTCTCGTAATGGAGTATTTTATGCCTAGTTTAAACAGGGTGATTATACTGCCATCTATCGGTACGTCTCGTGGTCGCTTTTTAAAATACCAACGGGATGAAAATGACTAAAAAGTTGTTAGAAAATTATTTGGAATTCATTATTACTGCATATTGAAAGTCCACTGTTGAACACAGGGCGAATATTTGTCATGCTTGGCAAGAGGGTTGGCAACGGCAGTTTTTTTTTATTATTTTGAGTTGTTGTTAGGAAGATGCTGCTGCCCGTCTCCTGTAAATTTTTCTTTGCCGCCTCTTATGACATCTACGGGCTGATATGTGGTATTGGATATTCAAATACAGCCTTATTATTTAATTAGCGTTTAACTATGGAGATTGTTTTATTGATGGGCCAATTCATGTTTGGTATCGTTTACAAGTATCTAGCAAAAGAAAAATCCTGCAATGATAGCGTTATTAGATATTTCGTGCTAAAGGAAATAAAAATAGGATTCATTGTACTGCATTTAGTGCTCGTTTTTATTATTGTTTGTAGCAAGTAAGTTCCTACAAACATGTCGTAAAATGTATACAAAGGAAAATGCAAGCTATGGTGGCTTACGTATAAGCCACGTTTTCTGTTACTCGTACTGTGGTTGCTCTGAGCTCGCCGGTTGTATAGTATAATATCCATTTTAATGTGTACTAGTGTAAGTTCATTATTTTTATTAATTTTAAAATGAGAATACACTGAATGTTTCTAGTTCAGATTTTAACTATCTGTGCAAGTTGTAATGATGGTCTTCAACAACTTCCGAATAAATAAATGTAGTCAACTGCCCTAATATCTACTATATGAAAAACTCACTCCTTCTAACCCATAAAGGACAGAGCGCTATTGCATAGGATTATTTCTAGGAAAGTACATTTTGCCTATACAAATAATACTTTTGACTTTAAGATATAATTTTTATCAGATATATATACGACTTGTAACAAAAACCTGTGTGGCTGCCGTTAAGTGCGTTATCATAATCAATATTCAAACGTATACAAATACATAACTTTGTCTTTGGTCTTTGACAATATTCATACTTTCCGGCCAATGCAGAGGTAATAAAACCACATAAAATTGCAAATAAACCATAAAATTAATTTTCATTTTTATGGTCGAATTTTCTGAAATAAAGTATGTATTTGTAAACGTTTGAATATTAAACCTGGTAACCACTTAACAACCAGGATGTATCATGTTGTAAACTAATCCAAACGAACCCAAACTCGGCACACCTAGTTCTACTAGTCTAGGAGTTCCACTTGTAATCACCGAATTACACCTTCAGGTCAATCCATCAAGTTCGGTGGTAAGGTCTCATCATAACCAACAAAACGAACCCAAACTCGGAACACCTAGTTCCACTAGTCTAGGAGTTCCTGTTGTAATCATCGAATTACACCTTCAGGTCACTCCATCAAGTCCGCAGGTAGGTAAGGTCTTATTATAACTGACAAACTCAGTTCAAAGTCCGGAGCTAACATCTCACTACCAGTAGAGGGCTTCCAGTGCCAAACAGTCTCTGGAGCAGGTATTCGTATTTCGTATCTAAGTATATTTCTGAGGTATAAGAATTGAAAAACAAATTCAATCTTTCAAATTATCAAAATAATTTCATTTGACTACGATTCCCACAGCCAACCGTGCGTACACTTGTGTGTGTGTGTGACTTTTGTCAATGTAGTAGTGCGATTCTATACCTATCAATTTTGTAAACGCGTCCTTAATAGGCTATAATGTAATGTAATGTTCCCAAAATATTTTTATTCAAGTAAGGATAACAAATGAGCATATTATAGTGCATCTTTAGGATAAGTGAATACTGTGATTTTATCGTTGTCGCCCCTGAGGGCTAAGGCTAAAAATATATCATTCAGGTGGTAGGCCACTTCTGCCACTCTCTTCGATGTTAATGCACACAGAAGAACAAATTTTGTTAGATGGTCTTGGTAAACCATAATAAATTTAAATTGTCCATCTAGTTGTGTCTGAAAATCGATCAAATATACCTGGCATCTGCCATTCATTTCAGAGTGGAGAATCGGCTTTGAAACTTGTCCTCTCTTCTTTTTTGTTTTCTTTTGTTGACACACATCACACATTGATAAATAGAAGTTTATCATTTATTTTGAGATATTATCATATTTTTTTGATGTCTTGGCGAATATCCTGTCGCGTCCACCGTGTCCAAATGCCACATGCGCTGCATCGATCACATCATAAAGCTCATCAGCCTGTAGATAGTATTTAATATCCCATGAACCACATGTTCTCCAGTCACAGTTCAACCAATTGAGGAAGAAGAAACTCGTTGATCATGATTCTGTAGCGGCCGCCGTTCACAGAAACCGTTTGGCCCGCGGTGCCCTCAAAAAAATGGCCAAAACAGCGCACCATGCCGTAACCTTGAGCGGGTATATGGTCTCTTCGTAAATCACACGCGGATTTTCTTTGCTTAAGAAGCGATAATTTTGACGATTCATGTAGCCGCTAGATGAAAATGAGCCTTATATTAAAAATAAAGGCGTCACTTGTCGTGCGCGATGCTGATGTTTGTTAGTGGATCACGCGAAATGATAATCCCTTTATAAGGAGTATAAATGCTCATGGGATCCTAATAACAACAATTACACAAATAAAGGTGTGAGAAACGATGCTCGGCGATACATTAGTCGTGAAATGGATTACCCAGTCGAGGCTTTAAAGAAAAAAATAGATCTTTGTCTTCATGTCTGAATATATACACCCCGAACCCCCCCCCCCTCAAATATCTTAAAACCTTCAATATTATTGAAAAAAAGTTGTACCAAATTAATTTGTACCCAATTAAATTGTTACTGGTTTGCTTTTTTAATAAAATAGCATGTAACTGTAGATTCCATTTTTATTAATTTACGTTTACCTTCGTAGCACTGACGATATTAATTTGTCAGCCGACGGGCACTAACGAGGGCAATATAAGCTCTACCCTTAGTACACAAACAACGCCCTATCGCTGCTAGATGACACGTGTATATGGTCTCTACATCTTTTCATTTGCAAACAACGTTATATTGAAAATTGTTTACTGCACATACCAAAACACTCAGAATAACGTCTTTATGTTAACGTATCATATGTCTTAAGACAAGACAGACACGAGCTAATGCATTTATTTCTCAATACGGATACCGTAGAGCCGTGGTAACCTAGAGGCGAATACCTCGCCTTGAATATCATAGTACGCGAGTAACCCAGGTTCAAATACCACGTGCTTTGCGGTAAAGGAAAACATCATAAGGAAACCTGAATATCTGCGAAATCAAAAAGAAAATTCGACGACACGGGAAGTCTACCAACAAGCTTGGGGCAGCGCGGCGAACATATACTTGCCCTAGAACCTAGAATTTACCTCCTAGGATGTGGTTATGGATTACATGGGCGACGTAAGAGAATCCATCATAGCTTTCTATCTGTTGATGTTGTGAGATGACAGTAATTATGGGAACTATGGGAGTAACTATGTGCCTATCGATAGAAAGTGATATAAACATCTTGCATACGCCACAATTAAATCATCAAACCACAATCAAAGGCCCAGCCAGCAGTGTACTTTTGCGAGCTAATGAAAAGAAAGAAGATTTTTGAATTTCTCACGAAGGCTCCTAGAGCGTACTAATAAATATTTAGCATCAAAAATACTATCGGGGTGGAAGGATTACGCAGTTCGAGACAGCCAAGCGCGCTGATTAGTCAGGTTGCGACAAATTTAAAAATGATACATTGCTGTACATTGAATATACTTTTTCTAAGCATGTATTTTAATGTTAAATTTATTTCTTGACATGTATGAATTCCTTAATTTCTTTTTTAGTTTCTTTTTAATATATCATAAGTCAGTGTGCCGGTGACATAGCCGAAGTTGGTAAAGCGTACTGACTTAGCTCAACAAAAGTCAATAATCTTTTATTACGATTACACTCATATTGGTGTTGGATGGAAAGACAAAACTAGCAAATTATTGTGGTTACCACTCAAAGTATAATACGTCTAACGGGTTGTGGCGCCGTACGCCTCATCAAACATTTACCACAACTTTCCCTGTCTTCTCCATCGTTGAAAAGTGGCTCCACTCTTTTGTAGTCGATATGCCACACATTCGAACCAATTGGTTTTATTCGCAACGGAGTAAAATAATTTTAAGCATCTGTGGTTACGCAAAGTGTCGCTTCTCGCGATTATCTTAACAAAATTTTTTTACCACGATGATTTGCTTGTTCTTGATATATTTGCAAGCTTGTCGATACGCTAGTGTTTGCTTGGAGGGCACACGCACACGTTCGTCGCATAATGCTGGCCGTGCACACGCGTTCGACGCTAGAGGACGCAGGAGCAGTGCACGTTCCGTGGCATCACATAGTGATGATGAAGTCATGAAATATCGTCACCCACCACCCATTATAATAATCGCAATATACCGTTGCCTCGTCCCGCAAGTGTGAAGAAGTTGTGATAACTTATACAAATATTACATGTGATAAACTATAAAACCGCGCGCGGGGACTATTCGCATTACCACGCTACGTGTGATGAAGAGTACCCCTTAGCTGCTGCTGAGGAAGTTTCACACCACGCTGCTACGCATCTGGAGACCACAAGGTGAGCGTTGAACCTAAAAACGCTAACAATTGCACGCTGGTCCTTCGAATTTATTTATTTGATGTGAACAATCCTCCATCAGATGCAGAGCTATCGTAGGAGATTATCTAATAGCTCCATCCGCGTAGGCGCCTCGTGGGCCACATTACCGCACTACGAGATCACTCTGGTGTCACCTCGCATAATATTTATGGTATTTTAAAGCCCTCAGATCCTTACAAAATCTGTGGTGCGACTCCCACATAATTAAATTAAATTAATTAATTTAAGCAAAATCTTCGTGGTCCATTTTATAGGCGTTCCATCCAATCTGTCTTCTTCTTTTATTCTTTATTCCCCGTACAAGGCAAGTGTGAATAGACCTTTATTTAGTCAGTGTGTTTTATTACATTTGGTTGATCATCGTGATGTTTTCTCCGACTATTCTACTCAATTTAATCTATTTCAATGTATTTTAGAGGTAACTGTAATATTAATGTGACTGGTGATAATGACTTTCTAGCCGGTTTAGGACGTAGCGCTTATGCGCTTAGACGACGACTTATTACTGCGAAATATTGTTGACTACATCTAAAATCAACCTCATCATGGCTAGCACTAGGTACTCTGACCTTTAGATCATAAAGTCACTAGTAGTAAAATGTGATTCAAACGTATAGGGAGTGAGAGTACGGATGCTTCATATAACCGTCTCGCAACGCATACAAGTCCGGACTAGAAGTCCGCAGCAATCAGTACACCGGTCAGAGAAAATAAGATCCCATCAAAAACATAAATGTGTAATGAGAGACAAGTTCAATATTATGGTATATGACTTGTTTGTTGACTTCAAAGACAAAAGACGTGAGATCTAAATGGGTGCCAAGTTCAATGGTCAGCCCTGAAATTTATTTATAACAACATAAAATATAATTTCTTCTATTAACTTAGTATAATATATTGTAGCCTAAGGTCTGACTTGGCTAGTTCTCATATACGAATTATCATGTTCGATGGCTAGTTTCTACCAGCAAGCCAAATTTTCGGAATAATATAATAAGAACCGACAAGTAACAGTTTTAGAACTTGCGAAGGCTATAATATAATTCGTATTCTAGATTCGTTGTCTAGATGATGTCTGCGTCGAAAGTACTAAATAACGCTTTATTTACTCTGTGTGCGACTGTAGAATGAACTCCCTGCTGTGTATGTTGCGAGACGCTTGTATCAAATCTTCGCAATTTAGTTCACAGTGTATGTACACTTTGACAGAAAGTTACGTTCTATGCCTTATATGCACTGACCTCTGTATGTACAAGTACGCCGCCAGTCCACACTGTGATATGATGAGGCGATTTGATTTGCGCCATTTTGGTGCTGACAGCAGAAGGGGACGTCCACGGAACTAATAATAGAGATAAGACAGTGTGACAAAATATATCGATAAAAATTCTATACCCTACCTATACCTAAATAAATAGAATGGACTCTATGGATAGATGGCCTCTACCCGTAACGTCCATTCCATTTATGTATCATATAAATATAATGCTGACACACTGCTGAACATAAGCCTCCCCCAAGGAATACCAAAGCACGGTCTTGATTCACCTGCATCCATCTACTTCCTGCATATCTTACCAGGTTGTCACTCTATCTAATGGGAGGACGTCCTAAACTTCATCTGTCGGTACGAGGCTGCCACTCGAGAATCTTTCTTTCCCACTGATTATCGGTTTTTCGAGCTATATGGCCGATCCATTTCCACTTCAGCTTACTAATCCGTTGGGCGATGTCGGTCACTCTGGTTTTACTGCGGATATCTTCATTCCTTAGTTTATCGTGTGGAAAAACCCCGAGCATAGTCCTCCTCATAGCTCGCAGAGTGACTTCGAGCTTCCTTATACGGCCAGCAGTGAAGGACCACGTTTCAGATCCATAGGTCATCACTGGCAATACGCACTGGTTGTACAATTTAGTTTTGAGGTATGCCTGATGTGAAAATTTGTATCGATAATTAATGAAAATTTATATTGATGGACAACCATTACTCAACTATCAAGAAAACTACACATCACATTTGCCACGGTTCGCTACTAATAAAAAAAGAAAAGAAAGTTCGAGATACCCACACAAAAAAGAAGAATCTCTTCCCAGGCTCTCAATCTCGAGCAGCTCCATGTATTCTGGCAGCAACGTATTGCCTTCCATGGTTTCAAGATCAATATCCGGATCACCTTTGTCGATGCATATTGCACTGGCTCCTAAGCTTTCCAGCTTTGACAGTGCCGCGTATTCTGGGGGGCTTGACATATCGCAATCCATGGTTTCTTGATTGAACACTTGGTCGCCTTTGTTGGAGGATGTTGCGAAAGAGTAAACTGCCAAAAACCGTGAATGTAAACAATGGCTAGAATTTTTAAATTCGAAAGAAACTAAAGTAGGGCCATAAAGAAATTAAACCACAAATTAAATCTCGAAACTTGAGAGAGAATCAAATCTCTAGACTCACACTAACTAAAACCTCATGGTGTTCTACCTTTGCCGCACATTGGCAGGGCCAAGGAAACGTTTTCATGCACATCCTCTCACCTTTTATCTTCTCAGATAAGGTGTTTCAGAAACACAAGGCGTATTGCCCTTCGCGGCCTCTAACTCCACCTGTGCTACGGACTCCCCGAACACGATATGTGAATGGATCCAGTAAAAAACGAGCACTTAGAAGCACAATGTAGTGCAGCCTCACCCAAGTCGCGGAGGATAGTCGTATGGCGCATCGCTCATCGCCATACCAACACTCTTCTTTTTTTACGACTCTACTTTAAGCACAGCGGTGCAGGGAGAAGAATCTCCTCTAGCCGCAACCCACTAACCCACATCCAACGTGGCTCGACAACATTATCACTTGGCTATGGCCCTTGAGTTGAGAAAAAAGGAAAAGATAAGAAATAAAAAACATTCGAAATAATAATCTAATACTTTTATACTTACTGGTAGGTATCAGAAAATATTGTCGGAGTACTGCACTTTTTCAAAGTGGTGTGTTTCTCACATCTAATAAAACAGTCGTCTGTGAAATCTTTAGAACAAAGATGAACATTTTATAATTACGTTGTTTAAGTGTGGTCTTAAACTTATGGCCGCCAGTAAAAGTTTGAATGTAAAAAATTGTACGTCTATAAAGTCAGTTTCACACAACTGTACACTGGAGACACGGTGTATTTAAATTCATTTAACTACTATTCAGATGCACCTGCACTGCACTAATGATCTTCTCCTAATTTCATATGTAAATGTAAAGAGATTTCCATTTTTTACCCATATTTCTGTAAAAACCACGCCGCGTTTTGGGAATTTTCTATTTGTCGCGTAGGCCTTACATGAACAAACTGCATATACTACTATGTCGAGAAAGTACCGGGAAAAAATTAATAATGCGCAAAATATTAGTTATTCATTCAAGTAAATTTTATCATCTTTAAAGTATGCTCCTTAAGAAACTAGCAACAATGCGTTTCATGAATGTTGGGTTTGAAATGACTCGTTCTAGCATGTCCTCAACGATTATAATGCGATTGGGTTTTTGGAGAAAATTCAGGTCTTTTGGGACTAGCCGAGCGGCAACATATTTCATAACCAAGTGATTATTTAAAATGGTACGGATCGACCTGTTGAGACAAAAACAAAGTTTTTCAGCTACTATTTCCTTCACTTTTGTTGGGTCAACTTCAGTTGCAGACGTTGATGACCTACCGAGCGAGGTAAATCTTCCATACATCTCAACCGCTTTTGAACGCTTTGTACCACTTACAACCACGTGTTTTTGATAAAATCTATTAGTCGTAAGCCTTCTGTAACATTTTCAGTGACCCCCAATACGAAACTCCATTGGCGACGAAAAATTTAAGACAAACCCTTTGTCTTAAATTTTTCACATCAATATGAAAAACAGATGTAATTCAAACTCTGCACCAAAATGGAAAAAGTAGTACCAATGTAACAACAACGGGAAAAAATTGAATTTGGAACCCTAAACAAATCATCTATACCCGATAATTTTTTGATTGAATGTATAACAATCACAAAAAAGAAATTCAGATCATACACGTTCCTCGCTAGGCTCAAACTCAAACCCAGTAGCACATCATCTTAACGTGACTTAATCTTTGATAAGCAGCTATTGTGAACTACAGTCACTCTCAATGAAGATTAATAACGGTGCACTCGTTATTATTCCTTATATTTTATAACACAAATGGCTACATATGCGTATCTCTGAATTTTGCCAGATAAGGCAAGGTAAAAAAATCAGAATGTTACGAATATCATCTTACGTAACTTGATTTTCAGTGAATGTGATAATAGTCCACCCTTGTATACTTATATTGTTTGTATAGTTTGCAATTCCATTATACAGCGTCGAAATAAATTTGCTGGCCGTCATATGTGAAGCCTACGAACGAGGTCTCACTGTGTAAACTTGTTAAGCCGAGTGAGTAAACAAGTCTGGCTCACTTTACATAAGTTTTTCTAGAGCTTGACACTGTCTGTCACATGAATATGATTTTTAAAACAAATCAAGAGGACACTCGGTTTTTAAACATTTACTTCAATTCCTAACTTCTTTAATCTAAGAATAATCTTTCAGAATTTGGGATAATAAATGAGGCTTATGGTAAATGAATTTTGTGACAAATGAACACTTAGTCTCTCCTTGATTAAGAATTAATGTCACCTCTGAGGATTGACGTAGAATACTTCGTTATCAATAAATACCGTTTCGGGTTCTAGTCACCCACGACGCGGAACAAAGCAGTAATATTATGTTGCTTTTTGACGCCGGTATTCCGTTCAAGTGTGACCCTTTCCCGGTAGAGTCAACCCATTTGCGCCGCAGTTATAATGCGCTGCAACGTGGCTCTACCCACGGATATAATATCAAAAAAGGATTTTATTCTAGATGTTTCTAAGAATTACGTTTGAAAAATTTTTATCCTTTTCTTGTCCCGTGACCCAGATATGGGTCATTGTTGTTGTCTTACTATTGTATCTGCAAATCGAACAGTGAATGTGTTAAAAAGGTGGTAGGACTTCTTTTCTGACTCAGAGTTCAGCTGGTTAAGTACCACCCTCTTACATATTTCTTACACCAAATAGCAGTGCTTCACGACTGTGTTCTGGTAGAGTATACAACCTCACACCCTGTCATTATACGGGTTCCGCGCGCATTCGTTCTGAGTCCTTCTTTCTTTGAAATTGCTGGTGTCTGTTTAATGCAGTTGCCACGTACCAATGGGTGAACTATAAGTGCGTTTGTCACTTCTAGTGAAAACTTTATTGTTTCATGCCATCTAGCGTTATACATAAGATTAATGATCTATAAACTTTTTGTGATGTGTTGTTTTTTTTTTTTGGTTAAAGTGACATCTATTATTAGCAACAATAGCCGATTATATGAAAGCGTATATACCAACTCATAATTTCGTCACAAGCAGGAATGTGTTCGCAGCGTATTGGCACATTCGTCGCATTATAGTCAAGAGTTCGGGCGTTCTAGCCCTTATGACTCCCCCACTCGAGACCTTCTTCTTTAAATTATTTTAATGGAGAAAACTGTAACAAAATATCGTTTCAAAATATTACAATAAAATATCACTTCAAAATGTCACTAATATGTTTAAAATGCAAAAATAAAATATTGGATAAGGATTAACTTGTTCACTATGCAAAGAAAAATTTCATTTAAGTTGCACGATAGTTTCTGAAAAAAAATTTCGCTGGATGTCAATAAACACCAAAAATGCCTGGAAGTGTACAACTTGTATACAGAAAAAAAATAAGACAAAAAATAGAAATACGTCATCAGAAAAATCTCCTAATTTGGACAGCAGTATATCTAGTTGTCACGAAAGGGCAAATGAGAATATAACATTGCGAAAAAAACTAAAATCCCCCTATAAGCGATAGCAGCCCGCAATCAATTTTCCCACATTGACGACTTAGGTGAAACGTTGATTTCTGTAGACGCCGCTTTAAATCGTAGCTGCCCCGAAAATAACCATTTAGCAATGGAGGATTTGGATGAAATGAAGTTTAAACTACAAAATTTGGAAACAAAGCTCGAAAGTGCTGACCTGGAAGTGGAAAGATTGTTATTATAAAACAATTCATTGAGAGAGGAAATATCAAAAAGAGATGCAAAAATAAACCAATTGCATCTGTCGCTCAACTACAAAAAAGAAGGTTGTAAGTCTCTCCCAGAACAATACCTGCGAAAATAATATAAAGAAATATACTACTAATGTATTATTTAGTACTCCCAAAATAAGTGCCCCATCAACGATAACAAATATAGCATTGTGTCACAGCCCCAGTGAGACTAATTAAAGCAAGCGGCAAAATAATAATATTAACAGTATGAACAAATCACCATTACGCGACGTAACAAGCCAACAAGAGAACACATTAAATAACTCTAAAATATCTCAGGAGAACAAAAAGAAGATATGTATGCTAAGTACTAACAAGTTTACTAAAACAAGATCCATCTCGCAACGATTTTTGCATAGAGATTTTGATATCTGCCATTATCTTCTGACTGGATACGGAATAAAACCACTTATGATGGGACTAAAGACCAAACTTATGGAATATACAATGGAAAACTACTACATATTAGTAATAGGCGATCAAGATTTCAAGTCCACTATTAATTACTTTGAATTAATAATATATATTTGACAAACATTATCAGAAATTACACACACAAACATCATTTTCTGTCTACCTACCCTTAGATACTGTAGATTCCGAAATTTATTTAACTGGCGAGTAAAAGTTTTCAATAATTTACTACATCTGGATGTAATGACACATAAGTATGCACACCTTATTGATTCCAACCTGAATCTAGAATATGATTATACGATGTTTAAAAAACACACAGGTATCATAAATGACTACGGAATGCAAACCATATTCAAAGACATTAATGCACTTATGTGTGAAATTGAAGATTATGGTTATAATAAAATATTAGAATCCATTAAAGAATTTCAGAATGATCAAAATGAACCAATACCTGCCTCGCCACCTCTAAAAAATATGTTTTCGATAATAAAATAAGGATTATTTACCAAAACATACAAAGTTTTAAAACAAACGGCATTTGTTGGAAGCTTGGACAGATGAAAAAAGTCTCTGAAAAAAGTACTCAAAGTACAAGGTTATATCCTGGTATCCCATTTTAGTCGATCTAATTCAGTAGGAGGAGGTGTTTGTATACTAGTTAAAGATGATATAGATTATATTGAACGAAACGATTTAAACGCTATGTCCATAGAACCTATAATTGAAATATGTGGAATAGAAATTCCAGTTTCAAATTTATTAGTCATAAATGTATACTGGCTAAATAGTAAAAGAATGCCTGATACCTTTTACAGTGTATTAGAAAAGCTCTTACAACGAATTCAGCAAAAAAAATTCTAAAACAAACGTTGTAATAGGTGGAGACTTTAACGTTGATGTGTTAAAACAAAGTAAATCGACTGTAAAACTTTTAAATTTAATGCGTAGTTATAATATCTATCAACATGTTCAAGAACCAACGAGGGTAACAGAGACTACATCCTCATGCTTAGATTTAACATTCACAAATTTTGATGTCGAATAAGTCGTAATTAATGTTGTAGAGTTGAGTCTCTCAGACCACAAAGGAGTTATAGTAAATATACCAATAAAAGAAAGAAACATACTCGTGCGTAATACGTGGATTCTAGGAAAAAGAATCTTTAGTGAAAAAAATATCCAACATTTCAAAGCTAAATTAAGAGAAGTAAACTTTAGCAAAATAATTAACATTCATAAAAACATTAATGAAAATTATAACTCATTTTGTAATAAAATTAATCATATATTAAATGAAACTATACCAAAAATTCTCAAAAAAATAATAATTCGCATAAATAAAAAGTCATGGCCTACCAATGGAATCAAAACATCGTGCAAAAATAAAAGACTTAAAAAATTTATTATCTCAAACTAAAAATCCAGTACTAAACAAGTATTATAAAAATTACTCAAAAGTACTTAAAAAAAACTGTAAATATTTCAAAAAAAGAACTATAATATTAAACAAATAAATAATTCTGATAATGTAATAAAATCTATGTGGAATGTTGTAAAGTAACATACTAATAAGCTTACACAAAATAAAAAGAACATAGAACTGAATGTCCAAAATAGTATCACTCCGGACCCTGTTAAATACTTGAGTGTTTCAATAATTTATTTTTGTCGGTTCGTAATGATAACAATACTTTTGGCACAACAGGTGCAATCGTTCAGCCTGTCCTTCGTCCCGTAAAGAATTCATTCTTTTTTTACAACCCGCTACTAATCAAGAAATTATAAAATCTATCCGTAACGATTAAAACTATTTTTACGGATTTTATCGCGTTTATTTTTACTTTTTATTTACTTTTATTATTCGATTGATTAAAAAGTAGTTTTAATCATGTATAGTGTTCGCGTAAATATAAGAAATCATTTTCTATACGTAATTTAAAAAACAAGCGTAGCTTCGGTCATGATGACTTACCGCCTTGTCTATAGGAAATGCGCCAAAGAACTAGCCTCAGTTATGACATTCCTGATAAATCAATCGTTTACAAAAAGTAAAGTTCCAGACCAACTAAAAATTTCAATAATTAAACCACTCTACGAGTATAAAAAAAGGCTCTAAAACTGACTGTAACAACTATCGCCCTATTGCTATTCTTCCAACGTTTTCAAAAATATTTGAATCCGTTATGTCTAATCGACTATACTGTTACTGCGAAAAGTTCAATATATTAAATGACAATCAATATGGCTTTCGCAAAAACAGATCAACTACTACAGCAGTATACAAATATGTCAATGAAATATTAAATATATTTAATAAAAAGAAATACGCGAACGGTATTTTACTGGACATGACCAAAGCCTATGATCGAGTTCGATTTGACATACTTTTACGGAAGTTACACGGAATAGGAGTAAGAGGCCCAACATACAACTGGTTCGAATCAAACCTGACCAATCGAAAGCAGTGTGTAGAGATAGAACACCATAACCTAGACAGTGGAAATGTGATTAAAATCAGGTCTCAATTTGCACCGGTCACTAAATCAATACCACAGAGTAGTGTTCTCGGTTGTTTATTATTTTTAATTTATATTAATGATTTGCCGAAAATAGTCAAAGCCCCCTGTACCTTGTTTGCCGATGATCTATCTGTAGTCATACCTTTCGACAATAATACTAACAACAATCTTAATAACTTTGATTAAAACTACTTTTACGGATTTTATCGCGTTTTATTTATATTAATTTTAATACCCGACGTTTCGGGTGCTTTCCAGCACCCATGGTCACGGGGGACTGGAATCCATGGGTGCTGGAAAGCACCCGAAACTTCGGGTATTAAAATTAATATAAATAAAACGCGATAAAATCCGTAAAAGTAGTTTTAATCAATGTATAGTGTTCGCGTAAATATAAGAAATCATAATCTTAATAACTGTCTAGATAGTGTACTTACAGATATCTCTAAATGGTTAAAAAATCACAATTTCGTCATAAATTACACAAAAACTAAGATGATATAATTTAGGCCGTATCAAAAATATCTCCATATCTATAAATTATTCTTACAACGATACTAAACTAGAATGTGTTGATTCATATACATTATTAGGTATAAACACAGATTCAGGTATAAATTGGAAAGAACACATAAAGAAAGTATCATCTAAACTTTCCCGTTTCTCGTATGCACTATACGAACTTAAAAAAAGTTACAGATTCAAGAACAACCACGTGTGCATACTATGCTTATGCACATGCATGGCTCAAGTACGGCATTTTACTGTGGGGAAACAGCACAGACGTAAATAAATTGTTTGTTTTACAAAAAAAGATGTATCCGAATAATTACAAACATAGATAGCACTGACAGCTGTAAACCCTACTTTATTTCATTAAAAATATTAACAATTACATCTATATATAGACTAGAATTATGCACATTTATTAAAAGAATATGCACCTTTTTTTAAATATACTCCAGGCCTCATTTTTACGTCCTAATAGTAAATTAGCTCCATCGATCACAAAATTACAAACAGTTAAATCAGGACCCCATGCTATGTATGTAAAAATTTATAATAAAATTCCCAAATGTCTACAAAAAAGAAGAACCGTTGTATAAATTTCAAAAAGAACTTAAAAATATTTAATTGAAAAAAAGTTTCTATTCATTGTCAGAGTTTTTCGGTGAAAAATAGTAATTGTTTACTTTGAATATGTATACCTCTATAATATCGTTGTAAATATTGCAAATATTTATTAAACCTAAAAGTAATGTAGTAGTTTAAGTACGAGGGTGGATTGAAAAGTACTCGGCCTAACCAAGAAAATAAACACATACTAAATCAGTTATATTTTTATTTTTCTACATAATCACCATCAAGTTCAATACACTTTTGCCACCTCCCCTTCCAAGCATTTAGACCGTTGAAAAAAAATGATTCTTCCTTAGAGTCAAAATATGCGTCTACAGCTGCTTTGACCTCGTCGTTTGTCGAAAATCTTTGACCTCCCAAGTGCTTTTTTAGGTTAGGGAACAGAAAGAAGTCTGATGGTGCCAGATCAGGTGAATACGGCGGATGCGGTAACAGTTCAAAGCCACAGTTGTGAATTTCAGCCATTGACTGTTACGTACTGTACACGGGCATTATCTTGATGAAACAGGACGTTTCTTCTGAGCATTCCTCGACGTTTTTTTTTTTTATTTCCTCTCGTAAACGACGTAGTAAGGTGCAGTAGTAATCAGAGTTTAAAGTCTGACCCCTTTCAAGATAATCAATCATAATCACACCTTTCGAGTCCCAGAATACTGAAGCCATCACCTTATTTGCCGACAAAATCGACTTAGCCTTTTTAGGGGATGGTGAACGAGGTCTTCTCCGCTGTTTTGATTGTTGTTTTGTTTCCGATGTACAGTATTGAACCCATGTTTCGTCCATAGTAACAAAACGATTCAAAAAATCATCTGCATCGGCTTCAAATAACTCCAAAATGTCGCGTGAAATAGTCAATCGCGTCCTTTTTTATTCAACTGAAAGCAGTCGCGGAACCCACCTCGCAGACACCTTGTGGAAACCCAACTCGTTGACAATGATGTTTTGAGTTCGTTCATAAGAGATGCCTATAATCTCGGCTATCTCTCTAATTTTTAACCTGCGGTCTCCCATTATTAAATCAAGTACTTTTTATTTATATTTTCGTCAGTAGTTGACGTCGAAGGCCTTCCAGAGCGGGGTTCATCTTTCACACTCTCTCTACCACGCTTAAATTCTGCTATCCATTTTTTGACGGATGAATATGACAGAGCACAATCGCCTAATGTACTGACCATGTCATCATGGATGGCTTTTGATGATAGCCCCTTCTTATGGAGGTACTTAATGACGGCACGCTGCTCGATTTGCTCCATTCGCGGAAATTATGTCCGATTACTTTGTTAATAAATTTATAAAATCACAACTAATTGAGGAGGTACTTTTCAAAACTTGACTATTCCATTTTCGCCCAAAGTAGATTTTTTAATGTTTTTAGGTTGTTTACATTAAAATGTATACGCATCGAAAACAAAATCCTGACAAAATGTGATAGATCTACTAGAAAAATATATTTAAAAACGCATGATTTCGTCAAAAGTAGATTATTCCTAAAAAAAAGAAGGTTAAAAATAAGGATTTAAGAAATTGCAACAAAACATGATTAATCCAGAAGATATTTTTTTTATCACTGGAAATTGTAACAAAACATGTTTTTTCCAAATATTTTTTCTCAGTCGACAGATTAGCTTTTATATATTTTGCATTGTAGCCAAAAATACTAAAAATCCTTTATGGACTGAAATACAAGCAAATAGGGGCGCAACAGAAATCGGTTCTGCTTTAATTTTGCAACCGAAATAACGCAAAATTAAAAAAGTGATAAAGTTATTAAATAATATTACATATAATATTAGAATGATATAATAAATGAATAAAGAATTTTATCAAGTAAAACACCATTGTAAATTAATTTCAACAAAATAAGATTAATCCACAATGGTTTGAATCAAAACTAGATTATTCCTTTAAAGCACATAACAAAACTTGATTATTCCAATCAGCCGAGTCAAAACTTGATTATTCCATTTTAAACTTCTAGATTTATTCTATATTATGTTACTGCAAAAAATTTGAAAGTCATACAAAATAATCACTATTTTTGTTGTATATTATAATTCATCAACATTTTATATTAAACACATAACTGTGCTCTTAAAATTATATTTCTTTAAATTATACAAAAACACAAAAAGTGGAATAGTCAAGTTTTGAAAAGTACCTCCTCAATTATCGCACACGTTTCGAACTTCACACAATGAACTAGTCTGAACTGAACTAAATAATGTGGGTAGATTTGATTTTTAGAATTGAATGGATCTGTGTTAGGCCGAGTACTTTTCAATCCACCCTCGTAAGTAGTTTAAGTAAATAAAATAAAATTCTTCTTTCTAAATTGATTACATTAAATTGATAAATAACAAAATAAAATATAATATTGCTACGCCCTATCAGGGCTCATGTTTGGCTCTAACATATCCAACTTAAGAACTATTTATGTAACCACATGAACGCAATAAAATGTTTGAGTTTGAACGTACTGGAATAATATAAAGGTCAATGTTCACTTGGAAAAAGGTTTAAGTAAAATCCATTTTAAAATATTAGCAATTACTTATTTTCATGACATTAAGATTAAATAATCAAAAACGAATCTCAGACTATGCATAGACAATGAATATCTTGCATGTTTGCGAAACTAACACCAAAATAACAAAACACAGTAGAATTAAAGCCTTTAACAAAATAATGTGCTTACAAAAAACAGTAGGTACTAATCAAAGTAGTTTATTCATAAAAGAAGTTCATTTACTTGGCCATTTACTTGTTAATTTACTTGACATGTATACATGCTTTCATTCTTGATTTTATAACTGATTGTTTACTTTCTTTTATTCGCCGTATTAATTGATTATATACCGTTATAAAACAAAACTTTCCATCTCCAACAAATATTATTTAAGATCGGTTTCAGACTAGCGTTTTATACGCGCGTATGAGCTCGTTTTTGGAAGCGCATGTAGGCGCGTATAGGCGCGCCTTTTGTCACACGCTCGACTCGTACGAACCGTTGATTGTCGTCTTCATGCCCCCAATGTGACATGTAGGGTTCGGGCCTCGGGGTATGCCCCCATTACCCGTGCTATCCTCGCGGTCCACCACTATGGACCGGTCCTGGGAGCCTTCTATTGGCGTTGTTAGTTAGTTTTTCCCGTAGTTAACCGACTACGGGAAAAAGAGAGGTTGTCTAATATAAAGTCGGAGTTGGCCTTTCAGCGGCATTGAGGGTTGTTACTCGACTCTCTAATCGATATAGAGAGGAGTTCTCTTGGATAGGGTCGCCCGTCCGGAGGGCGAGTGTGTAGCGGCGCAAGTTGGTTAAGATGTAGGTGTGGCCCGTTGTCTGCACGGTCGAACAGTCCGCGCGCCAACCGGGCCACAAACTCCTGGATGGTGTCAATCTTCAGGTTGGCCGCTATGACGTCATTCCGGACGTAGCGACCCGCACCGACGATGGTTCTTAACGCCATATTTTGCTGGGCCTGCAGTCGCCGCCTCAGAGGCTCGCTCAGAAGCGCTTACCAGGCCGGAGCAGCATACGTAATGATGGATCTGATATATGTTTTGTAAACTCGCACTTTGGTGTTAAGTGGGAACGATGCCAGGACCGGACGAAGCATCGTCCGCGTACATCGTGCTCTGCGGACGACGAGGTCGACGTGCGCAGTCAAGCGCAGCGCCCGGTCAATCCGGCACCCAAGGTAGGTCACGGCCGACTCGTACGAGCGTTGACGCGCTTCTAAAGCGGGCTACATACGACACGATATCGGTGGCGATCTAGGGTGGAGTAGTGGGGATGCCTCCTAGATTGCCTCTAAATCGTGTCGTATGTAGGGCCATCCTAAGTCGTGGCCGATATCGCCTCCTTAATCGGCTGGCAGGAGCAAAAATGCTTCCTAGATCAGCCGATGCTTCCTAGATCGGGGCACCGCCCCCTCCTTACTGCGTGTGTGTAGGCGCATTGGCCCGATTTCTTTTGGCAGTCGCTGCCGGCAACCCTCGCGGAAGGAAGTTAACAAAACAGTGATACTGAATGACCTTTTTTATATAGCAAAATTTTTACATTTTAATCATATAAACGGAGTAGAAGCCTATGGCACTGATATTTTACAAAAAACCAAAAAAAAGTGAATAAAAGAAATAAATTAATTGAAATTTTATCGAAATTCAAATCATATCCACCCTAGCCTGTGACCCTGCGAAGTGACATGGTCAAGAATGCCTACTAAACTAATTTTTTTCGTAAAGTAGAGTGTATGATGTAAGTAAGGAGAAGATAAAGCCTCTCCTCAACAACTAACTCCTATTCCAACGCTATCAACACAAGACCGCACTCATATCTCTTACAACTCCACAAGACCACACTTCGATCTCTTACGTGCCTTCATCCTCTTATCAACAACTAACTTCTACTCCTTCACCATCTCCACATCAACAAACAAGTTATATAAAAGGGAGTATGTCCGAAATTAAAGGTTTCTTTATGTTTAAAAAAAAGATATAAGCTATTTTATTTTCTGATAGTTTTACTCCATAAATAAAGATTACATTAAAAAAAAAGTATACATATTATTATACAAAAGTATTTTATTTCCTTGTTTGTTGTTTGTAATACATAACCAGATTTTGACCAAAGCAGAAATGAACAAAGAGAAGAAATAACTAAATAGCATAGGTAGGAGAAATTGACGTTTTTATATAAGTGGCGAAATCATTTCTAGAAGGTTATAAAAACTGTCTTCATCCATCCGGAGAAAATTAATCACGTCCTTGGATTACAGGCCATTTAGTACGTTTATGTGGCTTAATTTTTATCTCTTTTGGAGCCATTTTTTCACCCAGCAACTTCTCTTTTTCTATTTTCGAATAAATTAACCGAGATGGCTAATGCCAAACTGTTTTAAGAGAGTTGGAGGTATTTTGAAGAACTCTACCGCATATGCATTCCGCTCCAAGTCCGAACGCGTACTGCTAGGCAGGCCCGTGTGTAAGGTCTACCCCGATAAAAGCCCCGATTTCTTTCCACTCTAGATCGCAACCGATATCGTGTCGTATGTAGCCCGCTTAAGCTCGTATAAGTGCGAGCTGCGAGAGAAAACCTCCCCGCGCGCCCATTTCCCCCTCTGCCGGAGACCACGCACGCACGCGTCTCAGTTGACAACTTCACATTGCAGTGGATATACATTTTAGCAGTGGATTACGTTTTACAATGTCATTTATACTGTAACGTCTTTTTTTTGAATCCCAAATGCACATTCGATATGGCGGCGGGCTCTGGATAGTCTGTAATTGTAAATTCTTTGTTTTGGTGACAAATTGTTGCCACTATATGGTCTTTGCATATTTTCTTCCAACCCAAAAGCCTCATCGCCAATGAATGTGAACGGCAATGGCTCGCCTGAACTATGTAAGGATCTGGGTTTAGGAATATTCAATGACTTTTCATTAATCATTTTGTATAGTGTACTGTTTTTGTATATTTGCGAATCTGCACTTTTTCCGTAAGAACCCACGTCAATGAAAATAAAATTAAAATCTGAATCGCAAACTGCTAATAGCACAAGAGAAAAATAATGCTTATAATTAAAGTAAAGTGAGCCACTGTGAGCCGGCTGAAATACTTCTATATGTTTGCCATCGATAGCACCTAGAAGATTAGGAAAGTTTGTGGTACTATTGAAGCCTTTCGCAATTTTCAACCATTCTTCTTCAGATGTTGGTGGCATGCATATAAATTTCAAAGAATTCCATATTGTTAAACAAGTTTCCCGCACAATGCTTGATACTGTAGAAATCCCACATTTGTATGAATAATGCAGCTCGGTAAATGTGCATCCCGCATATAATTACTTATAATGACTGAATTACCTGTGAATTTTGTGTGATATAAAATGTTCTTTTTTAATGATGTGTGGAGTGAATCCCAAAGAAAAAAAATCGTAATGTGCAATTAAAAGTGAAAAACAGTTTACTTAATATGATACAAACCCAAAAGTTTATTGAATGACGGCTGAATTTCTACAACTGAGCGACCACTAGTATTTGTTAATACAATAACGTAATACTTTCTTGTTCCTTCTTTAGCAGCCTGTTTACAGTCTGCTGATATATGTTTTGTACGTGGTCGAGCCACGCTGCAGCTATATTATGGTTGTAGCACGAATGGGAACTGTTGAGTAGCAGCTTAATGCTGATGTACTGTGTATGGTGAGTATAGAGAACCGAAGACCTGCAACAACTTCTATGTTATATTTAATTTATAAATTTATTAAAATACATGTTTCAGGCACTACTATTCAGAAAAATGGAAAAGCATCAGAGATGCATTCTCACGAGAACTGAAGAAGAATCATTTAAAAAGCGGTTCTGGAGCCAGAAAAAAGCCAAAGCCTTACGCCTATTTGAATAATCTATTGTTTTTGAAACCACTGTATGAAACAAAACCTAAAAAAAGACGAACAAGAAAATACAGACGACGAAATTGTAAACATTGAAGATGGCGTTAATGATAACGCTGATAGTAATGATGCTTCAGATATTACTGTTGAAACAACTAGGTCTAGCTCGTCAGGAAAAAGAAAAAATGAAGAAAATTTGTTCAAAATCTTAGCAGATAATATTATAAATAAAAAGAAAAGAAATATGGAAACAGCAGACAATGATGATCCGGACAAACAATTTTTGTTATCTTTATTGCCAGATTGAAATAATACTAATTTTTACGGAATTTATCGCGTATATTTAACTTTTTAAATGCCCGACGTTTCGAACGCTTTACAGCACTCATGGTCACGGGCAGGACTGAGATGTTCAACATCCATATGTCATTGTTAACCGCGGTTACCATAGATTAAAATTTAACTTTTGTTCCGATCTATGCAGTATGAACTTATGGTATCTTGAGGTCTTGCAGTTGTATGCTTGGGTTGGGATTTAATTTTATTTATTATAGGATCCCAAGCAGATGCTAGCACCCAGCCATCTTCTCTATTGAAATTAGGATGTTTTTTTGATTTCAATAGCCTCGCGAATCATCCTTGGAAGGAATCGGTGTTCTTTAGCGAGGATCTGCGGTCTATCAAATCTGATGTAGTGACGGGGGCGATCCTGTACGTGTTCACAGACTGCAGACTTCCCGGAGCGTCGATTCTTCACATCAGCTATATGTTCTTTAACGCGGGTTTTTATTGATCTTTTAGTTTGTCCTACTCTCGGGACTCGAAGCTTGTTGTCATGCAAAACTTGCTTGACATGGTGGAGCTCTGCAGCCAGGTGTTTACTGTCACAGATCCCTCGTGCTCTCTGAAACACTGTGACAGTAAACACCTGGCTGCAGAGCTCCACCATGTCAAGCAAGTTTTTGACAACAAGCTTCGAGTCCCGCGCCTACGTCACAGTGAACGAGTGAAGCCGGCCACAGTCGAGCGTGTACCTGCTGTACTGCCATATGTTAGAGGAGTCACTGACAAGATTGGCTACATCTTGAAGCGCGCTTCCATCAAAACATACTTCAAGCCGCTGAAGAAGATTGGTCAGTTTTTACCATCGGTCAAGTGTAATGTCCCTCTGCAAGATGCAGGAGTGTACAAGCTTGATTGTGAATGTGGTCTCTCTTACATAGGACAAACTAAAAGATCAATAAAAACCGCGTTAAAGAACATATAGCTGATGTGAAGAATCGACGCTCCGGGAAGTCTGCAGTCTGTGAACACGTACAGGATCGCCCCCGTCACCTGATGTAGATCAGATTTGATAGACCGCAGATCCTCGCTAAAGAACACCGATTCCTTCCAAGGATGATTCGCGAGGCTATTGAAATCAAAAAACATCCTAATTTCAATAGAGAAGATGGCTAGGTGCTAGCGTCTGCTTGGGATCCTATAATAAATAAAATTAAATCCCAACCCAAGCATACAACTGCAAGACCTCAAGATACCATAAGTTCATACTGCATAGATCGGAACAAAAGTTAAATTTTAATCTATGGTAACCGCGGTTAACTATGACATACGGACGTTGAACATCTCAGTCCTGCCCGTGACCATGAGTGCTGTAAAGCGTTCGAAACGTCGGGTATTTAAAAAGTTAAATATACGCGATAAATTCCGTAAAAACTAGTATTATTTCAACGTGTAGTGTTCGCGTAAATATAAGAAATCATTATTGCCAGATTTTAAAAATATGGATCCGAGTAGTAAATTTGATTTAAAATATGATATAATGTGTGTTATGAAGAGATATAAAGATTATAATAAGTCATATTCAGAATACGGTTATCGAACAGGAGCTACTTCTATGAGTAGTCAGTATTCAAATTCGACATCAATCGCAAGCCCCCCACCCGGTTCGTCTACTCCATTGCCATCTACTTCTACTACTTCCTACATTCATAGAAATTCAGAGCACCAGTTCCCGGAGGATGGTGAAGAAATTTTTCAAGATTTGTTCATAAATAATAACTAATTTCGTAAATAAATTTTGTAAACGTAAACATTTGACTTTTAATACTCACCTTATAGTGATCGCAAGCCTCTCTTCAGCAGATATGCTTTTCCTTAACACAGTATCTTTATGCTCTAACTGTGATTTCAATATATTTAACAATACATCAAAAGTGCTCAAAGACATTCGAAAGTAATTTTTGAATCGTTTAGAATCACTTCGCAGTTCTGGGTAAAGTGTATTAAAGTGACCGGTCATCAGTCTTGATGCAACTATCGGTGACACCCAGCATTTTTTTCGTCGTCTCAGTCGACGGCGAATAAGTAACGCAAATAGTAATGTTTCTTCGTCAGAATCCATGTTGATACTGACACGACACCACCGGTGCGAGCGAACACGCCGAAATATGCCCGTTTACGCGAGTATGGTTTTTAGAAGCGCGTAATGTAGCGCGTATAAACGCGTATGCTGAAACGACCGTATACGCGCAAAAAAATACGCTAGTCTGAAACCGCTATAATAACTGTTAGTGATGAGTAAGATATCTAATCCGAGATCAATATGCTTATTAAATCCATTAAGTTAGAGCTCAGAAGTCAATAATTTTGTATTTAAAATACTTTACAAATTAATATTCAAATATAAACTAATATGAGTCTTACTGCAGGGCAAAGGACAACGGCTTATATTTAAAGTGAGAGATAAAAAAGAAAAGCGCCAAGCTACACTTGCGCGAGAGTGGAGTTCATATTTGCGCTCTTTTTACTTCCAATTTATTTCATTTGATGAAACAGCATTACAAATTAAACAAAAAAAACTCTACAAAAACTTGTAACTAAGAGCCATATTTCTTTTTTTCACAGAAATGTCATTTAAATTACTAACGTAAACGTATGGTTCGTACGAATTAAATTTAAAAATAGTTGTGCATTAAATACGATATGAACATTTGGTGTATATTGAGGCGAAACGTTGCGTTTATTCAGGAATATTCGTTTAATTTATTGCGATTTTTGTGACGTTTCATATGAATGATGAGCACAGACCACTCAGCCTACTAGGCTGTGTACTGTTTACATAACACCAAAAATGTCATCACTTATCATAGGTAACGTTAAACAAAAAGCTGATTTTCTGTGATGACCAAAGCCAAGCAAGCAAAATATAAAAGCAGGAATAATAAAATAAAGAATAATTTTACATTACCAAATATGAAACAATAATTCTCCAATCGGAACTGCGAGCTAGGAATATGTGGCCATACATGTACAAACTAGCCTCCTATTTAACATTTAAAAAATAAATGGTGCTTTAAACAACATGATTAGGTAAAAAAAAAGTAAGAGCTCAAAAAGGACATGAAAATAATTACAAAACCAAAAGTTAGAGCTACAATTGTTCCATCTCTTTATTAGGGATTAGTATAAAATGAAATTAAAAAAAATAAGTATACAATACATAAACATAATAATTTTTGAAGCAACTTGTCGCCCTTGGCTTTAAATTTTGTATTTTTTTGTACACACGGTGCATCTTTCGATACCCTTTTAAATGACGTCTGTAAATAAAAACAAAATTTTTAGAACCGTGTCGTTAGAATTTAGCAACGTTGTTTGCAATAAAAAAACTACGCAAATTGGATTATTACACACCTTACTCACACAGGATCAGAATTATAGTATGTAAAAAAGACACACGCATAATTACGTAAAACCTGCATTTCTGAAATTTTTTCGTATAAACTCTAGCTTTTGTTTGCATGCAAATATTTCATAAAACTTATTGAGTTGATTAAATGAGAAAAATAAATTGTTATTTTTTAATTCCGCCTGTATAATCAAATTTATCATTTTTAAAACTGAAACAGTTACATTGTCCGAACGAAGTTATTACTTCGGTTTGAGCCACTTTCGGCCAAAAACCTTCGGCCACATATTCGGCTCCAGTCAAAATTATCCGAAGGTATGGCCGAAGCCTAAGCTTTGATTAAGCAGCCTAAAAAGCGTAACGCCCCCTAAGGACGGTGAGCGAGACAGTTCACAAAAGTCGTTGCACGCACGTGTGAATGCTTTAAATTGTTACGTAATTATTATTGTGCACTTGTTTCATAGTACCGCAAGGTATTGGTGTACCTTCTAGAGTCTAGCTAGTATCACATGGAGTTAGTTAATATCATATTTTTATTTTTTTATCATTTAATGGTAGGTTGGTAATTAATAACAACAACAAAAACTTTTCACTTGTTTATAAATATACCGAGCCTTATTTAAAAAATATATAAGCAACGTCGTTTGATATTACCTGTCGCCAACCCGCTGGCGGTGACATTCTGTCTAGTAGAACAGACTTTTGATTAAAGATTAGGTATTTAGTATATTATATGTTATTTAGTATATTATATAACTTAGGAGCTAGGTAATTATAATTCCTTTTGCTGAATATGGATTTTACCTTGAGGATACTTAATATATTTTATTATAAGTTATTCCTGTACATGAGCTTATTAACAAACCGTATGTATTAACGAATTAAGCGTTACATTGCATCTCAAAGTCTAAAAATTTTTGGGTGCGATCACAGCACTACTGAGTTGCATATTCCACGCTCACGGCACGTTAACAATTATCAATATTCAAGTAAAAACAATAGTCTTCTTATTAAAGCATATATGCAGTTGTAATCTCGCGAGACAGTGTGCAAACTACTTGAATAATTAGCAAATAGTGAAGATATAGTATTGGATAAATGTAAATTTATTCAATTAATCCACCCGCCGGTCTGTATTGGGTGTCACAAAGCTTCGATTGATAAGTTGAGTCACTTAGCCGGGAAAAAGTGGTTTAGAATTCACCGGATTGTGTGTGTGTGGGTATGGTAATGCGATTGGTGCACGGAATTTTTATTAGTGATTACGGTGTGTAAAAAGTTCAATAGTTAACAAAATTAGTAAATAAAGAAACAAGTACAACTTGTATTTCGAAAAAGTTGCATGATGAAGGACGATTTACATGATATTCACAATTAAAACAATGTTGACCCCAGTATGGATTACGATCACTGCGAACAATATTTCTAAAATATTGATGTATAATAGCTTACCAAAATGTTTAAAATCAGATTAAACTATGGAATATTGAAACGGAACTTTAGTATATAAAATTTCGTTTGCACATCATACCCTTGATATAACGAACTTTATAGTATACTAATCAAATTTCACCTTAAAAATGTAAGAGTTTGTTGTGACCAATGACTTGCCTGTAACGATTGTTATATAATGGCTAATAAATAGAATAAAAAGAACTGTATGGGCTAGCATAAATGCATTCTCTATTCCCTCACTCTCAATAATCTGATGGGAGGACAATCCGACACGCCCAGAGAGACGCAGACGGAGAAATCAGGCGCTGAGCCAATTTGCTGCATGGAGGTGAAACACTGTTAACTTCCTGACTATGGATGAGTAGTTTTAGCCCGACCCGAGATTCAAACCCGCGATCGCATGATCAGCAGTCACACCAACGCCACCACCATCAACAAAACGACCAATCGTTTAATGAATAATAATAAAATATCATTTAAAACCACTTATTCATCTTCGTCGTGTAGATTTTTTGATATAAAATCAGTGTCACTTATGAAAGCACATCTTTATATAAATACAAATATTTTCAAGACTTAACACGAATGGCTACCACGTAAATAATCACTTGATATTTTCGTAGTATATTATTAGTAAAGTTGTAGCACGAATGGGTTGGCTCGATCGGGGAAGGACCACGCTCTCACAGAATACCAGTGTATAATAACAGCTTAACGCTGCTGCTTTATGATTCAATATTGAAAATAAATGTCCTCGCCAGGTCAATTGTTAAGAATATTTTATTGATTCAAGTAGAAACCTGAAAATATCTGTGCAAGGAAAGGTACAGATTACACTTGGCCGATTTTATTTCCTCTAACTGAGAGTTTTCTCACGAGTGAACATGCCAGATATTGTAACTGACTAAACAATAAGCATCTGATTTAATTGTTTTTTTATATAAAACTAAAGTGACAAGTGAATTGGACAATGTGGAGGCCTTTGATCGGGTTTGGCAAAAAGTTCTTCTTTCGAAGCTGCATTCCTATGGGTTTACCGAGAAATTGTACATTTGAATCACCAGCTAACTTGCAGATCGGAGCATCAAGGTCGTTGTAGACGGTGCATGCTCCAATTACAAGCCTATTAATGCTGGCGTTCCACAAGGCTGTATGCTATCACCAACGCCGTTTTTTCTGCATAACAATGATACGTTTCAAACCCTGTAACATTCATTGCTATGCAGACGACAGCACTGGTGATGCTCTATACACCGACCGTGCCAATATTTCTCGGGAAAACGTCTCCGAATATCAGGACAAACTTGTGTCTGAAGTCGAGTCTTTGTAAAGTCTCGAATTGGGGGTGACTAAATCTAGTCCAATTTAACCCTCAGAAACACAAGTTTGCGCATTAACCGCTAAAAAGAACCCCTTTGTCGTATCTCCTCATTTTCAAGGCACTCCCCTTGTTGCCTCAGCCAGTATCGGAATCCTCGGCGTCGACATATCGAGTGACATGCAGTTTCGTGGTCACTTGGAAGAGAAAGCAAAATTCGCCTCTAAAAACTTGGCGCGTTCAACAGAGCGGTACAGTATTTCAAGCCAGCATATAAAGTCGAAAAGGCTTATAAAGTTGCAGGCGATGCCTGCAACTTTACAAGGCACAGGTTCAGCCTTACATGAAATACTATTCTCATCTCTGGGCTGTGGTTCCCCAGTGCCAGCTCTTTCCACTTGACTGCATCCAGCGCAGAGCGTCTCGAATCGTCGACGACCGAGTTCTTTCCGTTTGGTTCAATATACTGGCACTGCGAAGAGATGTTGCTCCTCTTCGCGTATTTTATCGCATCTACCACGAGGAGTGCTCTGAGGAATTGTTCGGATTAATCCCAGTCGTCAAATTTCATGAACGCACTACGCGGCGTACCCTCCGATACCATTCACACCATCTTGATCCACAACTGTGGTTTTCACTAGTTTTCTTCCGCGTACAACCTCTTTATGGAATTGTTTACCACCTGCGATTTTTCCGTATTGATACGACTTAGGTACCTTCAAGAAAAGAGCTTTTTCTTTTCTATAAGGCCGGCAATGCACCTGCGATTCCCTGGTGTTGCAGTTGCTCATGGAAAGCGCTAGTCACTTTATATCAGGTGAACCGTATGCTCGTTAGCTCCCTCTCTTATATAAAAAAAAGAACTTACAGTCCATCTAATGGTAAGTGGCAACTGTAGTTTATAGACTAATTGCAGCCAACCTCATACAAAAAAAAAACTACAGAAACGTTCTTACCCCTGAGGGCTGACATAGAGAGCTTCACAGCCTGCAATTTTACTGACTCTTTTTACACTTCAGACCGGAAACCAGCAATCTAATTTCTGGTGCTTCTATTTCTTAGGCGTAGTCACGAATTCATGGAAGATAGCTTTAGACCCGTTTAACTACAGGCCTGATCACCTCATGATGTATTAGTAACGTCACGGACGCCTGTCCTGAGATACATAGTTAGTTAGTCAGAAGACTTAATGTAAATTTAAAATTATTTGGACGTTGTTTAAGTCAGAAATTTTGTGCAAAAGTTAAACATCTATGTACTGTGAACCTTATATAGTGTGGATACATTAGAGTGTTTAGTGATTCGTGAATAAATAGTAAGAAAACAACATTTAGATATTAAAAACATTTTATTTTTAAATGTCATCAAATAAAATTTAATAATATAATACCGTCATATAATACCGTGTAATACTGATCAACACAGCTCCATCTAACGCCTCCGTTGTGTACTAATAAATCAACGCATAATTTAGCTTTATCAACTATTAAAACTCAATGATCATGGCAGTTAAGTGCAGTGCGTGCGGTAAATACATGTCTCCGCAAGATGGCGCTCATGTTACTTGTACAAAGTGCAGTAAACAGCTACATCGTGCTTGTGTAGGCATCGCAGTAGGCGCTTCACTAATGCCATCCTGAGCTTGCCCTGTATGCAAGTTGAAAGAAAAACGTTGCAACAAGACACAACGCCGGTAAAACCCTCAACAATGACTGTTGCTAATTCGAGTGAGGTTTCAAACCTCGGGGAGGAATTGCGATGTTTCCGAGAAGAAATGCGGCAAAACCGCGAAGAATTTCGGGCATTCAGAGAAGAACTTCGGGACATAAGAACCCTTGTATGCAAATGCGATGCTCGTTTAGATAAGCTCGAGAACACGGTCCAAACTATCCTGGAATCACAAGAGCAATATGGCTCTCAAGGATTCAAAAGTGAAATCCTTAAACTAGAGTCGACCGTCAATCAGCTGCAAGCCGACTTAAACGATAGGGACCAGGAGTTGCTTGCAAATAACTTCGAATTAAGTGGAATTCGAGAGGAGAGTGGGGAGAACTCAACACACTTGGTTCTAACAGTTCCAACCAAGCTTGGTATTCATTTGGAGGAAAAGGAACTGGTCAATTGTATGCGAGTGGGGGGCGCCCGCCAGGATGCCACGTCTCGTCCGTGGCCCAACGCTATGCGGCTGGCGCAGCGCGACGTGCGTAATGACGTGCGCTGCGCGCGTCCGTCGGTCTCTAACAACCGAGGCTCTAGGTCTTAAGTCCGCACCCTGCAATATCTATATAAACGAACGACTGACTAAAACAAATAGGCAATTGTTTCGCATGGCACGCGAGACAAGCCGCAAGCAGGGATGGTGATATGTTTGGACGAAGGGAGGCCCAACTTTTGCACGTCGGGAAGCAGGAGCTCCAATAAATCGCATTCGCTTCAACGCGGATATTGCAAAGGTTTTTGGGTCCGAATTTGTTCGATCACCATGACTGTCTCTCAGTTTACTTACAAAAAAGAATTAGTGTTTTTAATTTCTTTATTATATTTGTAACTGTTTAATATCGTCAAGTGTTTTGTGGGTACTCGTATATATCCATAGTTAATAAGATTTATTTACAACTTCGAAATCTTACGAAATCCGATCTAAAAAAATATATAGTTGGGCCAAATTATCGTAATAAGCTATTTGTATTTCCATTTACATTTATAAAATATTTGCAACCCACCTATATTATTTGTAAAAATAATGGAATGCATTATAAAATACCAGCTCATGAAGTACCTTGAGGACAACCTTAGGATTAGTGTTGGACGGGTTTCGTCAGCTGGTGATCTTCTGATCTACCGACTCATAGATGGTCGGAGGTAATAGAGTCTAAGTGGGAGGCCGTGGCTGTTAGTTGGGACATTGCGAAAGCCTTCAATCGGGTTTGACACGTGGCGCTTCTTTCAAAGCTTCCTTCCTATGGGCTTCCAGAGAAATTGTGCAACCGGATAGCCTATTAAAGCTGGTGTTCTACAAGGTTGCGTGCTATCACCAGCGCTGTTCTTCTTCATATTAATGATATGTTGGAAACTAGTAACATTCATTGCTATGCGGACGACATACTGGTAAAGCTTTACACACCGGCCGTGCCAATAATTTTTGGGAAAACGTTGCCAAGTATCGAATTAAACTTGTGTCTGAAGTCGATACTTTGTTGAACAAAGTTTTTGATTGTGAGCGACTAAATTTAGTTCAGTTCAATCCCCAGAAAACACAAGTTTGCGCGTTAACCGCTAAAAAGAAACTTGTTGCTTCAGCCATTGTCGGGATCCTTGGCGTCGACATGTCGAATGACGTACAGTTTCATGGTCACTTGGAAGAGAAGGCCAAATTTACCTCTGAAAAGCTCGGCGTGCTCAACAGAGTGGGACAGGATTTAATGACAGCATACCGCCTGCAAATTTACAAGGCGCAGGTTTGGCCTTACATGGAACACTATTCCTATGTGCTGATCACCTGGGCTAGGGCTCTCTATTGGCAGCTCCTTTCGCATTTAGGACAGAGCGGTTCGAATCGTTGGCAACCGAGTTGTTTCTGATCGGCTTGACTCGCAGACACTGCGGAGAGGTGTTGTATCTCTTTGCGTATTTTGTCGCATTTACTACAGGGAGTGCTCTGAGGAACTCGGACTAATTCCAGCCGCAAAATTTTACTATCGCACATCGCGACAAAATTACAACTTCACAACATACTGTCTGGATGACTGGCGATCCACCACTGTGCAATTTACAAGAAGTTTTCTTCCTCGCTCAACTTCCTTGTGGAATTTCTTCAAGAGAAAATCCTACTCTTTTTTGAAACTGGCAAAGCACCTGCGATGCCCCTAGTATTGCAGTTGCTCATGGGTGATGGTCGACATTTACCAGCCACATGCTCGTTTCAATTAAAATACTGCTCTTTGGCGACAGAAATGTAGAGTGGTACCTACTCACATGATCTTCTAGGCGGAAAAGGAGACCTACTACGTGTTTAAATATCATACTTAAAATGGTGTTGCAATCAGTAACACGCTTGCTAACCGTTTGGACATGATACACATAAACTACAACTTTTATTATTATTATTATTTTATTACGACAAATGTGTTGATTTTTAATGTTTGTATTTGTACTAAAATATTGTTTCAGAAAAATATATGAATTTAGAATTATATTTGCTTGAATTCACGTGCTCGATGATAAATAAAAACGTCGGGAGGAAACTTGCAAGTCAAGTCCCAGAAGTTAAAAATATTCTAATACTAATATGTGATATCAGACAACAAGTGGAGCAAAATTTGAAACGGGGGAAATTACAGTAATTAAGTTAAAAAAAATTCTTGAAATTTGATACCTACTTGTTTTGTTAGAAATTATAATTTTTCAATTCAATTATTCTGGTATATTAACATAATAAAACACATTAAATAATTATTATTTACACGTAGGTACTAACCCTTAAAATAAAATTCATTTATAAAATTTCTTATCAGTCCTTATTCTACTTCGATGAAAACAGTAGTCATTAAAGAATCCAGGCGTTATTCTGACAAAAATTGTAACGAGAGCACGTCCGAATTTTATTGTTCTAACGATTTTGAAATAATAATAAAATTTAACGAAAAAACTTACAAAAGATATTATTGTGGCATAAAAGTTAGAAATTAAAGTAATAAAACTTTCAGAATTTGTGCCTATCGTGTGCCCTAGTAAATAGAGATACCGGCTACAAAGTTCCGGGTGCAGGAACTTTGAACTTTGTAGTTTTACAACTTTTATAACGTTTTATAACTTTTGTAGTTTGGAACTTTGTAGCTGGTATCTAGTGCAAAAGCGCAGAATGTTTTGCACCAATTTTCACAAATGATGACTCTTGAATATTGATTGTTTTGGTATCGCTGACGCGTCTTTCTGTTCTAAACAAGGCCAGTGTGCAGAAATATGAAATTGCACGTGTGTATTTTGAAATTATATAATTAACATTCGTGATTAAAATATATCCACGAACTTGGTACGTACCGATCTGACGATACGATACGATTCGATATGACTGCGTACTGATCGCACAAATGTTAACGATGATTATGTCTAGCGAAAATCCAAGTTCTAAAGTGTACAGTGCCACTTACACACTATATGATTGAGGGTTCATAAAGATAAATAGATATTAAGTGATTATTTTTTTAATGTCATTATTATTGGAATATAACGTAATTATGATTCAGGAAATTATTTTGAATTACACAATCCGACACACCAAGCGGCCAGTCTCAATGGAGGCTAGCTATAAACGTAGAATATTGAAGTATGTATGTTAACACAGGTACACTTTCTATTCTCTCGCTCTCACAGTCTGATGAGACGGCAATCCGATACAACTGGATCAGGGAGATCAGGTACAGAAACAACTGCTTTACTTGTTTTCCAAAGCTCAGGTACAATATATCGGGGTGAAACAACTCCTTAATTCTGCGCTGATACCTACTAAGTATTTTCACGACAGAAAAACCCAATAACAGATTTTGGCTTTGGGATCTGTGATCAAACCCGAGTCCCGAAGGAAGGCGAACAAGTTTCTGGCCAATTCTGCAGATGTGCTCTGACTTTGCCTTGACAATGACACTTTTGAAGGACCTGGAAGCAGAATTATACTTCTTTTTAAGAACGCTGGTATTTACATCCAGATACGTCCATATGCAAGCCCTAGCCTGATAACACTCCTGCTTATGATGTAATGCAATTTTACAGGTGCGACCAAACCAAGGCTGGGTTCTGCCTCCGATAGGTACCACACAGATGATGAAATAAATAGTTCCATTCCCTGTAGCACCACATCAGCGACAGAATCAGCAACAACGCTGGGATCATCCGGCGAGAAGCAAACGCGCCTCCAAGTAGGATGCAAAAAGATCACCTCCCAATAGTGTATATATATACCTATAATGCCAAACACGGCGGCAACCTGCAGTACGCAACCACGATGGGAGCGTGAGTGTCACCGTACTTCGGATCAGACAATGGTCCGAGGAGCCAACGGGGACGTCAACGGAGACCTGATATCCGTCCGAATGAGAGGTCAGCAGAAGGTCCAACAGGAAAGGTACATGATCTTCCACATCTGGGATCCGCGTAGGCGTGGTAACCAGTTGTGTCAGATCATATGCCAAAGCAAAGTAATAAACAGATCTACCCGCATGATCGGTTAAACGAGAACCAAGCTATTCAGCATGGTGGGTGTTAAAATTACCAAGTATCACGATGTCTGCAGATGGGACCTATTGTAGAACGGGGTCTGCAGCCATCTGGACGTGGTCGATCAGTCGGTTTGTATCGGCATTGCCGGTAGACGCGGGGATCGTCGCTGTCTTATTAGCTTTAAACGATAAGCTGACTTGAGATATCTAAAGAGAATAAGGAAATTTCCATCATAACAATTTGAAATTGTTTTTTGTTTTTCTCGATCGTCTTTAGAGTTGTGGTAAACAAATATAACATTTTGACAAGTTGATTCTAACATCTTTAAATTAATATGATCCCCTTATGAGGCATTCTATTCGGATACCTATTTACAGCATAGAACTTTCATAGGTAATAAATGAATAATATACGGAGGTGATTAAGTGTTTTCTTTTCTATGTATAGAACACTAAAAACAGTTCATATGTATTTTTAACGGCACATCCTAATAATGCAGCTTATTATGTCTACCTGCCTCAAGCAGCGATAAGTAAACAAATGAATTGTACCCGTTAATCAGAAAATAATGATCTCATTACACACTTATTAAACTGTAAACGGACTTCGGCACACTATTTGCAGAAAATGAATTAGTAGTACTTAAGTTTAATGATTATTTTGATGTATAAGCTTTATCAAGAACCTCAAAACAGTGCAACAACAGTGCGTCAGGCCAGTGATGACTTTTGAATTTGAGACGCGGTCCTTCACTTTTGGTCTTATGAAAAAGCTGTAGGTCGCTCATATCGATGTTGTGCTTTTTTTATAGGATTGGGTGACAAACGAGCACACAGTCCACATGATGGTAAGTGGTCGCTGTGGCCCATAGACATATACATCTATCCTCGATTACGAATCAAAATGCAGATGCGTTGCCACCCGTGAGGACTAAGATGGAATGCCTCGTTTCCAATAAAAAGGGTATCTGGTTCTCCACACTCACCATACAAAACACAGTAGCATTAAGCTACTATTTTACGCTGGTATCCTAGCTATGGAGAGGGCTATGCTCGGGGTTCCTCTGCGTGATAAATTTAGAAATGAGGATATCCGTTATAAAACCAGAGTAACCGACGTAGCCCCACGGATTAGTAATTTTAAGTAGTTGCTGTTGCACTTAAGAGCCGGCTCAAACCGGGGTGGTGCCACGACCTCACAGAAGACTTAAAATTAGTGATATTGATTGCCTGATTTGTTAAATTTCTCTGGAATTTCCTATACTTGTCACTTACAACACCCACCGGATGGAATAGGGTGATGTATTTATTCCCTTACATCTGGATTCGATTATTCATACGAAATTCAGCAGCATTAACCTACAATTTCACGCTGGTATTTTGTGAGTGAGTGACACTTCTCCGTTCGAGCCGACCCATTCGTTTTACAACCAATATAGCTACAGCGTGTATAATAATTTTTGCTTAGAATACTATCCGAAGAAACGAAAAATCATATTACGGTTATTAAAAATAGGTTCTCATAATACCCAGAAACATAACCTAAGTAACAAAAAAACGTTAGTTATTAGGCTTTAAAAACCTTTAGAAGCATTGAAATCTGAACAAAATTGTAACGTACTATTGTCTTTAAAACTCAATTATTTTTGAATCCCAAGATACTGTCAACACTTTTGTAATGAGATGCACTGAAGCTATTATTGACATTGCAAATCCACATTTAATTGTACAAATTACGGTTCAATGTTGCTCGTGCAGTCAATAAACCAAGCTTAGAAAAGGTTTCATAAATTCGAAGGCATGCCCAATTTACCATCACAGGGATTTTGAGATTTGACGCTATCCTATTATTTTCATTTCATTTCGTAGAAATATTATCGCCATGGCATTTTCATGGAAAACTTGATTTTTGGTCTCATAATATATTCTTAATATATTCCATCTCATCAAATTACTTTGTATCTAAAATATAATGCCATATATAAATCGATAATTTAAAATAATATAATAATATATACTCATTTAAATGAAAATTTAATCTATAAATTACAAAATTTTTTGAGGCGATTTTTCATACATTAAGTGTAACTGGCCGCTGTCACCCATAGGCGTATTAACATCTGCATTTAACCTCGATTGAGATTCAAAATGCAGATGCGCTGTCACCACAGAGAACTAAGATGGAATGCCTCATTCCCTAAAATTTAGATTTTTCATTCATCATTTAGATGTGCACAAAATTTGAAAAATACATCAAAACCACAAAACCGCATGATAATATAATTATATTTTACTCAAAACTTATTTGCTTTTAAAAGATAGATAAAGATGACCAAGATATTACTATCACTACAACGATCAACGATCGAAAGTGACAACAGCTTTAAACGCTTATCTTAAATATCTTTTCGTTATTTTTTATCTCTAATAATGATTTACTCATACTTTTTTATCTCAAGCAACGTCTTTTAAAACTACATAATATAATAATAAAAGAACTCTGTGCAAACATATCCACAACTCAGTGGTGTTATCCTGGAAGCCTCATTCGTGCTCTGTATTACAATTTGCTTGAATGAGAAAATACATTCAGGTTAAGTGCATTAAATAGCATCACGGATCTCGGATAGCTATTTCATTTAGACTGTTCTATAGTGATTGCAGTGATAATAAGTTTTAATGATTACTGAGAAAGTTTTATAATTGTAAGTGTAAAGTGTATAAATCGACTGTAACATTAAGCAGATAGCATTGAAACAAACTACGTTTTTCCCCTTTTTAAGGAACCGAGTAGTAGCGCATTAAGAATATCCACTTCCCCATATCATCCCTTGGGCGTTGAAAGAAGCGTCAGAGGGAAATAAATCAGGAGATGGGCAGCAGAGTCTTCCTCATAACAACTAAAATTAATAAACTGCGGTTGCCAACGTGCTTGCTAAGCGTTGCAACTGTGGCAAATATCCCCCTATAAGACAATCGATGGGGTAGGCCTGTGTTTACCAGTGGACTTTAATAAGCTGTAACGGTAACGGAAAGTCAAGAGTAACTAGACTTCTCTTAGACCAGCTCGGTAATCATCTTGGACTAGAGCGTCGCTTTTCTTCAGGTACGATGGTAATCAAACGTTTTCCTAATGTAATAGTTTTACGTAGAATGCAAGCTTTAATTTTTAAAAGTGTAGTATTTATTTTCTTTATTTATCTTTTATGCAGTTATATATCTCATATAACTATAACAAATCTTTATATACACCGACTGCCTCGTTGTTTTAGTGGTTATAAACGCGCCTGCTGATCATGTCTTTGGTTTAAATCCTGGGTCGGGCCTAAACCAGTTATTGGTTTCTTTTTCTGTAAATAAATTCTCAGCAGCAGCCCGGAGTCAGGAAGCTTTCACGCCCGTGCTTCGGAAAGCACGTGAAGTCGTAGGATCTGACTATGAGACTCATCGCACTGTGAGATTGAGGCAATAGAAAGCGCACATGTGCTTGTGCATAAACTTAGGCACAACGATCCTGCTCTGTGCAGAATACTAGTCTTCGTTGAGACTGGTCACCTTGACCGAGCTATTGTCTGGGGGGCGCTATTATTATTATTTTATGTCAATATAATATAATTATTTTATGTGTATTTGTCTTCCACACAATGCCGAGCCCGAACTAGAAACTGTTGAGTTGTTTTCAAAATTCTAAAGCGAGTCGTCAACGTAATATTTACTGTTACCGTTATAGCACATCAAAAATCCACTGTTGAATATAGAATTGTCCTGTCCCATAGATTCCCCTATAAGGAGGTAGATTTGCCATAGTTTCCATGCGGTTAGCAAACCGTCGTTATTTATAGTTTAGTAGTTAGTTACGGAGGAAGTTGCTAGCCATCTCCTAGCTTGTTTCCCTCTGTTGCCTCTTACGACATCTACGGGACTGACACTGACATCTCACGGGTACGGCTTAAAATTGGCAATGGCCAGGATTTGAAGCTAAGACCGATGAAATTTTCCGCACTAGAGGTTAAAGGTACGTACTTTTTTCCTTTGCTATTCAATACATATTTTTCACCATAAACGAATGCCCACAATAGAATATGCCACTAAAAGCATCATGGATTTCAGTGCGTGGGGAGCTTTGGTGAATGAAAAACGTGCGGACGACGGTTAGATACAATATATGTGGAGATTTTTAAACCGCCACTACACGATAACCTCGGTATATTTTTATTAAATATGTTGTTTTTAACATGCAGATATTGCTTAATAGTAATAAGGCGTAATGTATTAAGTGTATATGCAGCGTATCGGTTTTTAAACATTAACGATTGTTATAGATAAGAGTTTAACGTTTAACTTGTATTATTTTAGTTATATTAGTAGTATAGTTGCGGCACGAATGAGTTGGCTTGACCGGGGAAGGACCACGCTCGTCATCGTCATCCTAACCTATAAAAAAACAAGTTATAAAGTAAACTCACAAAATGTGGTAGTCTTGTACGTTTCTGCGTTCTTTCAAAATTCTGTCTTCTCTCATTTACCTTTTGTTTGTATTGTTGGATATCATCTGATCATAAGAAAAAATGTTATTCAAAGTTAAAATATGCGCACTTCGTGACATTCACAATAAAATACTAGAAATAATTATTATCAATGTCAGTACGGTAAGACTTATACAGTTACAAAAAAGCATTTAAACACTGGTTCAACACGTGTTTATTTAGACACGGACATAAATGATAAACACATGTTAAACAATGGTTTAAATTTCGCTACCACTAAACCGTGTTTAACGCGTGCCTCTATAGACAACGTTTAACTTTATTCACAGTCACACTGCAATACATTCGTTCAGCATTCGATCATTCGTTTTGTTTTACACAAATTAATACGACTAACTACGTAAAAATTAAATTTTGTTCTGTCTCAAGATTCGATAATAAAAAGATATATATATATATATATATATATATATATCTTTTGTTAAATTTTCATGAGTTATTATATTTATGAACAAAAACAAATAAAACTGCAAATAATAGGCAAACGTACAGGCTGATGGGCGAAGCTATTCTTCTCTACCGACGCCACACGTAAGCATAGTTTAATTTTGTATGAATCGAACTTACTTGATGACGAGCCCAGTTCCGTAATGCACAAGCCACTTGCACTACTGGATCTATTGTGTTACCACGAGAATCACTCGGCATATCGTCTTTCACAAGATCTAATATTTTTTCAAGCAAAAAGTTTGCTGAACCCACATTGTTCTTAAACTTGGCGTTGTCGTATTTTTCCTAGAAACGGATTAACCCTCACACGAACCGTATTACTTTCTCGGAACATTTCCGTATAGTCCATGTCACCTTCATCGAAGTAATCAACAAAATAAATTATATCCATGTTAAATAAAAATACTGAACTGACGGAAAGATAGGTTAGACACTAGTTAAACAAGGGTTTGCGGCTGTTTAAATTTAAACAACGTCTAAGCCGTGTCTATCCATAAACCACCGTTAAACACTCTTTTGCAGTAACCAATTTGCTAAACACGTGTTGAACAGATGTCTAACTTTTTTGTAGTAAGACAGATAAAGTTGGTCACATTACTATTTAGGGTCATACTCAAGGAATGCAAAAAAAACCTACAGAAGGCTGCTGTAAATTATAATTATGAATCCAAATTACAAATGCGTAGTGATATATGGTATAAATTTTTTCACTTATCTTTTTTGCGAAACCCAGTTTTTTTTTAAATTACTGTTTTAAATCTTAAAGCTTGTTTTATAGAAGAGACGATCGCATTAATTTCACTTATCTCATAAATTTTTTATTCTCGTCGTTAGTGAGCGAAAGGAAATCTGCAGTTTCTGGACATATCCGATCATCCCTTGTATGTATGAAATGTAGAGAAAGTAAGACATCTCCTCTGATCTATGCTATCAAAATTAGACTCATTAATTTTGGGACCGACGAGTATATTTTAAATCTAGTTAGTAAAAACGAAAATTTCTGCATGAGTTTTTCTGTGCAGGTTTATCGATTTCAATGAGCCGATTCTTTTTTTATTAAGCTATAAGTCAAATCCATTCCAGGAAAAATCACACTTCTTAAGATAGTAAATAAATTATGTTTTATTTTATTTTGACGAAATTCTCGTACTTAGTTACTTTGAACTTGTGATATTCCCCAAATCACTCTAAAGATTAAAATAAATAACCTTTTTATAAAAGTTGTACCACAAACCTACATACTAAAAACTTTTCTATACAAGTTATAAGGCCTGAAGTAAGGACTTAAATTGTTTGACACACAATGTCTTGGCACCGTCTTCAGAATTTTATCATTATATGGAAATATTTTTTATATCTTTGAAGTCATTATATTTATATTTAAAATGAAAAGTACAAACAGACAAAAAATAGTTAAACTTATAAGTTTAATTATTTAGTATTGATTTGTTTCATTGAGTTATCGATTGCCGAAAGTTTCGCTTTGCCGAACCTTCAAAACTTACGAGTATACATAATACATACTGAATTTAAATCAAACGTTGATAAGAAAAGACGACACATAATTAATATTTGTGAAATTTCACCGATCGATAATAAATTGATGATCCCATCTCTCTCATCTCTCATAATTTACACAAACAAACGTTTGTTTTCATTTCATGAGGTCATTACGGTATATTATAAACGGACGAAACATTCTAACTCGATGAGTGAATTACATGCGAGCACTTCGTGCATGAAGTTTACGTTACACTAGGTTATATACTTGACGAGTTACCGTGCAGCTGGCGTCTTTATAACTGAAACTATTAATATTAATGAACTTCCTTATAAACGATATAAGCTATGTAGGTTGGTTCTTATTTCATTTCTATATCTTCATAAGAAGCGATATTAACCCTTCAATCCCCATAAAATTCCCATGCAGTAGCATACGCCTGGCAAATTCCGAGCGGTCGCATGCGACCGCACCCACCAATAGCACTTAAAACCATTAAAACTTATATTTAGAGACTACTATCTATGAAGAAGCTTGATATTATAAAATCTATACAAAATTCTCTATCCTGTGGTCTAAACAAAAGTCAGGTTTTACTGCATTACAAAAATATTTGATTTTAAAGATATTAATATTTAATTCGCAACCATCCGCTTAATTAAATAAAATGATGTGTCTTACCTGGATTGAAGAGCACCTCCCGTCCTCCCTCAATTGCGTGCACTAATCCCGTCACCACTAATCCCAGCACCACTACGACACCACTTAGCACAAAAAGACTATTAGTTATTAGTTATTATCGTCGATGGTGTGTCTTTCCTGGAATAGTGGTGTTGGGAGTAGTGGTGCTGGGATTAGTGGTGACGGGATTAGTGCACGCAATTGAGGGAGGGCGGCAGGCGCTCTTCAATCCAGGTAAGACAAATCATTGTATTTAATTAAGCGGATGGTTGCGAATTGAATATTAATATCTTTATTATAATGGATTTCCGCAAAGTAACGCCTGATTCTATCGATTAAGATTTTATTGTATTTTGATAACCAAAAAAATCATACCAAGCGGATGTCGGCAAGGTGAAAATCACAATTATTTCTATATTACTCGAAACTACTTACGTAAAAAGATAAATTATATTCACACAAAACTTTTATAACAATTTTATAATAAAACACTAATAGTAAAACACTAATAGTAAAACACTAATAAAACACTAGAAAAATCCAGAAATCAACACAACAAGAACCAAATGAAAATGGCGTATGTAATGAACGTGAATATAAATTAATATCCATAGACTACTGTTTTTTTATTCCACTAGAGAATAGAAAATTTCATATTGATTCTATAATGCCAAACTTCTTCATATAAAAGTAGTCTCTAAACATAACACACACACATTATGGGTTAAAGTGCTGTGGGTGGGTTCGGTCAAATTTGACCTCTTGAATTTTGACGAATATCGAAGCGGTCAAATTTGGACGCTTGGTGTTTGAGAGGTTAAGAAGTCTGAAACCATTTGAGGATCACAATGAAATCTCATCAGATCATACTGAAACCCTTATAATATACTGTTTCCGACATCGATTATTATTACTTTCTAAATTGGTTGTAAGTACAACCAAGTTGTAACTATTTTTATTTCATGGGTGCCGTAAGAGGCGATAGAAAAAGATAAATGAAACAGAAGCTATAGAATACTGTAGAAAATATCACCTCTATGGGTCTATTTATAGGGGCGGTCTATGTTCAGAGTTTGATTTTGAGCACATTTTAATGAAATCATGAAGTGATGAAATGTTGTTAAAAAGTGTTTAATTGCTGCGAAAGAAGAAAAATCGACTAAAAGAGCAAAATATATACAGATATCGTCCGATGTTACAATCATTCTAGGAGCTATCGGCACATGAGTACCGAAAACTCTTCCACCTCAATTTTTATGCGATTCTCTTCAAATTGTCTAACTCATGATATAAATGCATGTTGCCGTTTGGCAACTCGGTGGCATATTGTTTAAACTGATTTTTTTTTAATTCCAAGGAATTGTTATTTTTAAACGGTAATTTTTTATATTCTTTGATAAAATATAAATAAAAAAGACTATGTCTTTTTATGAAACGTGGTAGCTCAGATGGTTAACGCTCGATGTAAATATACGCGAGTAACCCGGGCTCGATCCCCGCCGGCACTAATGAAATTGTTAATTGCAATTTTAAGTGCTGATTTGCCACGTGCTCGGCGGTGAAGGAAAACATCGTGAGGAAACCTGCATGTCTGAGGAATAAGAAAAAAAATATTTCGAAGACATTTGAAGTTCGCCAACACGCATTGGGGCAGCGTCGGACACCTCCTTGCCCTAAAACCCTCTCAGAAATGAGGGGAGGCTTGTGCCCAGCAGTGGGATGTATATAGGCTGTAACTTTAACTAACTTTTATGGCTTTTTACGATAAATTTGAGAAAGTTCGTAACCATTGGAGTTGGTATGTAACTAAATGATAATATCTTCAAAAACATGAACGCATGCTTAAACGAATAAAAAAAGTCTATTTGGAAGTTTCATTTCACTAAACTGAAATTACATTTGTTTAAAACTTGCATCCACTCCTACTCCGCTACAAAAATGAGAAAATAAAAATTTCTGGTCTATAACATTAGAAAAGCAAAACACGTTGCTGATCCCTGATGATGCACCGGAATCATCACTCATATATATTTGTCGACGCCATAGCAAGTGCTGAAAAGTTCCAGGAAACAGTATCTAACCTGTGCAGACCGGAAAAGGATCTGTTTTTTATAGAATAAGGGTGGCAAACGAGCACACAGTCCACCTGTTGATAAGCGGATGCTGTGGCCCATAGACATCTATATTTATCTTTAATTAAGAATTTAAATCCAGATGCGTTGTCTCTCCTGAGGACTAAGGTGGAATGCCTCGATTCCGGTAAAAAGGATCTCCGGTTCTTTACACTCATCATATGAAACACAGCAGCTATAAGCCGCTATTTTACGCTGGTATTCTGTGTGAGCGTGGTCCTACCCCGGTTGAGCCGAACCATTTGTGCTTCCACCACAATATAGCTGCAGCGAGACACTATCACGTAAAATCCGAAGTCGAAAAATCCGTAAAATACATGATATCAAGAATCCTCTTAAGTTGGTATATAAAATAAATCGAACCGGAAAATTAACTTCTGCAATACTAAAAGGAAGCAGCGCAGATGCATAGAATGTAAGATGATGTCAAGTAAAGCTTATTTTCGAGTTATTACGATCCGAAACAGGCCTAGAGTGTTAGTATTTTTTTTAAAAGGCTTCAGCACAAGCAATTGTACTGAAAGCTGATGATCGTCAAGGTCTAGGGTGAGCTTGTCAGACGAAACCAGATTAATGGTATACGAAAACGATGGAAAGATCATATAGAAAATCAGGGAAGCTACAGTTGGTTGTCCAACAGCTTTATCGCATTGCAGTTTTCATTTCTCACGGCTGTATAAAAAGGCAGTTGGTGGTTTTAAAAAAATCTCATTCCGGTTACCAGAAGGATTGTAATCAGTGATATATGAAGCGCTGTCGGATCTAAATGTAAATTTATTCGTAATATAAACGTATTAGTAAGTTCATAAGACGGTAGTCGGGGTCTCAAAGCGGTCATTTACATGAAGTCATTTGACCATTCAAAGTGCGGTTTAGTGGTTGTAGGATAGGATTACGGACACGGAAATAAAATAACTGCATTCGGCTATAATTTAAATTTGTCGACATTTTGTTGATTAGCGTTTTTTAAAATTTTTAACATTTGTGACTAGACCATTGATTTTTACATATATTCTGATAAAAGCAAGCAAACTGTTTAGATGCAAATGTTAAAATTAAAATTATATCCTATAATAAAATGGATGTTTTGTGTTTTAAAAAAATATTACAGCGTTTATACAACAACTCTTTCATTTTTGAGAGGGTTATGTTTCTTTTTCTAATAAGTGTGACAAATGGGCACACAGTCCACCTGGTGGTAAATGGATGCTGTGATGTTTAATTAAGACGCAAAATTCAGATGAGTTGTCAGCCCTGAGGACTGAGATGAACTGCCTCGGTTCCAGTAAAAAGGGCCTCAGGTTCTCTACACTCACCATACGAAACACAGCAGCACTAAGCTGCTGTTTTACGTTGGTATTCTGTGAGAGCGTGGTCCTGCCCCGGTCGAGACGACCTATTCGTGCTGCAGCTACAATATAGCTGCATCATGACTCTAACATGTGTAGTAATATAGATCGCCAATGTATGAAGGCAGACTTAACATTTACTCGATATATTTTTTTTCTTTCCTCGCGATGTTTTCCTTCGTAGCCGCGCACGTATTACTTTTTTGCAATTTACAATTTCATTAGTGCCTGATGTTACCCGATTTGTTCTTAACATATTCAATGTAAATAAACGGTTTATTACAAAAAATTAACTAAAATATTGTATTAGACTGAAATAATTCTAATAGCTTATATTAAATTTTCTAGTTACAGTATTGATAATAATTCATTAAACAACGCATCATTGTAGTACAGTTAAAAAAAAGGTTTATTTTTTGTACTACAAGATAGAACAGGTTAAAGTTTGTTCTTATGAAATTGTAATTTTATTTTAAAAATTGAACACTTTTTTTAAAGAAATTTGGCGACTGAATTACTCCGAATAATTTCTTTGAACACCCCCGATAAATGCCAAAAAAATACAAATATCATAAAATATCACGGGAAACCATGTAATCGGTAGCATACAAAACGCGGTCAAATTAAACGCAAATTTATTCAATTAATCAGTCTATCAGATCGTAATCTTTGTTTCAAAGCAGTAATTTACGATGAATTATTCGACCGTTCAAATTCGGTTTTATCGCTGTAGATTCAGAATTATCAGCACAGCAATCAAATAATTCTGTTCAACTGAGCTAGTGCCATGTACTCAAAACTCAGTTCTTCAATGAGAACAAAGAAAAAAAGAAAAGAATTTACGTGGAAGAGCCACGCGGCAGCTATATTATAGTTGTAGCTTGTTGCACGATTGGGTCGGCTCGACCGGGGCAGAACCACGCTCTCACAGAATACCAAAGTACTCGCAAAATAGCAGTGTAATACTGCTGTGTTACGTATAGTGAGTATAGAGAATCAGTGATCGGAAACTGCCTTATTACAAGTACTTGCTGGATGCCGTGCTCGAAAATGACCGCACCAAACTCTACTGGGACCCGACCATTATCACAGACAGAACTATTCTTGCGAATGAGCCTGACATTGTGCTGACTGACCGGGCCCAGTAAAGGATATTTTTGGTCAACATTACTATTCCGTATGACAAAGACCTCATGAAAGCCGAAACAGATAATAAAACAAAATATCTTGACATGGTTCACTAGGGGAACGAAATTTGAGGTGGTGAACATTATCTATTTATGATTTATAATAATTAATTAGCTGTTGGCTAATTGATCCGACAAACACTTATAAGTAAATAGTGAGAATATACAACATAAGTATATACTGCCAACCTACCCCGCCACCTCAAAGCAAAGTATTCTTTTATACACATATTAATTAAAGCATTATGCATACAGTATATTATTCGTTTATACTACCATGAGCTCGTTTCATAATTCAGAATAATAAATTATGGGCCTTTGATATTTGAGCACAAAGAAAGCTAGTAATATTGCGCCACTTGCAAAACATTAGAGCAGTTTGCTCCAACTTATAACAGTGGTTTTTTGAGAGAAAATATTATAAACATTATATATTAATATCATTCAGTTTAATAAATTCAAACTTTGTTTTGTAATGAAAAGCAAAGGAAAATTGTTTTGTCTTAATAAACAGTAAAATTCATATTCATGAAAATTTTTGTTACAAAATTACCTTGGGCCTCTTTGGATTTTACAATTTGTAATATACAAGACAAATACGGGGATTTTCAAGAAATATCGATATTCAATACATTGGTAAATCTATTGGTCAGTGCAGAGCAAGTATCCACGCATTGGTAAATGTAGATTTTAAGTCGCCAGTCTGTGGTATGTGGGTCTAGCAATTTTTAGATGAATTTAACGCCATTATTCGGACGGTTTAACCGGATCTATAAGTCGAATAAGGCGCCGTCAAGTGTAGATTAGGTTGATTTGTGTAGAAAATATATATTTCCTTTTATATCCCAAATCTAAAATTTTTCAAGTGATAAAGAAGTTTTTGTTCGGATATGCATTTTTGAACACATGATATTAAAAATTGACAAGCTTTCTCATAAAAATAGATATATTAAGAAATGCATAATGTCGCCCTCTCTCTTTCTCTTTGTTCACTAAATTTCAATAAAAAGAGACAGATACAGAGATAATTAAAACTTAATTTAAGTAAATCATAACCAACGATTATAAGCAAGGCTATAAACAAAAAAAAAACACAAAAACAGATTTCAAGAACTCAAAAATCATTTCAGGTAATAACTTTTGAAGTCAGTGCTTAGACATAGTGTATTTAAGATTTAAATTCCCGACTTCAGAAATTGTTCTCTACACTCAACAAAAAGCCATTTTACGCTGGTATTCTGTGAGAACGTGGTCTAACCCGGGTCGAGCCAACCGATTAGTCCTACAACTGTTACAGCTGCAGCGTCACTTTACCACGTAAAGTAGTAAAGTGATATAACAGTGGCAAGACCGTGGTCTGCCTTCTCTTTTATCGCTAGATCACAATTACCAATAAATCGATTAGAAACGTATTACCCGTTTTCTCTATGCTTCCTCAAGGTGTTTATATCATTAATTAATTAAATATAGCCAATCAAAAGTTCAAAGCTAAACGTAAGCGAAACATTTGCCGTAGTTCCCTCTCTTAGCTAGTTGTTTGGCAACCGTAATTTTTAACTACTAAAAATATTTTGATTTGTGATCACGAAGATAATGTTGCCGATCTCACGTTTCATTTCCTTCTCTCGTCTTTTATGATACTCACGGGATGGTATGGGGTCTTAGAGCTTCTGAGTAATAATATATATTATTTAGTAGGAGGAAGTGCATTCTTTTTTGCTACCACTACACAGCGTTATCAAGATCCTGCCTTACCTGCATGACTTAGAAATATTTTCATCCAAGCAGATAAAGCTTTGTTGAATATAATCGATTTTTATATTTTCCGCTAAGCAAGTGGTAAATCTATAAAAATAAAAATTAATTGCCGCATGTATGAAAGACCATCACTTAAGAAAGGCTGGACAGATTTCGATGAACACTCACACTTACAATTGTACCCGGTAAATGGCACTGTTGTCGAGATCTAGGAAACAGTCGTGCAAAGCCGGGGCGGATGTTAGTCAGCATATAAAGTTGGCTCATTATAAATGGGATCCAACTCGCTCATTTACCGTGTGTCAGTCAAGACTTAATATTAATACTTTCCTAATTCATCATCATCATCATCATTACAGCCCTTCACAAGTCCACTGCTGAACATAGGCCTCCCCCAAGTAATGCCACAAAGCACGGTCCTGAGCCACCTGCATCCATCGACTTCCTGCATGTCTTACCAGGTTGTCACTCCATCTAGTGGGGGGTCGCCCTACACTACGCCTACCGGTACGAGGCTGCCACTCGAGAACCTTTCTTCCCCATCGGTTATCGGTTCTTCGAGCTATATGGCCGGCCCATTGCCACTTCAGCTTACTAATCCGTTGGGCTATGTCGGTCACTCTGATTTTACTGCGGATATCCTCATTTGTGAGTCTATCACGCAGTGAAACTCCGAGCATAGCCCTCTCCATAGCTCGCTGAGCGACCTTAAGCGTCCTCATACGGCCAGCGGTGAAGGACCACGTCTCAGATCCGTAAGTCATCACTGGCAACACGCACTGGTTATACACTTTAGTTTTCAGAGATTGAGGTATACCTGACGAGAAGATGTGTCGTAATTTCCCGAACGCTGCCCAGCCGAGTTGAATCCGTCGATTGACCTCTCGGTCGAAGTTGGACTTACCTAGTCGGACTATTTGTCCCAGGTAAACGTACTCGTCAACAACTTCGAGCATAGTGCTCCCAACAACTACCGGCATAGGTGTGACATGGACATTAAACATGATCTTTGTTTTGTCCATGTTCATCTTAAGACCTATCCGTTGGGAGACACAATTGAGGTCATTGAGCATAGTGCTAAGGTTTTCCAGCGATTCTGCCATAAGGACTATATCGTCGGCAAATCGAAGGTGAGTGATGTACTCGCCATTGATGTTAATACCGTATCCTTTACAGTCCAGTAGTTTTAAAACGTCTTCCAACGCAGCGCTCTTCAATCCCGTCCTCCATGGTGGCAATACTCCGAAGGCGTGGAGCAGAAGCGCGGTGGTCTTGTTCTTTAAGAAAGGCGACAACGCTCTCTTGAAGAACTACAGACCGATTTCCCTTCTGAGCCGCGTCTACGTGCTGTTTTCAAGAGTCATTACGAATCGTCTCGCACGCAGACTCGACGACTTCCAGCCTCCCGAACAAGCCGATTTCCGAAAAGGCTTCAGTACCATAGACCACATACATACCCTTCGGCAAATTGTACAGAAGTCCGAAGAGTACAATCTGCCACTTTGCCTGGCGTATGTGGACTATGAGAAAGCCTTTGATTCCGTCGAAATTTGGGCGGTGCTACAGTCTCTTCAGCGGTGCCTAGTTGACTGACGGTATATTGAAGTGCTGAAGTGTTTGTACAGTAGGGCTACGATGGCTATCCGAGTACAGAACCAGAGTACGAAACCTATCCAACTGCAGAGAGGTGTAAGCAGGGTGATGTTATATCCCCGAAACTCTTTCCAATTATTAGTTATTAAAGTTTGCGAAACTAAGATTTGAAATGTAGTATAATAATCATCATCACTTTATTTAGAAAACGATTTACTTGATCGTTCGAATAATAATATGTCTAGTCCTTTTGTAATATTTTAAGGGTTTTTAGGTATATAAAGTAATAAAAATAAATAACTAAACAAAAACAAGTATATCGATGTCGATTGTAGCTAACATTGCGAACGAAATCTCTATAGATTAAAGACGTAATGTCTTGTAAAGTAACGTCACATAAAATACTACTACAATAGGGATGTCGTTTTTCTAGTAAATCAGAACATGCGAGTGTACTTACGTATATGACCACTTGATATTTCTATTTCCACGCTTGTATTATACGTAACATCTTTCAATAGATTTGTCTATTTTTGCTTTATTTGAAAACTAAATAAGAAAAAGCGAGACAAATATATTTTCAATTTATGTTGAATTGCAGATTCTCTCTATGCATACGTACATATGTAATTACTTACTCTAAGTAATTAACACACCGCCTGACCACATGTGTTGTCATTTTGATGTCGCAATGACATTTTTAAGCCAGATATCATGATATCAATGAAATTTAATTCATCTAAATTAATTTAAAAAAAATGTTTTCAATTCGCTTGTTATTAAGAGATCTTTCACCAAACCTTTAGCAGAATTTCGAAACAAAATTATCAAGCGTTTTCATTTTTTTTAATATAGAATTAAGCTGAATTTATTTAAAAAAAACATCCTATTTTTGTAACATCCTATTTCACCCCCCCCCCCCCCTACGGATGAATTTTCAAAAAAAAAAACCCTGAGTGAGTGACCCAGTGTTATTTTGCAATACAGGTATACAGAAGGTATGTAATATATCAAAAGGTAAATAACACATTCTTACACAGGATTAAATTGTTAGGGTAATTAAATTTACTCCGTTATTTCTTAATTTATTATTTTAGTCCTGTGCTCTGTCTGAAATTACGCGCGCATCAAATTATTAGCCAATTTAGATCGGCACTTAGCATTCTCAAATCGTCACCATGGCTACGTCTTCGCTAACTCACATTGAATTGAAAATTTTATCGTATGTTATGGTCTAAGTCACACAATTCGCGAGAAATGTGATTGTAAAAATAATACATTAGCAACCTATAAAAATTCTCTAAAAAAGTTATCGGTTATTTAAAAAAATTAAGCTGTCAACAATACAACTCTAAAATAAAACCGAATTCTTTTTTAGACTAATAGATCTACTGATTTTCTTTTGTAATACGGTTACCGTAGATGTAAAGACTTAAGGACTATCGATTAACCTTAGTCTGTGGCTACCCAACCTTTTTTCCTCTTTTTATGTACGAGTATGTATATTTACATATAGCTCTACCAGAAATAGTACTTTGTATTTACCTTCAAAATATCCAAACAAAAAATAAAAATACATCCGCTTTTCCTTTAATCCATTCGAGATTTTCTACTTCGTGAAATATCTCAGTGATGAATGTTTATTGCCTTATTGTTTGACTCGGGTTATTTCTACTGCTTCAAAGATTGTCTGAAATCAGTTTTTTTCCCGCGTCTTGTATCACGTTAGGTATGTTTATAAATTTTTGTTTTACATTCATTTGTTTTATATTTCTGGGATCAGGTTTCTTCTAATTGCTAAGAAACTTATGAAGCAGAGAAGGGGTGAGCATCATTGCTCCTGTACAAATAGGGACAGATACCTACATTATTTATTTTTAACATAAAGTTAGAGTGACAAACAGTCTACCTTTGCAATACATACTAGGTTTTACGGAATTTATCGCGTGTATTTAACTTTTTAATTACCCGACGTTTCGAACGCTTTACAGCACTCATGGTCACGGGCAGGACTGAGATGTTCAACGTCCATATGTCATAGTTAACCGCGGTTACCATAGATTAAAATTTAACTTTTGTTCCGATCTATGCAGTATGAACTTATGGTATCTTGAAGTCTTGCAGTTGTATGCTTGGGTTGGGATTTAATTTTATTTATTATAGGATCCCAAGCAGATGGTAGCACCCAGCCATAATTAAAAAGTTAAATACACGCGATAAATTCCGTAAAACCTAGTATTATTTCAATGTGTAGTGTTCGCGTAAATATAAGAAATCATTATGTAAACAGTCTACCTGATAGCAATAGGCTATACTGCCTTTGCTTAAAGTTGAAACTTTAAACAAAATCACCAAGCGATTCGTATCTATATCGCGGACAGTGTAGCTGTTAAACAAAGTCACTTACCGATGCATAGTCCCTGAGGACTAGGATAAAACTACACATAACCTGAAATAAGTAATTATATCGGCTCTTTTACACTTTCATCTATAACGATTGAGGACACAAATACAAAAGAGCCCTAGTGGTCTTTTAAACTGAAAATGAACCCTAATATTTTTTTAAACCAAATAATAGCAAATTTGAGCAAATACATGTCTAATGATTATTATTTCGAACATCATGATCATAATCATTACAGCCCTTCACAAGTATCTTTTCAAGTTTTCGAATATAGGCCTCTAACAATAAAGACGACATTGAGCCACCTTCATCCATCGGTTATAATAAAAATAGGATTCATTGTACAGCGTTTAATGCTTGTTTTTGTTATTGTCTGTAGCAATTAAGTTCCTACAAACATGTCGTAAATTTTATATAAAGGAAACTGCACGCTATAGTAGCTTAGTTAAAAGCCATGTTTCCTATTACTGTGGTTGCTCTGAGCTCGTCGGTTGTATACTGCCCATTTTATGTGTACTGGTGATCGTTTTCTTTGTTAATTCTTAAATGAAAATACATGGAACGCTAATTCAGATCCTAGTTTAGATTACCTACCTGTGTAAGTTGTAATGATGCTTTTCAACAACTTCCGCATAAATAAATGTTGTCAAGTTATATCAGTGGTTTCTAAGATATTCTATATATATATATATATGTATATATATATTGAATAACTTAGAAAACACTGATATAGATAGCCAAATTTACTTTCCTTAAAATAATCCTACGCAACAGCGTCCTGTCCTATCTAGGTTAGAACGAGTGAGTTTTCATATAGTAGACATTAGGGCATTTGATAGCATTATATACCACATATTAGTTCTGTAACTTAAACATAAAAATTTAATTAGATTTATATAATGTTTTTTTACGTTTTTTTTTCTCTGCATTGGCCGCGTAGTGAGAGTATTTTCAATGACGCTGCTTAACATCAGTAAATTTATGAGGTAAGTGTTACTGAAACGTGCATATGCGCGTATCAGTTAGAGATAGAGGAATAAAACCTCATACAACTTACAAATATTTTTTAAATTAAAATTAACTTTTTATGAATGGAAGTAAAGTTATTTCTAAACGTTTGAATACTGATTTTGATACCACGCTTGTCGGAAACCACAGGGTGGTGCATGTTGTACGTAGGACACTCAATAAGTTTTGAAAAATACAAAAAGTACTCTAGATACTATTAATATTTATTTTACATATATTCAAAATATTCTCCATCATGACCTATACAAAGTTCCATTCGCCTAAACCAACTCTGAAACACTTTTGCCAGTATTGATCTGAAAGGTCGGAAATCGCTTCTTCGTAGACAGCCACGGCTTCTTCGGTGCTTGAGTTTTTTACTTGCCTTTTATTTTTGCTTCGACTCTAAGGAACAAAAAGAAATCACAAGGAGCTAAGTCTGTACTGTAAGGTGGATGACTTAGAGTTTCGTCGTCAACACCAGATTCCTCAATAAATGCTTTTGTTTTAAAGGAGGTATGTGAAGAGGAGTTATCGTGATGCAGCATGATTCCCCGAAACCCGGTCTTTGGTCTTCTCTCCCACACTACTTGAAAAGCTTTGGGTAATTCAACTATAGTATACAATTCAAAGTTGACTGACCTACAATTTTCTAGTATTGAGGTTGACAAATGTCCGCTCCGCGAAAAAAAACTAGCCACCATTTTTTTGCCGACGTTGCGAGGTCTTTGCAGTTTTGTCGGTAACAGTCCTTCTGAGTAGACCCATACCGGTGATTGCCTTTTATTTACTAGATAATATTGATAGATCCATGTTTCATTACCAGTAACGATTTCTGAAATACGCCTAAATTTCGCCCCGTTTTCAAAACGTAGACGCATTTCATGGCATCAATCCACACGAGTATGTTATTCGCTTTCGGAGAGCTAACGAGAGATCCATCAACAACAAAGCTTCCTCACTCCAAGATGCTGATGTAGGATGATATGAATGCTCCCCGAAGTAATGAGTACAATCTTTTCAATGTCCGTATATGTAATTCGTGGGTCTTCTCGCACCAAAATTTCAGTAGTCCATACATTTTCTGCTGTTACTGCTGTTTGCGGGGCCCCGGTTCTTTGGTCATCTTTAAGGTTAATTTTACCCCTTTTGAATTCATCAAATCATCTATAAACTGTTGTACATGATGGAGCTGAATCCCCTTATGCTAATGCTAACCGTTTTATTCTTAATTGTTCGTTAAACCAAATTTAAAATCATAATAGATCGTAGCTCGCAAATGTTCACGGTTAAGATCCATAGAACATATAACACTGGTGCGTTCCATTTTGAAATTTCAAGCATCTTAAAACATATCGAGTAACCTACGTATACGAGCAGGACGGCGTAAGATAATTTACTACCCCATACTTTCATTAACAACCCATAAGATTTATGGGACCCCTTAGCATGTTTAGTGACCAATTAGGGGATAGTTTCCGTTTGACCACTTTTAAAGGGTCCGTTACTGACTAAACGATCCAGCATTCCTTGATAGATTCTTTCATATCTTTGTTGAGCTGAATTATTCATTTTGCAGCTCATAACACAACTGCTCTGTTAGGTAAATTAAAATAATCGTAGTTCACCTGGGATATCAACACACAACACGTTACTTAAGAACGTTACTCAAATTAATTCATATGAAGCATTATTTTAACTTCAATTTCAGAAACAATATAGAATTTGATAAAACGAATTTCACAAGTCTCAGATTGTTACTGCAGGTTATTGGAATTACTGTGTATGTAATACAATCGTTGAGAAGGTTTTATTTAATTTTATAAAACAGTACACATCATTCATTTAAACTAAATTTTTAAATTGGCAGCAAATTCAGTCAACGATGTTTCTTTTATTCATATTAAATATTAAATTAAAAAATCTAAGGTCTGCATGCATACGCCTATTATGTGCAACCGTCATATTACATGGTTCGTAGAAACGAGAGTTCATTGAAAGTAAATAATAAATACAGCAATTTTTGGAAAAGTAATGTCTCATTCCTTTAATTTTGGAAAATACTACTCATTCCCTTGATAATTTGTAAGAAAATATTTGTAAACTTTTTTTTGACTTATATATTATTTTTAAATTATTGCGATAGACCGTACAAATAATAGTCACGTGCGGATATCGAAACTGTGGCTCGAATCAAGGCCGTCAAGATGAAGGCAGAAACACACTATATTCAAAATATTAAAATAAAAGCTTTATAATGGAAGCAAAACGTGTCACTAAAATACACAATTGTACGTTAGTTTTACACAACTCTACACTAAAGACACTGTGTATTCAAATTCAAATAACCACTACTCTGATGCAACTGCGCTGCACTAATGATCTCCACCTACTCTCATATGTTAACGTAAAGGGATTTGTGCCCGCTTAGTTTACCGATTAAAGTACTTAATTGCTTTCTATATAATAAAGATGGGCTGCAGCTAATTTACGTTATAAAATTGCAAAAGTTGTCTTTATTTTTTGTGATAATGATCACATAAAATACCTCTTAATTATTATATAAACTTCCGCTTAAATGTATGAGAGCCTTATGAGCAAAGTTAAGTGATCGCCATAATTTTCAAATTACGCGAGCAACCCGGGTACGATCCCCGTCACCATTGAATTACCACATGATCAAGGGTGAAGTTAAACATTATGCAACCTGCATATCTGAGAATTACAGAAAAAGATTGAAGACATTTTATGTGTAGTAGACTACAGCTGTATTAGTAACATAGTCGTAGCACGAATGGGTCAGCTCGACCGGGGAAGAACCACACTCTCACAAAATACAAGCGTGAAATACGAGCTTAACGCTGCTGTGTTTCCTACGGTGAAAGTAGAGAACCTAACACCCTTTTTACTGGAAATGAGGCATTCCATTTTAGTCCACAAGGATGACAACGCATCTGCATTTTGATTCGTTATCGAGTATAGATTTCTGTGTGCCACAGTATCCACTTACAATCAGGTAGACTGAGAGCTCGAATGTCATCATTATTCTATTTTAAAAAGATATGTGAATTCCTCCCAAACACATTGGATCGGGGCGGTCACTTCTTTGACATAAAAACTTTTTCAGTAATGAGGCCTGTGTACAGGTTAAATAATCTTGTTTCTTGGAATTACTAAAAGAAAGTATATAAATGATATATGTATAATCATGTATCTCTATAAATAAAGCAAATTAATCTAAAACATTTTACGCTTCAGCAGCATCCTTTCCCACAGGCTATTCAATGAACGTTATATTATATTCGCATGGCTAACAACCTCACTTCAATCACGATCTTGACGGGTAGATCAATTGAATAAATTTGTATTTTAGTTTCGTATCATTTTCGTTTTTTTTTTTTTGCTATATTCACATTTCTTTAATTGTATTTTGAACTGTGTAAGTATATAAGCAGTTTAGATGAGGTTTAGGCAGATTCATTTGTATATATACAATATGTAACGTAATTAACGCACTTTGAGAAAGTAGTTTGTTCAGAATCGTTTACTGAATCGATTCCTATCATTTTTAATACAGGTAATTTTTTATCCCAAAAATAATTAAAACTACGTAAATTACAGTCACACTAAATCTGTACAGTCAAAACAAACTGAAATGGACCGTAACTTAAGGCAATAAGACTTTTAAGAGTGCAGTTTTATTCGTATTATTACTAATTCTGTCATTCAATAAAAATAAAGAAAAATGAACTTTATTTCAAGCACTTTAAAGTCTTTGCGTTCGTGGATTTGTACTGTGACCACACAACATTCTTCTGGAATTAGTATAACTAATTTGATAAATAATCAGTGCATACATTTTTTTTAACCAAAAATTCAGTGTATGTATTATGATTATAACATAATATATTAATTGATTTATATATATATATATATATATATATATATATATATATATATATATATATATATATATATATATATTATGATAATAATATCAAGCGTGAACAAAAAGTGAAGCCGTTATGCCTTTGCTCAACGTACTCGCGCGTCATTGCATGAAATGAATAATGTAATATAATTCTGATATTTTTATGTAGTGTATTTTATCAAAAATAATCTATAAGAGCAAACTGTGCATTGCCAAGACAAACAAAAAAATGTTGTGTTGTTGTTTAAATAAAAAAAATCAATGTTCATTTACTTCCTTTGCCTATTTTATATATTTTAAGAGGAGTAAACTCCAGTTACGCGTCGAGGCTGACACGCACAACTTTTTGTTAAAAACATATCGCTTACGTGCAAATTTATTTGTTTATTACATTGTTATAGTTGGTAAACTATTTATTAATCTGTGGTTATAGCTGCAGTTCGAATGGGTTGACTTTACCAGGGCATGATCATGCTCGAACAGAATACCAGAGTGAAATAGCAGCATAATGCTGCGTTGATCTGGCTGGTGACTGACGAGAACCGGAAATCATCTTTAATAATAAAAAAAATAACAAAAAAATTAAACCGCCGAAAAAACTGAAAAACAAAAAATAATAACCTTTTTCTTTTACCTTAATAACTTAGTTCTTAAGGAATACCCTAAAAGGGTGGTAAGTTTTTAATTATGATATGGTATTTATAATATAGTCATTAAGGACGCGTTTACAAAATGGATAGGTATAGAATCGCACTACTACATTGACAAAAGTCACACACACACTAGTGTACGCACGGTTGGCTGTGGGAATCGTAGTCAAATGAAATTATTTTGATAATTTGAAAGATTGAATTTGTTTTTCATTTCTTATACCTACCTCAGAAATATACTTCGATACGAAATATGAATACCTGCTCCAAAGACTGCTTGGCACTGGAAGCCCTCTACTGGTAGTGAGATGTTAGCTCTGGACTTTGAACTGGTTTTGTCAGTTATAATAAGACCTTACCTACCTGCGGACTTGATGGAGTGACCTGAAGGTGTAATTTGGTGATTACAACAATAGGAACTCCTAGACTAGTGGAACTAGGTGTGCCGAGTTTGGGTTCGTTTTGTTGGTTATGATGAGACCTTACCACCGGACTTGATGGAGTGACCTGAAGGTGTAATTCAGTGATTACAAGTGGAACTCCTAGACTAGTAGAACTAGGTGTGCCGAGTTTGGGTTCGTTTTGTTAGTTATGATAAGACCTTACCACCAGACTTGATGGAGTGACCTGAAGGGGTAATTCAGTAACTACTGCGGGAATTTCTGAACGAGTAGAACTAGGTGTGCCGAATTTGGGCTCCGTTTTGTTAGTTATGACGAGTCCATACCTCCGGACTTTATGGAGTGACCTGAAGGTGTAAATCGGTGATTGCAACTGGAACTCCTAGACTGGTGGAACTAGGTGTGCCGAGTTTGGGTTCGTTTTGTAGGTTATGATGAGACCTTACCACCGGACATGATGGAGTGACCTGAAGGGGTAATTCAGTAACTACTGCTGGAATTTCTGAACCAGTAGAACTAGGTGTGTCGAATTTCACTCCATCATGTCCGGTGGTAAGGTCTTATCGTAACTAACAAAACGAAACCAAACTCGTCACACCTAGTTCTACTAGTCTAGGAGTTCCATTTGTAACCACCTGATTACACCTTCAGGTCACTCAATCAAGTCCGGTGGTAAGGTCTCATCGTAACTAACAAAACGAACCCAAACTCGGCACACCTAGTTCTACTAGTCTAGGAGTTCCACTTGTAATCACTTAACTACACCTTCAGGTCACTCCATCAAGTCCGGAGGTATGGACTCGTCATAACTAACAAAACGAAGCCCAAATTCGGCACACCTAGTTCTACTCGTTCAGAAATTCCAGCAGTAGTTACTGAATTACCCCTTCAGGTCACTCTATCAAGTCCGGTGGTAAGGTCTCATCGTAACTAATAAAACGAACCCAAACTCGGCACACCTAGTTCTACCAGTCTAGGAGTTCCAGTTGCAATTACCGATTTAGACCTTCAGGTCACTCCATCAAGTCCAGAGGTATAGACTCGTCATAACTAACAAAACGGAGCCCAAATTCGTCACCCCTAGTTTTACTCTGCAAGAAGTTCAAATAGCGGTCACGAAAGTACACCTTCAGGTCATGCCATCAAGTCCAGAGGTAAGGTCTCATCATAACCAACAAAACGAGCCCAAACTCGGCACACCTAGTTCCGCTCGTCCACGAGTTGCAGTAGTAGTTAAGTTTATATATCCTACTTATTTTTAGCTAAATAAAAACTGTGAGTATAAAAATAATAATTTTATCACTTGTAGTAAGTACTTATGTTTCCAATTTGTTTTTTTCTAATATTTTGTGTATGTACAGCGATCTTTTCAGAATGAGCCGCTGCAAACAGGCGATACAGTGTCCACTCACGACGGCGGCCGAGCGCGGACTGTGGTCATCGAAATCTTTGTACAATAAATCAAAGCAGGCACCAACAATAAAATAGCCCTTATTGCAATACATTATGATTCATTCATATTACCAAAATATGTGAAAAAATGTGCATCAGTTTTTATTTTTTTTACGACTATTTGTGACATTTTGTTAAAAAATAAACCCAGGGTTTTTTAATTGAATATGTCTGTCATCTTATAGTATTTTTTAAATTTTTTAAATATGTTGATAATAGACCAAAACATGTACCGAAACACAAGCCGGTACCGTTAATTTTGTAGAAAATGGCAACGAAAGTTCGTTTTTACAATATAAAAAACTACTATTTTCAACAAAAGAGTTACGACATTTGCAGATGAAGAACCAATCTATACATGGTAGTTTTTACTTATATTTGATTTGGTTTAGTTTTGTCACAAAATCTACCGAAAAACACCCTAATTTTGGTTGATTTGCAAACGCGTCCTTAATATGAGCTAAAACTAGGAATGAGTAGAAAATTGAGCCCAAAGGAACTTTTATTAGTACAGGTCATTTAAGAAAAACATTCTTCATTGATAAAAAAATTCAGTGTTCTTTCACTAAAGAATGAAATATTAAGTTTTAGCGCTATCTTCTTGATACCTTAGTACTTACTGTAGCTTTGTGATTAGAGGTTGAATACGGTCAAAGGCTTTGAATATGTCACAAAATACACCAAAAGAGTTCTCACATGCACAAAAAATATGTTTAGTAAGAAGATCTTTTATTAGAAAGCAATACACCTCTCGTATGTGATAGATATTAAGCCGACCGCAATTGGTACTATGTGGTACATAAACTGGTGGTATGTACACCAGTAGACTATTTACGTCTGATAAAAGAAAGTAGAATACATTTATTATACTTATTATAAACTGCATATACACCAGTCACAAAAAATATTTTTAGACGATACACATTCCTCGCTAGGCACAAACTCAAACCCAGTAGTACATCATCTTCATCATCATCATCATTACAGCCCTTCACAAGTCCACTGCTGAACGTAGACCTCCACCAAGCAATGCCACAAAGCACGATCCTGAGCCACCTGCATCCATCGACTTCCTGCATGTCTTACCAGGTCGTCACTCCATCTAGCGGGGGGTCGCTCTACACTACGCCTACCAGTACGAGGCTGCCACTCGAGAACCTTTCTTCCCCACCTTGAGCGTCCTCGTGAAGGACCACGTCTCAGATCCGTAAGTCATCACTGGCAACACGCACTGGTTATACACTTTAGTTTTCAGAGATTGAGGTATACCTGACGAGAAGATGTGTCGTAATTTCCCGAACGCTGCCCAGCCGAGTTGAATCCGTCGATTGACCTCTCGGTCGAAGTTGGACTTACCTAGTCGGACTATTTGTCCCAGGTAAACGTACTCGTCAACAACTTCGAGCATAGTGCTCCCAACAACTACCGGCATAGGTATGACATGGACATTGAACATGATCTTTGTTTTGTCCATGTTCATCTTAAGACCTATCCGTTGGGAGACACCATTGAGGACATTGAGCATAGTGCTAAGGTCCTCCAGCGATTCTGCCATAAGGACTATATCGTCGGCAAATCGAAGGTGAGTGATGTACTCGCCTTGATATTAATACCGTATCCTTTCCAGTCCAGTAGCTTGAAAACGTCTTCCAACGCAGCGATGAAGAGTTTCGGGGATATAACGTCACCCTGTCTTACACCTCTCTGCAGTTGGATAGGTTTCGAACTCCGGTTCTGTACTCGGATAGCCATCGTAGCCCTACTGTACAAACACTTCAGCACTTCGATATACCGACAGTCAACTTGGCACCGCTGAAGGGACTGTAGCACCGCCCAAATTTCGACGGAATCAAAGGCTTTCTCATAGTCCACATACGCCAGGCCAAGTGGCAGATTGTACTCTTCGGTCTTCTGTACAATCTGCCGAAGGGTATGTATGTGGTCTATGGTACTGAAGCCTTTTCAGAAACCGGCTTGTTCGGGAGGCTGGAAGTCGTCGAGTCTGCGTGCGAGACGATTCGTAATGACTCTCGAAAACAGCACGTAGACGCGGCTCAGAAGGGAAATCGGTCTGTAGTTCTTCAAGAGAGCGTTGTCGCCTTTCTAAAAGAACAAGACCACCGCACATCTGCTCCACGCCTCCGGAGTAGTGCCACCATGGAGGACGGAATTGAAGAGCTTCTGAAGGACTTCAAGTACCGGTGTTTCTCCCGCTTTCAGAAGCTCCGCTGTAATTCCATCCTCGCCTGGGGCCCTGCCGTTTTTAATGTGCTGGAGAGCCATTCTAATCTCGCTCAGATTAACGTCCGGGATATCATCGGTCCGGATACGGGTCCGGTACATCATCTTAATGTAATGTAATCTTAATGTCTTTCATTTAAAAGTTTGAGATCGCATGAAAAATTAGTGCAATTGATTTTAATCCTAGGTGAACTTTAACTTTTTCGGTAAGGGTGATATTAGCGTAAGGGTAGTAGGTAACACTAAGTCCACCTGACTGCAGTCACGCCCATTGAGAACTAATATTATTTTTCATAACATAAATGGCTACAGAAGCGTTGTCACCCCTGGATTTTTCAGATAAGGCAAGGGTAAAAAAAATTCATAATACTGCAACTTTCTTACGTAACTTAATTTTCAAATAATTTAGTAATTGTCAACCCTAGTATAGTTATATTGTTTGTATTGTTTGCAATTCCATTATGCAACATCAAAATAAGTTTACTGGCCGTCATATACGAAGCCTACTAACGAGGTGTCACTACGTAAACTTGTTAACCCGAGTGAGCAAACAAGTCTCGCTCACTTTACGTAAGTGTTCCTAGAGCTTGACTCTCTGTCACACGGATGTAATTTTTTTTAAATACAAAAGGACACTTGATTTTTACACATTTATATGATTTCCATACTTTATTAATCTAAGAATAATTTTCCAGATGTTAGGATAATAAGCGGTAACAGAGATAGATCACCAATCACTGATGGTAAGTGAATTTTGTGATTAATGGACACTAAGTCTATATTTGATTAATAATATATGTAATCTCTGAGGATTAAGATGGACCTCCTCGTTATCAATAAAAACAGTATCCGGTTCTTGACACTCACCGTAAGAAACACAGCAGCAATATGTTGCTCTTTAACGATGGTATTTCGTTCAAGTGTGGCTCTTTAACGGTAGAGTCAACCCACTTGTGCTGCAGTTATTATGAGCTGCAGCTATTTTATTCTAAATGTTTGTAAAAATTGCGTTTGATGAATGTTATATAGGTGGTAGGACTCTTTTACTGCCTAGGAGTTCGACTGAGTAGATTCCACGCTCTTATCTATGTGTTAAGTCAAATAGCACTTCATTAAATTTTATTGTTATGTCCAAGGCATTTTACTTTGTTAACCGCGAATTATTGTTACACAAACTTAACAGATATGATATAAGAGGTAATGCACTAAAATGAATAGTCAGTCAAAATCAAAAGTCAACGAAAACAATGCTTTTAGTTATCAAGTTACTTAGGATACCGTAGAAAACATTATAGATCACGATATTGCGAAAATAAATGCAGTGTGCCACAAGAAAGTAAATAGTAACATAATCTTTATAAGCGATTTTTAACACAGCTACTGTGTGCTGTATGCTGATGAATTAATCATTAATATGTGAAATAATAATAAAATTTTTGACTGGGTACACGAAATAAATGAGACTTAACAAAAATAGATTGGACAAGGCACAATAATTTATAAATTAACATCGAAAAGACTAATATGATAAGAACAGGTGAAAAGTCTTTATGCAGAGCATGCCAATTAGATATTTGTATTCCCCTTTTTCGCAAACATAAAATATTTCCGCTTCCAGCATCATATACATATTTACAAAATCTGTGTCCTTGTTCACAAAAGTAGAAATTTATTTGAAAACATAACGACAACACACATACATAAATCGTGTGTACCAAAGATATAAATACAACTATACACAAAAAATGTATATTGTTTGGCGATACATGTTTACAACAAATTGCCTATTTGTTTTAAAAATATGAATATAGGAATCTTTAAAAGTAAATTACTTCAATTTCTTTTATATAAATGTTTTTACTCAATAAATTATTTCTTATATGATAAATTTAACCCGAATTGTAGTTACTGAATTTTTTTTATTATATGCGAGCAGCTATGCAGGTCTAGGTAAAGAGACCAGTATCACTGCGACCTATAAGATCTATTGCGATCGCTGCTATGGCTATAGTTCACGGCTAAGCCCTATGTCTTCAATGAATAGAAGGAGTTGCTTAGCCGTGAGCAATTTCACTTCTTCTGGGCGGAGTTTTCCCAGATGAGTGTTACGTTTGCGCATTAAGGGTCTGCAATCGGTTAGGATGTGTAGAGGCGTTTCTTCCGTTATGGAACAGAACCGACACATCCTTGAGTTGCTTAGTCCCAGGATGGACATGTGCTTTTTAAGACAACAGTGAGAAGTTAGGGCTCTTGCCAGCATGCGAAATTTATTTTTAATTAATCCCAGGGCTTCTGAAGCGAATTTACGATCAAAAGCCCGGATTAAGGTTTTAGAGTGTTTTAAGCCTGCTGTGTTAGACCAGATCTTAAGTGATTTAGACTTTTAAATTTAGATTATAAGCATTCATTATTGTATTCAATAAGATTATAGAATTAAAATATTCATTATGCATTATGAATGAGAGAGATACGCGAATTGCATGCAAATTTTAATAAAGTTTATTATTTCATAATCCCGTCTTTTCCTTCTGAAGAGAATAAAGCCAGTTAATATTGGTTTTATAGTTTTCAATCCCTTACTTTATTTACTCTGTGAGAACTCAAGTATAATTATTTATTTTGGTAGAAATATTATTATTTTGGTAGAAATTCAAACTTCAATCCATGCTTTAATTGTTTTCGCTTAACGTTACCTCCTACATTGTATATTCCCGTTTTAAATTTTTAAATTACTTACAATTGTTATAAACGTGAGGTAATCTTAATTAATTCATTCATGCTTTTAGGATACGTCTCCAAATTCCTCTTTAGGCTATCTCTGTAGATATCCCAGGAGGTCGCTTTTGGATCCCTAAAAGTAACGGTTTCGTAGGTTGGTGATGTTCCAATCACAAACTTAATGTGCTTGTGATCAGACATCGAGTTTTCGCTACTAACATGCCAGTCATTTATCCGCCTGGACATTTTATTGGTAGCAAAGGTTATGTCTACCATTTCTTGCCTAGCAACCTAAGTTTAGGCTTACCAGGCGGTTGGAGATGAGAAAATCATAAAGTAACTCACCTCTTTCGTTGATGTTGGTGCTCCCCCAGGCTATGTGGTGAGCATTGGCATCACAACCCACCACAAGTTCGGTGTTGTGTTTTCGGGCGAACTTCGCCACTCGCTCTAACTCGATGGTAGGATCTGCGTTCTCGCCGGGAAGATAGGCTGTGCAAATGATTACTCTGGCCCCTGTGCATCCCTTGAGATTTATGAAGGCTGTAACCAGGTCATCATTGCAGTACTCTGAAACAGCTAAAAGTTCAAAATTTTTATTATAAATAATACAAGCTCTGGGTCTACTGCCTGGTATTGACAAGAATCTTACCGGCAGCCGCCAATCCCAGAACTTGACCGTTGGCCACCCAAGGGTCTTGTATATGGGCGAGGTCAATGTTGTCTTCTGCAAAGGAAACCTCCACTACGGCAGAAGTAGCTGCTTCATGGTGAATATTTGCATGGAGGACCCTCGTTTTACTCTTGGGTTTAGCCATTTATCGGCGTGGGGGGCAGGGGTCTTTTCCGCCCGTTGAGGACGAGGACGTCCTTTACCTGCGCACTTGACCCCCGCCTTACCTTTCGTCAAACCGCTCTCACCTCCCCTCCCCCCAGGCCTGGACGACACCAGCAGAGGCCGTCGGACCGAGGCGAAATCTGCGCCTTGGGTCTTCGTAACTCACCGCTCTCACCCCGAGAAGTGGAGGGCTGGGGGATTGGGGTTGGGGCGGTTCGGGCTCCATTTCCGCGTCAAAGCCTCCCCTGACTTTAAAAGTTATCATCTTAAAGTCAAGAATGACTCTGTTGTCTGCTTTCCAAAGAGCCTCCGCCGATGGGGCGTCCAGAGAAAAGGTTACTAAGAACCCATTCTCCTTGTCCCTACGGTGGAGGATTCTCCAGAGCTCAGTATGAAGCCCTTCATTTTGTGCCCTCAACAGCACAGCTGCCTCTTCTGGAGAGTCGGCTTCGCTGCGGGGCAAGTAGGTAATGCCCAGATGAGGCTTAGGCAGTTCGCCCTCGGGTATTACCGAGAGGCTAAAAGAGCCTCTTCCAAACCTACAGCTAATTCCATTAAAGGAGACTTTTCATTGCCTTTTCCAAAATGTCGGTTTTCATCCATTTTGTTCCCACGATTAGCTAGGGAAATACTTGGTCACTCCCGGCAGAGCCCCGCATGCCGAGGGAAGGGCTAAAGTACTAGCCGAATCGCCCTGGTCTCGGGTAGGCACCGTTTGCGACTGGACTCCCTCCAGACACGCATCCATCGGCACGGTACGCTTGACACCTTGGATTGAGTTAGGATAAGAAAAGGGGGGAGGGATAAAAGAAAAGAAAAAGAGGATCGTCCGAGTGTTTCTGTTCTGTCTGTTTCCTATTGAACCAGGCCAAATAACAGGCGGCAACCACGTGAAGAAGAACTCCTCATACTTGCCCTAGGGATCAACACGACCTGCGCTCTCCCCCAGAGCCATACGCCAAACTGCTCGCCAGGCAGGAGAGCATAATAGGTTTTAATCTAGTCCTATTTATAATATCAAAAAGTTAGGAGTAGACTAACCGCTGCCCTAGTTACTGAATAGCTGAATTTAATTTATTGACAGGTTTTAACTAAAATATTATTAGTTTATTGATTGATATTCTTGTTTTATATAGATTTAGTTTTCAGAAGTATTGCTGCAATTACCTTTATAGTATATAATAACTTATACCTTAATTTTCTATCATATCCTAAAATAATCTATCTGAAAATTTTGTACGCCGGAAACGGCAAAGTATTTAGTATTGAAATTCTTTGGTAACAACTATTCAAATAAGCAGGGCACAGGGCTTCTTTTATTTCTGAGAAAGTTTTAGGGGAAGGAGCTGCTTTAGTGCGTGTTAGCGGGTGTCACATGTCGGCTAACAATTTTTATTCCTCAGACATACAGGTTTCCTCACTTTGAATTGTCTCACCACCGAACTCGTGGTAAATAAGCTTTTAAAATTGTAATTCATATTTTCATTGGTGATGGTGAGTATCGATTTCGGGATTGTTTGAGTTTTTTAAGGAGAACGCTGATGCCTTGATCTACCACGGTCAAAGGACAACAGATTATATTAATAATATAATAACAGGTTAAATTTAGGTCATCTATCTGAGTCTTCATCGGTTATACACATCTGTTCATTACCATTTATGTGTAGAGTTGTCTTCACATATCCATCATATGCAGTAGTGCCTTACTATTATAAATACAGCAAGATCGTTGGTCATCCAATTTTACCATATTTATAACGCATAACGCTTCGTTTGATATTGAGTATTGTGATTTTCATATTTTATTCTCAAACGAAATGAATTGTCAAAGGAAATTTACCGATGGCAGTAAAAATACAAATTTATTCAACAAATTCTCCCTGGTTTACTATTGGGCGTTAACAGATCCCGAATTGGCATTTAATCGCTCATTCGTGCGTTCATAATTTGCCGTTTGGGAAACCTTTAACATTGTGCTGCTAGCTTAAATATACAAAGCTGTTATGAAGGAAACTAAATAACTGCTATTGTAATTATTAAATTCACTACTTTAAATGATTTTATGCATGATTTACTTTTTTTAAAAGACATCATTTTAAGTCATGAATCACATTCGTTCACAACTACGTTTAATGAACTTGTAAATCTGAGTGACTTTTAAATTTAGATTATAAGCATTCATTATTGTATTCAATAAGATTGTAGAATTAAAATATTCATTATGCATTATGAAAGAGCCAGATACGCGAATTGCATGCAAATTTTAATAAAGTTTATTATTTCATAATCCCGTCTTTTCCTTCTGAAGAAAATAAAGCCATCTAATATTGGTTTTATAGTGTTCAATCCTTTATTTGCTATGTGAGAACCCAAGTATAATTATTTATTTTGGTAGAAATTCAAAATTCAATCTATGCTTTAATTGTTTTCGCTTAACGTTACCTCCTACATTGTATATTCCCGTTTTAAATTTTTAAATTACTTACAACTATTATAAACGTGAGGTAACCTTAATTCATTCGTTCAACAATTACAGGCAAACAAAGTCAACATAGGTCTTACCACAGACTGCATCATATAATTCCTCCGATTTCGCCACAAATGCTGTTATTGGGAAGATGCTGCCCATCTCCTAGTTAGTTTCTCTCTGTCGTCACTTACGACACCTACTGGACGACACGGGGTAGAATGTATATGACACCATACTGTGGATATGGTCGTAATTTTACAAATTCGTGTAAACAATTAAAGAAGCCAAGAAAAACGTGCACTCGGAAGCGTCAGCCATTCTGACACTAGTGGCGGATCTGTTATGTGGATCCACCACCTGCCATGTTTCGGCCGCAGTGAATAGAGAGAGCGATGCCTCAGACAGACAGCGACATCTAAACTCCTCTCCTTATGTGTCCCCACAACCAACGTATCCACGGTGTGATCACGCCAGAATTCCAGAGGATAGGGCGAGTGGCGTATCATCATACTAACACGCCTCTTCACAACCCAGCTACAGCTATATATGGTTGCAGCACTAATGAAAGGAAAAATACCGTTGAAGCTCTTACAGAATACCAGCATAAAATAGCATTTCTTATGGTGAGTGCAGAATACCGGTGACCTTTCTTACTGGCAACGGGGCATTCCATCTTAGTCCTCAGGGGAGACAACGCATCAGCATTTTGATTCTTAATCGAAGAAAGATGTAGACGCGTCTGTGGGCCACAGCATCATTATTCTAACATAACATATAAAAGTATACTAGAATACCTTATTGCGGATAAATTTAGATGTATATAGGCCACAGCATCTACTTACTGTGTGCTCGTTTGTCCACCTTATTTTATTAAAAAAAAATTAATTAAAATGTGAAAATTTTAGGTTACGCTTTTATCAAATTTTTTAGTAATTTTTATCATTATTTTAAAGCATTTTTTTTATTATTTTGAGCTGTTATCCGGAAAATGCTACTACCTATCTAAGGTTTTATTTTCCTCCGTTCTCTTACGACCACCACTACACAGCAATTGCTATTAACGACAAAGCAAATTCTCTATTTATTCCATTTCATTTACGAGTTACACGCTTTTGTAGAATAAAAGTAGTGAAACTGTAGGAGAAGCAGTTTATAATTTCTCAGTAATTCTGATTTTTTTTATTTAATTTCACATAATTTAAAGTGTTGCTTAATAAACGTACTAAACGAAGGGAAATAAAAGGTTTCCTAAAAACAAAAAAAGAATTCTAAATATATTTTATATAAAGTAAATGACATACTTGATTTCTTTCCACCGAATCTCTATTGTAGAAGTTTAGTGTTTGTAGTTCCTATCTTATTCAAATTGGAATGTAAAGACAATTTCGCTTCTACTATTGGTTATGCAGGATATGGAAATTCTCTCTAAAGACTGCTTTGTACTGCAACCAAACTTGTACCAATTCTCTCGGATTCTGATTTACGTTCAATTTTACGTAGGTGGGGCATAAAGATGTACAGCTCATTATTCTAATATGCAAATAGAATCAGCCTTATCTTCATGAGTTCGTAAACACACACTGCTTGACATGCGCCTGTACCCGACATAGAATTTGATATTTTAGTTTAACAATGTTTTGTGATAACTATCAAATTCATTGTAGGTCTACGAGATTGAAATTCAGAGAAGGGTTTAATTAATCTATTAACAAATGTTATAATTAACGCAGTTTATTTAGCAGTTCCATGAGATATTTTTAATGGGAGCGAACATTGGCATATGTATGTATGTAAGTATTTTAATAACAGGATAGCAAATTCAGTTTTCTTTATAATCACAATTCCCAAAGGAAATATCTTTCATTTTCTATTTGTATCAGTCGCTCAGAGTGAGAACGAAATTCGAATATCTTAACGACCAAGAATTTGTGAATTACTTTTTGTCACAGTACGGAACATTCACACTGTAAGTTAAGCACCTTTGTGCCAAAACTTTTCTCATAACAATCAAAGTGATACGTTTCGTTCGTTACTAAATCCTCATTGGGAATTTTGATGTCATCCTTTTCGTAGACGATTATATGAAAAAAAAAAGTTAAGCTGTGCTATTTACATACATAATGCAATGGTCTGTTATCTTAATACACACAAACGAACGAGCTTTAACGTGAGCAAAAGATAAATATAGAGAACATAAAATGTCAATAGTTTGTAAATAAATAATTACAAACACGTCGATCTAAAAATGGGTGCTGCTTTTTATTATTTGAAGTTTTTTCCTATTAAAAGCCATTGCTTGACTACTGTCTTGTTGGACGCAGCCTATGATAGCAAAGCGAATCGCAAGACTTGGCTTAACAAAATTCTATTCACTTTGGCTTTGAAGATAACTGCATTAGAATCGCATGAAAAGACTGACGCTGGCAGGTTATTCCACTCCTTTGCTGTACACGTTATGAACGACGAAAAAAATACGTCGAAGAATACTTTTTTAACTACTTATTTGTTTTATACTTACCGTACAGGTCCATTGCTGGATAAGGGCCAATCCTGTAGCAGAGAAGACCTGCCTCAATCGTCATGCTTGCAACCTGATTGGTAATCGCAGCGTCAGGCGTCGTGCATATTTGGCATCTGAAGCAAAAGAGATGCTTAACCGCCACTTATCGGAAGCTATAGGATTGTTCGTCTTTTCCTACGGTCACCTCTTACCACACCAATGAGACAAAGTGGGGTGATAGATTCTCTTACAACATGAATACTGGAAAAGTTTAGTTTACATTTTATTAAATGAAAGTGGATTTTACATATAAGAATAATATAATTTCTACTCAGCGTTAGCCTAAAATATTAAAATAAAAAAATGTATTACTACATCTGTAGAGGCCTATTAACAATGTAAAAAACTCGGAGCCAAGTCATTTGCGTAGGACTGAATTTTGGTGGACAAGTGTCTGTGTAAAACACAAGGGCCCTCTCTATTCCCTCACTCTCGTAGACCGATGAGACGGTATTCCGACATGACCGGAATGAGGTCAGGACCAACATCTTTGCGTACTTTATGAGGCACCGGGTTGAACAAAGCCAAATTTTCTTATTATCTACTGAAAATTTATTAACTGTAAAGCTTTTGTTATTCCCAATTTTAAGTAGTAGTAGTTATTTGGTTTATGTAGGAAATTAGTTACTACTGCTCATTGACTCAGATCTGCACACGTTTCATGTATGAAATTTATCTTCTTGATGAGAAAAACAACTTCGCCCAATGGTGAAGACCTACACCATTTATTGATGGAATGTGTTCGATTTGAGTCTGTTAGAAGTAATTTTATTAAATTAATTCTAACAGACTCAAATCGGGTCTGGTATTTGAACAGAACTGACGTAGGTACATATCATAATATTTTATCCCAATCAAATGGCGACTATGCGAAAGTTCTATTCGAATCCATGGCCCACGTAGTATAATAATTGACTTTATATGAGTTAGTGATATATGTTAGGGTATAATGGGATTAACATACGCTAAGCGGTAAATGCCTCTTAAAAGATTGTAGAATAAAAAAAATTCTTGGCCCGACTCGGGATTCAAATCCTCTGATCAGCCGTCTACGCTTGCTTAAGGAATTTTAAAGGAAAAGACAAAAAAATATATTTATTTGTTGCTTGTACCTTTACTTTATATAGGATTTCGTATTTTCTACCGAATTATGGACAAACTAAAGATAAGTAAGTTGCAACTGTATACAATACAACTCTATTGTTTCTGATAACATGCCGCATACTCAAAATAAACTTGTCCTCAAGCGTAATATTGTATCTGAAACTTTATTTAACCACAAACAATCTACATGTAAATTTCGCTATAAATTTAATCTACTGTATATGCCCCCCCAAAACAAACGCCCAAAGAACCCCCCCTTCCCCCCCCCCCCCCCCCCCAACCCCCCGAAAAAACCCCACCACACCCCCCAAACCCCCAACACCAACCAAAATTTTTCCCTCACCCCAGCCCCCCCCCCCCGCCCCCGCCCCCCCCCCCTCCCCCCCCCACCCACCCACCCCCCCCCACAAAAAAAAAACCCTGTAGTATAGAAATTTTACTTAGAAATTCCTCTTGAAATACACACATTTTGTAAGTTTTTTAAAGGTTTTTGACTGACCTATGGGAGGTTAGAGTAAAATAGAGTATAGACGATTATAGGTGGTTACAGAAAAACAGTAAATTAATAGCAATAAAAAAAGTGAAAGAATTGGTACTTCTGTACTTTTATTTAAATAATGTTTTGAAATGGATTTTGTTACATCTTCGGGGGGAGGTCTTTGTTATGGACTTTCAATAAGCAGTAATAAACGAAAGAATGTTTTTTTCTATATGAATATGTTTTAACCAACTGAATTCGTTATTTATAGTCTACCTGGTGGTTAGAGGCTACTTAGACCATAGACACCTGCAACCAACTTAAAACATGGAAGGCTACTGATGAATAGTTCTCGCTGAGGACTATGTTGCAATGCCTCTAAGCCTGTAATTATACTCTTCAGACCAAAATATACACTGCTATGTATTGCTGTTCGATGGAAGAAATAATGATAATAGGTATGATCTCCGATGTACAAATCCTGGAGATTTCCGTAAATCATAGTTATAGCGGAAGAAATACATGTTCAGCAGCAGATAGTTAAACCAATTAAGTTAGTTACAAATTCTATATATGTCCCTCTAATGGGCACAAGTCCCTTCTCACTTCCGAAAGGGTTTTAGGGCAATGAAGTGTCTGCCGCGCTACGTCAATAAGTTTTGGCACATTACTCTTTGAAATATTTTTTTCTTATTTCTCAGCCATGCAGGTTTCCTTACAACGTTTTTCTTCACCGCCGAGCACGTGGTAAATTAGCACTTTAAATTACAAATAACAATTTCAATGGTGCCGGCGAGGATCGAACCCTGGCTAATCGCGTGCTATAAAATTAACAGCGAGCGCTTAGCCCCTGAACTACCACAGCTCTAGACCAATGAAGAAGAAAATGAATAAAAAATAAACAACTTTACTTTAAAATTACTAACTTTACAATTAACAAACAACTGTTGGAACTGAGCACATGTGCTTCCGAAGCATCGTTATTAGGATCAGAATAATAATACATAAAAAATTTGTGGATTTTCTGACATTACTACAACGCGAACATGGCGTGTAGTGGTGGTTTAGAAGAATCCACGACCCAATATCATCCCGTCGGTTCCCTGAAAGGCATCAGAGTGAAACGGAAACAGGAGTTACAGAATAGAACAGTAAAGTAAAATCTTATTAAGTAGAAGCTTACTGGATTATCTGTCTGACACCACTCACATAGTACTATGTATGTACTTACAGTTCAAGTACATCGTCTCGGTGGTAGTATTTCCCAAATGCAAGAACAAGACGAGACTTAACCAGTCTTGGTCTTGGTCTTGCGCCAATACACCTGGTCTTGTTCTTGGTCTTGGTATTGCGCTCTCAGTCTTTTTCTTGGTCTTGGTCTTACAGCAGGAGTCTCGCAAGTCTCGCAATTACCTATTAGCCTATTGTTATTTATTAAACGTTACTTTAGATCTTAGAACAACTTAACAGAGTAGGGACATTTTGAGCTTAAATTAACATAGCCATAGAAAGACCAACCAAATTAATAAATGTCTAAACATTTAATGAGAAATTCGAAAAATCAACTAATACCGGGTTGAACCCACGACCTAAGCTATCCATGCCGATGCTCTAACCAACTGAGCTGTCTACCTGTACCTGAACATAATAATTTTTACTAAATTTTGTTAAATTTTCGTTTTTGTAGTTGGCTTTTACTTTCAAAGCCTATTTTTTATTTATAACATGTTTAATATTTTAGGATATATCAGAGCGAGAGCGAGAGAGAGAGAGAGAGAGAGAGAGAGTCATTTAATGTCCGATGTAAATAGATTTTAACTGAGTGTACCCTCAAAGTCTGTTATAACATTGATGTGAGTCTACGTGAATGGAGAAACTGTGTTCTAGGTGAACCTGTTTTTCGTGGAAGCTTTGAATAATATGTTAGTGCATTCAAGAGTCGCTCTTCTACATAGAATGGCGGACCAAGAGTAAACATAAAATATTGTTACTTTCAGTTCATTTGATATGAAAATAGAACTATCAAGTTTTAGGTAGTTTTATTTTATGCAATTAAATGAAATATTCTTCAAGTGCAAAAAAGTTAGAAAAATATTTTTTTACCCAAAAGAGATCTCATGGCTTTCAATAGATGGCAGTATAATTATTTTGTTTACCTCAGACGCAAAACATGTAGACCGGCGATCGGGAGCAGTATCAACGGTACGAGACGTCTAGTACCGCGATCGCCGATTTGCTGCCAAGCGTGGCGAATTCACGTTCAGCAGAGGACTTTTTCAGGTGGAACAAGAAGAAGGTTAAAAATTTAGGTTCGTTATACATCGCACCAGTAACAAATAAACTTATACTGTGTTAATGAGCAGATTCTTTTGCTTTAAGTTTTAAGATGCGATTAAGACGTACTCGCTATGTTTAATCGATTTTATATAATAAGGAATTATTTTTCGAATATTGTCGGAAGCTGTCAACCTCTAAAACCTATATTAATGTACCGTAATTTTAGGTGGATTGTATCATTATTATTTAATCGAGCAAATATCGAGTTGATGATATACGGGCCTCTAAACATTTCGAATTACTGGAACTAAATATTTCGAATTTTTTGTTGACGACATATGATAATCTCGTATACATCATCCCTTGGATGTCGCAAGATATAATAAATGTTTGTTGGCAACCGCAGTTTCTTTATTGATATTGTTTTGTGACAGATACTGTTGCTACAACAAAGTCCCAGAAAATATGCAGGCTTTATCCTTATATAGTTAAAATATATAAAATTAATGTATATATATTTAAGGTGTATAATTTAAATTTTTTATTAAGCTAAAATTTTCATATTCAAAGACCATAGTACAATGAGTCAATTGATTTATTTGACAAGCTTAACCTATTTTATTTAGGGCAATATCATCTTTTTCTTGGTATTTTTGAGAGGAAGATAAGCTTTTTTAAAATACTTGTTCTCGCGCAGAAATTGCCATAGTTTTACCTTTAATAAATGCTGTAGATTATTAAGGTAATAGAGAAATTTTCTTGTAGTGGCGGTGTAAGTATATCCATAACCTCATTTCATCCCGTGGGGGTTCTAAGAGGCGACATAGGGAAACAAACCATCAGATGGGCAACAAAATCTTCCTAATGAAACTTAAAAATAAAAAATAATCTACTGATGTAGATATAAAGTTTTTTATATCGGTATATTATTTCACTAACTTCACTGCTGAACATTGGTTTTTATGAAAACGTTACCCTCCACACTAGGATTTTCTCCTATATCGTGGAGGCAGTTTACAAACATAAAATGCACAAGGAGAAACATCAGACCCGAAATAATTAATTGTAAGCCATACAAATATTCGTTCCGTGTGGGATACGTACCTGCGACCCGCGGCGGAACCACTTGCCCCCGGCAACTCATTACTAAGCCACTGCGCCACGCAGCCAATTAATGCTAAGCATGATCCTCAATCACGTGCATCTATCAACTTAATGCACATCGTGTTAGGTCATTCAATTTACTAAAGTGCCGCCTCTTTTCTTCTTATTTTTTTTTTTTTTTGTATTTATATAGGGAAATTGTGAAGAGTGAACTTAGATTCAATCGATTTTATTTTATGGCTAACTTCTGTAGCATAGTAAAATTTTACCTTTAACGCTTGTAAAAACATCGTTCGTTACAAAATTTAATTTGCTTTGGATATACTATTAGCTGTCGTAAGGTAACTTTACCAGTAATAGTCCTTCGTTTCTTAAATACGGTAATAATACCCTCTGTTTGTCTACAAAGCGAAAGCAAAGCAAACAATTATTTCCTGATAGAACCACATACTGTCCATGAATAAATAATTGTAGTATTGGTAATTTTGTTTGTTATTACAAACGGAAGCCTCTTGTAACAACCGCAGTGATTACTTGTACGTAATGACATGTTTCAACTTTGTGTATTGTAAAACTAAAATTGTTAATGATTTCTTATATTTACGCGAACACTACACATTGATTAAAACTACTTTTACGGATTTTATCGCGTTTATTTTACTATTATTTTTAATTCCCGACGTTTCGGTCAAGTGAAAGTCTGCAGTTTGCGATCATATCCTAGACGGCCCCAACCATTACATCAGATTTGATAGACCACAAATCCTCGCGAAAGAACACCGATTCCTACCAAGAATGATACGTGTGGCTATTGAAATTAAAAAACATCCTAATTTCAATAGAGAAGGAGGCTGGGTACTGCCACCTGCTTGGGATCCTATAATCAATAAAATTAAAACTAAACCCAAGCATACCACTGCAAGACCTCAGGACATAGTCAGTTCATTTTGCATAGATCGGACTATAAACAATAATTAAAAAAAGCTGAAGGTACCCCGGGTTTAACAATGACATCGGGACGTCAGTCATCTCAGTCCCTCGTGACAATGGGTGCTGGAAAGCGCCCGAAACGTCGGGAATTAAAAATAATAGTAAAATAAACGCGATGAAATCCGTAAAAGTAGTTTTAATCAACTAAAATTGTCGTTACAATTAAATTTAAATTATTATAGCGTAAATCTTTGTTTAAAGAATAAGGGTGACAAACGGGCATGAAGTCCACCTGATGGTAAGTGGATGCTGTGGCCCATAGACATCTACATTTATCCTCAATTAAGTATCAAAACGCAGATGCGTTGTCATCTCTGAGGACTAAGATGCAATGCCTCGTTTATAGTAAAAAAAGGTTGACACCATCATAAGTTACTACATAATATAACTTAAATTTGTGACATTTAGTTATTTACCAAATTAAAATCACAGCATTTTTTCACTGATACAACAGCTTGAAAAAGTCCATGGGGATTACCACGAAGTGTTTATAAAACTTAGCAAATTCAGATCAGTTCAGTTTCCGACCTTATACTAAAATGCTTTATTTGGTACTATGAACTACATTAAGCTCAACTGTTTCATTCCTGCACAATGGCTTACGACTGCTTTGCTCACGTGTTAGCCCGTTGCTTCTCCGTCTTGTTTTAGCTAACATGTTCGAGTGACAAAACAGAAGAAGTTTGTTCTTAAAGTGACGTGGGTCTTCTGTTGCTGTTTGGGGGTTTTGTATCGTCACGCTTTGCAGTTGGATTATCCATCATTGTCGTATTGTATTTTTGACGCAGCTCTGCCATCACCGGTCTAGGTATTTTATGCCTGACATAAATGAGATATCTTTTTAAAGACAAAAGGGTGACAAATTAGCACATAATCCTCCTGATGGTATGTGGATGCTCTGACTCATAGACCTCTACATTTATCCTCAATTGAGAAACTAAATGCAGATGCGTTGTTATCCCGGATGACAAAGATAGAATGTCTCTTTTCCAGTAAAAATTATTTCTGTACACTCTACATATAAATCAAAGCATCATTAAGATTCTATTTCACGCTGGGATTTATGAGAGCGTAGTTCTTCTCATTCGTAATACAACTATAATATAGCCGCAGCAAACCTCTACTACGTACAAGGTTATACCGTTATCTATCGGAAGCCACAAGATCTTTCTGGCATGTCTCATAGTCGCCTTATACGGAACCCACTGGATTAAATGGGGTGATATCAGTATTAGATAATAACAATTATATATGATACTTACACTGATCGTAGAATTCCATGCGTTTTCATAGAATTTTTTCACGGTTTTTACTAAAATTTAAACTTTTTCGATTTCTGCAATAATTTAAATTGTAATATTGATGCAGTGCACTCGATATGTTGTGCTTAGATGTAAAATACCCGTCGATCAATACCACTTTATAGCACTGTAAAAAAGAAATACCGATCTTCACAGCACTATAAAATGATCCTATTTTCCATCGTTTTTTAAAATGAAATGGATCTCTATGCCAAATTTCATAAGTAATTCTCCAACCGCTTGAGCGGACGAACATTCGAATAGACAAAAATTCACATTAGTACATGTACGTTTCACCTAAACCTAAATTTACTTCTAAAATTTATACCTTTAATTATTAATATTTAAAGCAAAATATAAAATAATTTAAAGAATGTAGGTAAGTATATAGTATTTTTATATTAAATTGCGTTTGTAAGTCGCACATTTGTAAAGCGATGCGTTGAAAGCTTGGTGCTTTGTGATCTGTTGCTGATCGTCATAATTATAGAGCGCAATTGTGTTACATAGGCGATATAAATTCTTTTACAATATTGTCTGGCTATGAAACAAATTCAGAAACGGAAACGGGCTAATGGGTCTGACGTATTTTCAAATGTTATCATGATAACAGGCCCGGAGAAGTCCAATACTGGACATGAGCCACTCCCATTGTAGGGAGGACTTGCTTTAACACAGTACAGTCGTGGTACCCAACATGTTACACCATGCGATTATATATCATCAGATGGACCCCGAAGTCAAAGAATATTGCCAGTTTTGTTTACAAACACGAAAATAATTATCTAATAGATAAACCCTCTTTGCATTGGTTACTGAGAATCTCCTAGCATATGAAGGAGTCAGTGCTCACGTTATGGTACGAGGCAATAAGAACAGGCAAGAGGCAAAAAATACTGTACTCACTTATGGTACAGAAACTTTCATTTATAAAACTTGGCAACAAAAAACTTCACGGATCAATATTACCCAACTTAACAGAATTCTGCAATCGGTTTCTTTCTCGAAGTTATTTCACATAATGAAATATCTTCCCAAGGGAGGTATTTTCCTGAAAATTGAGAATCTCACCACTTGTAGTAATTGGAATTAGTATTAGACGCCTGTTGACTGACAATGAATTTATTATTACAGCCTATTACACTGCTAAACATAGGCCTCCCCCTATAAATTGTCTCATAGAAGGGGGGGGGGATATTTGACATAGTTGCCAAGCTTTGAAAATAATATAGTACGTGTTTGCCCCCGGTGATATGTCTTATTCTGAGGCCGCCTCAAAATCATAACACAAATGCATAACCACTTTGGCAATTATACACGACTTCTCCTTGAAAATCATTAGTACAAAGTATGCTTTAATTTTTTTTATAGAATAAGGGTGACAACAAACACACAGTCTACCTGATGTTAAGTGGAAGCTGTGGCCCATAGAAATCTACATTTATCCTCGATTAGAAATCAAAATGCAAATGCGTTGCCAACGCTGAAGACTAAAATGGAATGCCTCGTTTCCTGTAAAACGAGTTTCCGGTTCTCTACACTCACCATACGAAACACAGCGGCATAGAGCTGCTATTTTACGATGGTAAGGTGAGAGCGTGGTTCTTTCGACTTATTCGTGCTACTACTACAATATAACTGCAGCACTGCCCTACCAGGTATAAAATTATGTAAAAAAAATTGTACTTAATGAAGAAAAAATCTACTCCGCCGTGGGAAAGGCTTTCCTTTAAATATAGCGCAGATGGCCCGATTCGGATGTCAACTAACCTTTAGATCGTTAAACGTCTGTTTCAGTAGTAGCCTGACCTATTTTTTGTATTCGATGACGAAATTTACTACTAGACATCGGCCTCTCTCATTCCATGTAGTATTTGTCTCAATCGTACACCAAACGTTCGATAGAAGGATTCACAATCACAGTTGCATATACTCGTACTTCATATGCTTTTGACACTCCATTCTGTTGCTGATGTATTTTCCAAATATTATTTCTCTTTACCAGTTACATCAAAATGAAATGCTAAATTTTTTTAGCAGTTCAAACTAATAAAATTCTATTTTGCAAAATGTTTAATCTTTATACACATAATTCCTCTGTCTGTGTGTATGTGACTTAACTCCTCTTAAATAGCTAGACTGATTTTGAAGAAATTTTGTGTGTGTGATTGCGTTGAAGCCGTGTAGTGGCGGTTGAGAATATCCACTACCCCATATCTTCCCGTGGGTGTCGTAAGGGGCGGCAGAGGGAGAAAGGCAGGAGATTGGCAGCAGCATCTTCCTAATAACAACAATAATATAATAAAAAACTGCGGTTGCCAACCCGCTCGCCAAGCGTGGCAACTATGGCAAATATCCCCCATGAGTAAAGATGCAAACAAACGGCCTCCAGTCCCCGGCGGCCCCGCTATTCCTGGCTACGGTGGGGACCATGGTAACGATGGGGCAGGGAGTGCTAAGAATCTCCGGTGGAGGTTCGGTTGCCACCTACGACGACTCGACCTGGCAACATATAACGCACGCACCCTGAGGACTAACGAGAAGATGCTGCAGTTGAAAGAAGACGTAGACAGGTTGCGCTGGCATATTATTGGATTATCAGAGGTCCGAAGAGAGGGGGAGAACACGATAATCCTTGAGTCCGGCAACTTGTTCTATCACCGGGAGGACACACGCGGCTACTCCGATGATATCCTGGACGTCAGTCTGAGAGAGATTAAAATGGCTCTCCAGCACCTTAAAAACGGCAAGTCCCCGGGCGAGGATGGAATTACAGCGGAGCTTCTGAAAGTGGGTGGAAAACCGGTACTTGAAGTCCTTCAGAGGCTCTTTAATTCCATCTTCCATGGTGGCACTACTCCGGAGGCGTTGAGCAGAAGTGGTCGGTGGTCTTGTTCTTCAAGAAAGGCGACAAGGCCCTCTTGAATAACTACAAACCGATATCCCTTCGGAGCCGCGTCTACGTGCTGTTTTCGAGAGTCATTACGAATTGTGTCGCACGCAGACTCGACGACTTCCAGCCTCCCGAACAAGCCGCTTTTCGAAACGGCTTTAGTAACATAGACCACATACATACCCTTCGGCAAATTGTACAGAATTCCGAAGAGTATAATCTGCCACTTTGACTGGCGTATGTGGACTATGAGAAAGCCTTTGATTTGGGCGGTGCTACAGTCTCTTCAGCGGTGCCAAGTTGACTGTCGGTATATCGAAGTGCTCAAGTGTTTGTATAGTAGGGCTATCCGATTACAGAATCAGAGTACGAAACCTATCCAACTGCACTGAGGTGTAAGACAGGGTGACGTTATTTCCCCGAAAATCTTCACCGCTGCTTTCGAAGACGTTTTCAAGCTACTGGACTGGAAAGGATATGGTATTTAATCATGGCAGAGATATGGGAGAGACCTTAGCACTATGCTCAATGACCTCAGTGGTGTCTCCCAACGAATAGGTCTTAAGATAAGTACGTTTACCTGGGACAAATAGCCCCACTAGGTAAGTTCAACTTCGACCGAGAGGTCAATTGACGGATTCAACTCGGCTGGGCAGCTTTCGGGAAATTACAACATATCTTCTCGTCAAGTATACCTCAAAACCTGAAAGCTAAGTTGTACAACCAGTGCGTGTTGCCAGTGATGACATATGGAACTGAGACGTGGTCCTTCACTGCTGGCCGTATGAGGACGCTTTAAGTCGCTCAGCGAGCTATGGAGAGGGCTATGCTCGGAATTTCTCTGCGCGATAAACTTAGGATATCCGCAGTAGAACCAGAATGACCGACATAGCCCAACGGATCAGTAAGTTGAAGTGGCAATAGGCCGGCCATATTGCTCGAAGAACCGACAACCGTTGGGGAAAAAAGGTTCTCGAGTGGCAGCCTCGTACCGGTAGGCGAAGTGTAGGGTGACCCCCCACTAGATGGAGTGACGACCTGGTAAGGCATGCAGAAATTCGATGGACGTAGGTGGCTCAGGACCGTGCCTTGTTGTTTTACTTGGGGAAGCCTATGTTCAACAGTGGACTTGTGAAGGGCTGTAATGATGATGATTGGGCTGATTCGAGATTCATAATTGTACCCGCTAGATGGCGCTGTAGTGTAAATCGAGAAATCACCCGTGCGAGCAGGGGCGGAACGGTAGACTATTATATACTATGTGTGGTATATAAGCCTACCTCTACCCTACGAGGCGAACCTCGTAGGTATTGTAAGGGGTGACTAAAATAAATGCCAGAAGATCATAAGGCTTGAAATCGATTGGAGGTATAAAAATTAAGCGAAGCCTAAAATATCCCGACCGGGAAGTGGTATCAAAGGTTTAACACGTTGAGTACTGCAACTGTACTGTGTTGATGCAAATCTGCCCTACGATGGGAGTAGCTCATGTCCAGCGTTAACCTTCTACGGGCCCATTATCATGATAACATTTGATACGTCACACCAATTACCCCGTTTCCATTTCTGAATGTTTTTCATAGACACACAATATTGTAAAAAAATTTACATCGCCTATGTAACAAAATTGCGGTCTATATGACGATCAGGCACAGACCACAAAGCTTTCAACGCGTCGCTTTACAAATGTGCGGCTTACAAACGCAATTTAATATAAAAAATACTATATACTTACCTACATGCTTTAAGTTATTTTATATTTTGCTTGAGATATTAATAATTAAAGATAGGAATTTTTGAAGTAAGTTTCGGTTTAGGAGAAAAGTACATGTACTAATGTGAATTTTTGACTATTCGGATGTTTGTCATTTTATTATGCTATGAAATTCGGTGTAGGTGGGGATTTCACAGCTAAGCACAATAATGTGGGTGCACTGCATCAATGTGAATTATTTCAGAAATCGAAAATGGTTAAATTTTAGTAAAAATTGTTAAAAAAAATTCAGTGAAAACGCATGTGAATACTGCGATCAGTGTAAATATCATATATAATTGTTATTATCTAAAACTGATATCATACCATTACATCGCGTGGCTTTCGTATATGGCGACTACGGGACATGCCAGAAAGATCTTGTGGCTTCCGATAGATAACATTGTACGTGGTAGAGCAATTCTGCAGCTATGTTATGGTTGTAGCACGAATGGGAAGGACGACGCTCTCATAAAGTAACTAGAAACGAGAAATTTTATCTTTCTCGTCCGGGGTAAAAACGCATTCGCAATTCCTTTCTTAAGCGAGGATAAATGTAGATGTTTATGGGCCAAAGCATACTCATACCGTCAGGAGGATCATGTGATCGTTTGTCACCCTTATTTGTATAAAAAAATCTTATGCCTTATGCCAGGCGTAAAATACTCAGATTGGTGACGGCAAGCTACGTCAAAAATACAAGACAACACTGATCGTCAATCCAACTGCCCAGCATGACGATACAAACATACAGCGAAAGAAGCCCACGTAACTTTAAGAACGCCCTTATAATTAAAGAGATGAACCTATGTTACATTCGTATAGCGTTCTTTCACTCGAACATGTTATCTTAAACAAGACAGAGGCAAAGCTAACCCGTGAGCATAGCCAGGAGATTTTCTTCTGTATCGTGTTGCCCACTAGTTTGTTACAGCTACATTATAACGGTGCATCTGAATGCACCCTTACAAAATATAGTTAATGCATACATTATAATTAACATTCACCATCAAACGCTTGGCATACCAGAGCTTGAAATTGCAATAAGTAGTTTCAGTGGTGCCGGTGAAAATTGAACGCAAGAAGAGCATGTTGAAAGTTAAAATTATGCATACACGCTTAGTCTCTCAGGCATCAATAAATAATCATCGTTTCTTTCCCCTTTTTTCTCTTTCAAAAAACGTTACCTCCACACTAGAATTTTCTTCTGTATCGTGTAAGTTTGTATGCATAAATTTTACAAGGATAAACATCCAGACTTAGAACAATTATTTGTAGATCATACTAATACATGTTTAATGCAAGATTCGAACCCGCGGCCCTCAGCGCTGCAACTTATTTATAGGCCACTGCCCCACGGAGCCTTCGTTGTCTTAGCATTTCATCACGCTTTCTTTGTTTATTTAGAATATTTTGTTAGTTACTTAGACAATACTACTTAAATTCGATGTACGAGTAGTTTATATTTTTTAAATATATTTTAATATTTTATTACCACCAAGAATTATATACCAACCAATATTATGTTTAAATGATGTATAATACGATTATTAGGTTACGTATGTAGATATGTTTGTGTTTATTTCTGACTCATTTAGCTCGTTGTTATCACCAATGGCAAAAGCAAGGAGAAGATTCAGCCATATGTTTTTTCCATTATTGTGGGTTATGTATGAAGCTTGTAGCGGATTAAGTCGTTTTATGTCTATGACAAGGGTCATGAGTTTAGTAAATAGTATCTGAGCGACCTGGTTTTGCTTGGCGTTAGGAAAAAAATATCCCAGTTGAAACTTACCGTAATAATCTTGGAAAGTAAAACATTATCTAAATACAAAGTTAGTTTACTAAGCACTAAATATAAAACATACATACTTTCCAATAGAAAAATTTTAATGAAATGGTAGTTTGATAAAAAAATTGTATATCAGTAGTGAAGAAAACATAGAATAAGCTGTCAATTTTGTTGGCCCTGTGCCGATCGTCAGACAATTGATGAACATGTGCACTTTAATGATCTGCATACTAATATGAAAATACTAATGGAAAGATATGGTTGACAAACTTGGTGACTATCAACAAGGTTACCAAACAAATATTTTTTGCCATTGTAAATTTAATATAAAGACCATTTTAAGTACTCTACTTGCTCTCTAAAGCTTCGCTGCGCCATTCCCACCCAACGCATTAAACTTAGACTTAAAAAGAAAAAGACATATATCGCCTCGTAATAGAGGGGTATTCAGGAGGACTTCTTCATATATAAAAAGGGTTAACTTGAAGAATAAGATGGAATTCCTTGTAACAAGTAAAAGGTCTCCGATTATCGACAGTAAGCACACAAATCTTTGCTTTGCGATAGGAACAAAAAATATTCCAGAGTTGAAACCTATGTTAATAATCTTTAAAAGTAAAACATCATCTTAAATACAAAGTTTCGTTCAAATTGTTAGCCATTTTAGAAAAACCAACCGCATAAATCAACATACGAAATAAGAATATATATAACCATAGAATATTTGTTCAAGGCGAGAATAGAACCCATGTTTCCCATCAAATGCGCAATCACCAATATAACCAATCCAACACTACAACCAAATAGTAATTCATAACTGAAATAAGGCTTCCCACATAGAATAGCTAATATGGGTGATAATTGCCATAGTTGCAATGCTTGTGTTAGGAGGGTGGCGAAGTTTGATATTTTTACTCAGCCGTTATCAGAAAGAGGCTGCTTTCCATCTCCTGGATTGTTTCCCTCTGCCGCTTCTTTAGACACCCACGTGACGATATTAGTTAGTGCATATATTTTCACCGATGGAACGCGGTTACACATACTCACCATCCATTTCATCCGGTGAGTGTCATAAGAGGCGTTAGAGGAAAATGGAAGAGGAGCTGAGCAGAAGTATCTTCCTGATAATATATATCACAAATAGTAAAAAATTGCGGTAGACAACCTGCTTGCCAAGCGAAAAAACTACGACAAACTATGTCCAGCAGTGGACTTTTGAAAGCCTGTAATACTAACCTACTTAATGGTACGTAGGTCCTAACTATTACATTATGTTTGGATTAAAATACATAAAAAGAAAAAGAAGCAGTTTTCAATCTTTACTGATATATAAAAATATAAAGTTGGTTGATAGAATCAGGCGTTACTTTGCGGAAATCCATTATAATAAAAAATTAAAATAAAAATTTCTTCGCAACCTTCCGCTAAATAAATACAATGATGTGTCTTACCTGGATTGAAGAGCATCTCCCGCCCTCCCTCAATTGTGACTAATACACTTAGCGGTCAGCCGCCGTAGAGTCAACATTACCTGAAGATGCCTCGTGTAGAGGCGAAACACGTGTCGTATTATCGTCGATGGTGTGTCTTAACTGGAATAGTGGTGTTGGGAGTAGTGGTGCGGGGACTAGTGGTGACGGAGTTAGTGCATGCAATTAGTAATATAGTTGCGAAGAAATTTTTATTTTTATTTTTTATTATAAAGTTGGTTGTAAGTATGTATTTCTAAGTTTATTTGTAGAAGGAAATTTCTTTAACTGCCAATGTGATTTTCAAAACGATTTCACTGATATAAAGCTACGTTACTTCTAAATGACGTGGACTATATCATAATGTAATAAGAAAAATGCAGTATTAAATTTGTATATTTAAAAAGATCAAGTCATAGTCGCAGAACAGTACACCATGAGTAGTGGTAGCCTTTTACTTGTGGCAATGGAAATATCTTACCATACAACACAAAAGAAGGCACATGTCTAGGCACTCCCTAAGAGTAATATTTTCTTGGAAGGGGATGGAAAAACGATAAATTTTATTTTCTATTGACGATTCGTAGCTCTCTTTTGGTAGTTTTGTGTTATTCAGTAGCGTAATTTATTACCTTACTTTGTTGAATACAGTAAAGTTCTCTTAATGTGTACTAAATACTTGAAACTTTTATCAGCGAGAGTCTTCTTTTTGCGATGAAACTAATATAAGTAAGTTGAGTGCTATATAATATTGCTATAAATAAGTTGTATGCTAGAATTCATTATTCAAATTCTGTCGGGAGCTATGTACATAATATAAGTTTTGTCGATTAATACAACATTTTAAAATATATCGAAATTAATATGAATTCGATACTCCACGATAAATACTGAATATCGATATATCGCGATTTATAAATATCGACGATATATATATATATATATATATATATATATATATATATATATATATATATATATACATATATACATATATACATATATATATATATATATATATATATATATATATATATATATATATATATAAATATCGAGGAAATATTATCGATATTTAGATATATCGATATTTTTACCCAAGCCTAGCGACAAGCTGCAGATCGCACTTTCATAAGTGTAGTGGCGATACCTATATTAAATTATAGACAGGTACAACATAATACGACCTAACCTATGCCTATAGATACTTACTTACGAGTGTCGACGTGTACTTATTTTTCAACATGAAAATAAACTAGGTACTAACTAAGGTAAAACTAGGCTTCATCATTATTTTATTTGGACACTATTGTCCAAATAAAGTAATGATGAAGTACTTTTCAACATAAAAATAAAGTAGGCAGCGTAGGCACACTCAAGTGTTTTCTTACCAGTATTTTTTATAACGTTACCGTTACCCCCACACTAGGATTTTCTCCTGTATCGTAGAGGCAGTTTACAAACATAAATTGCATGAGGACTAACATTCAGATCCGAAACAATTATTTGTAGGCCATACAAATATGTACTTGTTCCGTGCGGGATTCGAACCCGCGGCCCCCAGCGCAGCCACTCAATGCCAAGTCAGTGCGATAAGGAGCCGTTACTTTATCAAAGTATATCCGTAACATACGAGGTTCCTAATATCGAACGAGACCATACGTCCCACTTTAGGCGGGACGTCCCAATTTAAAGGTTTGTGTCCCGCTGTCCCCAAAATACGTAAATATGCCCCGCTTTGACAAATAAAAGCGTAGCATCATGCAAACTCTGTCACTCGTGACATTATTATGACACCGCGCGTATCAGGTTTGCCAGCATGGCCTGACTAGTTACGTAATTATTCTGAAAACCTACACTTTTGAACTTAAAGTTACGAAGTGACAATTTTTAAATAATCTACAATTAATTATCAAATAACAGTTATGTCTTTAGTATTTATTTGCTGTTCAGAAAAAAATTAAAAAGCCAGCAGCCAGATTTTATGTGATTCTCAGTTCTCATTCTCACCTTTGATCATTAAAAGATTCAAACAACTATGTGTTTTATAAGGGTTCCAATTTGAATTTTGTAACGGCTTCCGGTGGTACGGTGGTGAAACTTTGCCATCTTCAATAAGTTCGAAATCAATATTCCAGGCCGCTACTAAGAATTTTGCGATAAAAAACCCAATAAATGATTCTTGGGCTGACTCGGGTTTTGAACCCAGGACCACATGGTCAGCAATTGCGTTTACAACCGTTAGACAAAGAAGACAGTCAAAAGTTTTAAATCTATAATAATTTAAAGGTGTCCCGCTCTGAGGAAAAAAATAAATGGTCACTTTACTCATACCAATAACAAATTTTACTTATCACTTTGTTTTATAAACATACTTAGTACCTATATTTACATGTTTATAGCTCACTGTTTGAGTGGATACTAGGACTAAGGAAGGCATCTAAACCGGTTTGGATTTATAATTTTTCACTGCCTCGCAATGGCATACCACGGTTATCAATATTTTTTAAATATATTGTTACGTTTATACGACAACAGCGGGTGTGATAAAGTTGTACTCGGGTACTCCCTTCGACGCGCTGCGGACGACTAGCGGGGTGGCGGGCCAGCGGGCCTGTTTGGTCAGTCCGCGCGCTATTTAATCACACAATAATTATTTGATATTTATTTTAAAAATGATATATATACTCTTTTATTGAAAAATAAACCCATAATTCACTCACGTATTTACTGGTGAACACATAGCCTGAATTTAATTGAAATTGATTTCATTACATTCGAATGAAACTGCTTTTTCACTTAGTAGACGTACCTAAAATTGTAGATTTAGAGGAAATTTTTGCGATCCTTTTCTATCGAGCCAAAATGTGTCAATCGTCTTACGGCCACCATAATTTACTAAGAAAAATCTTTAACTTTCATAAAAAATTTAAAAATTTTTGAATTCGTCGCTATTAATGACAAAAAAAAGTTCTGCGCGCCTATAAAGCATAAAAAGTCTGATTACAGACTTTGATGACGTTTTATAATAATAATAACCTAGAAATTTCATCTTTAGTTAAATGGAAATCTGTTCTTTTAACTATTATATGCCAGTGCTTGATTACTATCCCGATGTTATGTAGCGATGTAGTCAAAGATGGTAAAGCGCACTGTCTTCTTAGCTTGATAAAAGCCTATTCACTTTTGCCTTGAAGACACCTACATATGTATTGTAATCATCGATTACATTGTAATGGGTGAGAAAGAAAGATATTGAAAAATTAGTCCACTCTTTTTCTGTAAGCGATGTTTTTTTTTTTTATGAACGCCAAAGTAAATAGTTTTGTTTGAATGTGTGATATAAATGGTGAAAGGGAAAAGGAAATATTAAATCATGTAAATCCTTTGCAAATCCGAAATGTGTCATGCAGAACACCGAAAGTCTGGTTAATTTAAAAATTTGTTGGAGATTTGTAAGATTGGCTTTAAACGGATTTGATCCTACATAAGCCTCTTAGCATACTTTTTATTGAGTCTAAAGCTGCTAGGTGGTATTTTACAACACCAACCCCTGTGTAGCGGCAATATTCCATGTACTACGGCCGGACTTACGCTTTATGAGTATATTATGTAAGAAGCTTTCCCAGTGTGAAGTAGATACTTTCACTTTAAGTTACTTTATATAATAGAAATACCTTTACAAATTTTATTGCGCTTTATTTATTTACGACTTTTTGAGTGTTTTCATTTAAAAGTAGTTTTATTCAACGTGTAGTGTTCATTTAAATAAAAGAAAACGTTACCTACTTCAATTAATATTATTATTGACATTTTTATTTTAATAATTAGTTAAACAGTGAAGCTTATATTATGAGATATGATAGTGTCGGAGCAAAGGGCCTGAACGTTTGGCCACCGCGACTGACTGCGATGGCCGTAGGTGTTTCGATTCTCGCACGGGCAATCATTTGTATGGCCCATAAATAAATGTTCCAAGTCTAGATGTTTTTAGAGAAATCTGCGTCCAGCAATAGAATTCGGCCTTATTACAAAAAGTACTTTATATAGTAACTAGTCTCCCCATAATATTGTCCCGTAGCTGTCGTAAGAGGCGACAGAGGAAAAACAAGAGAAGATGGATGGATGGAATTAGTCTCAGGTTTAAACTATAATCTGCTTTAAAAAAGGAGTCCCGCAAAAAATATGCAAATACAATGTAAAGTATAGAATTTAACAGCAAATGTGAAATTGAACAAAGACTATCACAGAATGCCAGCGTGAAATAAATATGGATTAATAAGAACCGGTATTTTTTAATTGGTAATGAGGCGTTTCATCTTAGTCCTCGGCGATGACAATTAATCTGCACTTAAATCGATGATAGATGTAGATGTATGGTGGCTACAACAACCACTTACCATCGGGTGAACCATGTGCTCGTTAGTTCATTTTACTCCTATAAAATAAGAAACCAGGAAAGATTAGCGAAGTTTCAGTCTTTTCCGTATTACACTATGATTCGCTATGAACTTGTAAGACCGTTCAACTCAGATTACAAAGAATAGTCGCTTCTTATCTACCAGCTTGTAGCCATGAGGCTTAATATATTTTCGTTTGTGCCAGAGTGATGAATTTAAGTTTATGAAGAAAAGAAAGAGACAGTCTCCTTTATCAGTAGTGTAGGTCTATTTTACATTACCTATATTCAAAGTGATAAAGGGTTAGGCTAGTAAAAGCATATGCTAAATCAAAAATTCGTGCTGTTTGGTTTTACTTGCTATATATGAAATAAAATAAAAAAATTGTGTATGCACTCAACCATAATGACGCAATAATCTCAAAGCTACTTTGCTATAGCTTAGCATTTAATTTAAACGCAATAAAATCCATATACTTTACTAGGTAGGACGTCTTTTAAACCTTACAGTCCATCTGGGTAGGTAGGTACCACACTTTTGAATATTTCTGTCGACAAATAGTAGCTAGCTTGTACTGCTACTGACGAAGCGAAACTGGGTTCGATCCCCGCCGGCACCAATGAAATTGTTAATTGCAATTTTAAGTGCTGATTTACCACGTGCTCGGCGGTGAAGGAAAACATCGTGAGGAAACCTGCATGTCTGAGAAATAAGAAAAAAAATATTTCGAAGACATGTGAAGTTCGCCAACACGCATTGGGGCAGCGCGGCGAACTATTCCTTGCCCTAAAAACCCTCTCAGAAATGAGAGGAGGCCTGTGCCCAGAAGTGGAACGTATATAAGCAGTAAATTTAACTAACTTTAACTTTGCACTGCTTTGTTCCTGTCTCAGTGGAATATTTACAGAGACAGAGGGTCAGTATATTTACACCGTGTGAGGTATTCCATCTTAGTCCCTAGAGATGAACGCGTCAATAGCCTTCTTTATTTAGAGTTAGTTGTATCTGTCCAAGTTACTGGAAAGTAGGAGTAAATAACTGTTTCGTAATTAATACTTTGTTGGAAAATCCACGTAGCAGTAACAATATTGTAACACAAGGTATCACAGCAGTCGCAGAACATTTCGGCCAACTGGCGCGCACTAATGAAGGCATGGTAGTGTAAATTTGTTACGAAGATGACGCTAACAAGGCTTCGCCGCATTCAGGAATAAGTTAGTTAGTTTAGTCTCTACCGTGTGTATGGTGTTGTCAGTAAATGGCCTTTTAGCGAGGCACTTTTATGAATAACTACGTGCCTATTAATATATTGTATTTTACCGATGTCATTAAAATTAATTTTTTTTGTTTAGCCTGTTAAGTGTTATTATGAGACTAGGACAAAAGTAATAAGACACTTAGTCCATCTGTAAAAAATATCGTACTATATTTTGAAAGTAATGAACAGTTTAAGTTATTTAGGACTTTAAATTTATTTTATTTTATTTTATTTAGTTTAATAACAGTGTTATATCTTGGCGGCGTCAGACAATCAATCAACTTATTTCTTCACTTGAGTGAGTATGTACCTTGGCTTAAAATATTTAGTGATATAGCCATGCCGTTTACGTTATACGTCAACACCCATACCGAAAACAGTAAGTAGTGGTACAGTCAAAGATGCCATTTCTCTTGCCAAATGTAAAGTGATAGTAGTAAAACCTCGCCGTATAGGAAGAGGTCCTGAAAATTCTCAGAAGTTCTGGGAATTTTCAGGACTGATGCAGAAGTGCAGAAGAAGACTGTAAAACAGCTTAATCAATGTGCTCGTGTTAACGTTTAGGCTCATTCTGTACGCCTGTCTAGTCTACTCTGCCAATCAAATAAGTTAGCCAATTCGGATTTCATATCGGCAAAATTATCATATCATAGTTTTCAGTTTCATTCATTGAATGTAATTATGTTTACACCAGCTTAATCGTTCGCTTAAGACCTTGAAAATATCAAAATGGTAGAGCAACACTGCAGCTATATTACGGGTATGTTTGTGACACGAATGGTTCGGCTCGACCGGGATAAACAACACTCTTATTAAATACAATTAAGGTTGTTGTGTTAAGTATGGTGATTGTTGAGACACGAAAAACCTATTTTACTGAGAAAGAGGCATTACATCATAGCGACAATTCATAAAAATTTTGATACTTAATCGAAGATAGATGTAGGTGTGTATGGGCACCGTATACATTTACCATCAATTAGATTGTGTGCTCACTTCTCAATTTTATTTTATTAAAAGAAAACACTGCAAAAAGATTTTTAGAATTTTTTTAAGATGTTAAAAAATGGCTAAAACAATACCCAGAGGGTACCACTAAGAACTAAGCAGTTAAAGCAAATAAATTATAAATTTACTAAATACGGATTAAATATTTAAGAAAATGCAAACGTTCGTACTCCTATTTCAGATGAAACTTCTCTAAATTTACAATATTTTAAAATTTGCTTAGTTTAGTGGCTTATAGGTTAAAGATAATTAAATTTCTCAAAATAACGATTTACATTCATTTACTTACGAATTTAAGCATAACTAAAATAAGAACATATTGGCTCTAATAATATCGAAATCATAAGCAATAATAATGATGTCCTTCAGACCGAATCTTTATCACGACGACCAGTCTCAACGGTAGCCAGCCAGCTGCGCAGGACAAGGTTAGTGACGAGTGGACGAGTGTATGCCGCAAGTACAGATGCACTTTGTGTTACTTCACACCTTTGCACTCATAGTGGAGATCAGGCGCAAGACCGACGTTGCGTGATTTCCGAAGCTCGGAGGAGGTCAACTTTCTAACTTCGGGCTGCTACTGAGAATTTCTTGATAGAAAAGACCCAATAACTAATTTAGACCCGCCAAAGAATCGAATCCGGGTGAACTAGACCAACGAGACAGTCAATGTAATGGGAATGTTAAATATCCTCTCTGAGGGATGCCTATATTGAGCAGTATACTTGTAATAGGCAGTGATGAATGAATGGTACATGAATCCGATGTGAGTAAATCAGTTGTAAGATTTGCCAATAACCACCATGTATGACAGGTGGGTATGTAAGTGCTGAGCTAATGCCCGCACTGGTAATGGGGCTCTTCATTATCAGTTCTAGAAAGTCGTGTGAAGCATTTTCGAATGATAAGCAGTCACTTCTTTATCGTCAGAGAACTCGCTGCATGGAACCTGTACCATGTGACCTTATTGTCATTTCGGGAAGCAATTGTTATAATACAGGTTAAATAAAGACGTTTCCATTTAAGTGGAGTGACGTTTAAATGGAAATCCGGTTAAGGTAGCAGATTTTTTTTATTTATTCGTTTACGCACAACAAGATACAGGAACAGCCATACAGTAAATTCGTACAAAGGTTCTACTAATTCCAAAATACTGAAATATCTTCGAGTAGAACCATAGAGGAAAATATATTAAAAAGTCAAACTAAGTGCATTTTTGTGAAGAACTTCGAAACATGTTGGTGAACCCTCAGAAATACAACCCTGATCGTCAATCGATATTCGCCATTTTTGCTGCGTGATAATAAAAGACCCTCGCTATGCTCGGCAAACCGTTTTGGCACTACAAGACCTGTAGTTACAAACTATAGTCATTTTTGGTTGTATAGTCATAGTATGTATAGTCATGTATAGTCATTATTTATTCTCGCCAGCTCCAACCGTTACCATTATTTCCTGAATTTGTAGAAACTCTTGCAAGAAAAAAGATCACATTAAGCGGTCCAAAATACCTGTTAAAACTTTGAACAGTTCAAATCCCCATGGTTCTATCACAAAGGTATTAATGATCATCATCTAAATGATAGAAGTGATAGATAACGAAAGTAAATACTTCGAAAAAATATTTATACTTTTTCTTAGCAAAAAGCAAAACTGTGTTATATTTTAAAACGATCATATTCTTACACCTTCTTTACATCCCTGATACTGGAATTGCACTTTATTACACTAGCGACCCGCCTTAGCTACGCACGGGTATCTCCAGTCAGCGTGCTGCATAGCGCTCTTATTTTCTGTTTACGTTGTTTTTTATACCTCAAAGGGCATTAAGGTAACAATAATCAAATCTTAATTCCAAATTATAGCACGTTATAAAGGATGTACTTTGTACACAAACGACTCACATACACTGAAGTTTTACTACTTGTATTTTTAAACATTCCTCTTTTGTTGTTGGGAGTAAATATTAATAGACGTATAATGTTCTTCTCAAAGAGCCTCTAACTTTTCTTTAAAACTATTTGAGAAAAACAATTTAACCATTATTCAGCTACAGGGCACATCATATAACCTCTCACATACATACATGTTTCATTATAATCGGAATGATAATATTGTAACAGTGCAAGTTTTATAAAAAAAAACAGTAAAACTTTTTTCATTCCCATGACAACATAGACTCATTATGTGATATTAATAAACAATTAACGATATACAAGATAAGGCAAATTTCTTTTTTTTACGTCGTAGAGCCATGCTGCAGTTATATTAGTAGTATAGTTGTAGAACGAATGGGTCGGCTCGACCGGGGAAGGACCACGCTCTCACAGAATACCAGCGGGAAATAGTAGCTTAATGCTGCTGTATTTCGTATGGTGAGTGTAGAGAACCGGAGACCCTTTTTACTGGAAATGAGGCATTCCATCTCAGTCCTCACGGGTGACAACGCATCTGCATTTTGATTTGTAATGGAAGATAGATGTAGATGTCTATGGGCCGCAGCAACCACTTACCATCAGGTGGACTGTGTGCTCGTTTGTCACCCTATTCTATAAAAAAAAATGAAATAAGGACGGTCGCTTAGGATGTGTGAAAGTGATGAAATCTTGTTTGTAGTCTCTTCGTTACGAAGTTTGTAGTCGTTCGTTTGCTCTAGCTCTAGAAAGCCTTCATTAGTCGATGTGCGTTAGCTCAGTAGTCTGTTTAAGCTAAATAGTAGTGGTAAATGTAAATGAGTCTCACTACCTATAACCTCGTATCGTAAAAGGAGGCGGATGGAAACTGAAACAGGAATTGGGCAAGAGTAATTTCTTGACAAAAACTTAATAATATTGAAAAAAAAACTATCATTGCTTACTTGTCTGCTATGAGGCAACGTATGGGGAAAGGCTATGTGCAGCAGTGGACTTGTAATGGGCTGTATTAAATGACATAATTGGTATCGACCGTATGGCTTAGTAATCAGAAGTATATCTCCGTGGACTTTTCAGTCATGCGTTCGAATACCAACCAGCAAAATAATACATCCGCGCAAAATTCGTTGTTTTGATTTTCCTCGCATCTGGATATAAAATCACAGCTCACCTTCGATCTTCTTTCATAGGACTTGGGTGGAAAGTTTATGCAGGCACTTACTTGTGACCTTACTTATTTCTGTGACTTCAAATGCTTTGATATAAAAAATACTTTATCTATAAAAGCGGGTTGATGGGAAATCCTTTTCACTAATCGTAATATAATGTACCTGTCAAGAAAAACATTTCACTATCATCTATCTATCTATCATCTAACTATCACTATCGGCAACACCACCATCCACCATCATAACATGTCTATGCTGATATTTAAATTGTTATTTTTTATTGACTTAACACTTTGATGAAATATCGATCGAACTGTTAATACTTACTATCATTTTTGATCTATGACCTAGTAATTTGTTTCCTATATCTTATTATTATCTCAATAAAAGTGTTTTGTGTGTTAAAGATTTTCAAAAACTAAAAGCAAGAATCGCTAAAACGACCAAAACACTGTAATGGTATTTATTATCAGGCAAGGCTGAAAGGATTTTTCCGCACAAAAGAAGACGTAATATTTACATTCTTATACGAGAGCAGAGGTAATTCTGCGCCACTTCAATGCATCTAATATACTATATATTTAGATCTTACTAGTGAGAACCTTTGTAATTTTTAGGGTTCCGTAGTCAACTAGAACAAGGCAGCCGCTTAATCTCTGTGACCGTTAGCACTAGAAAGCTGAAATTTGGTACCAATATGTGTATCAATCACGCCGACAAAGTGGTAAAATAAAAATTGGAAAAAAATGTTTTATTAGGGTAGCCCCCCTATATGTAAAGTGGGAAGTGATTTTTTTTTATTTCAACCATAAGCTGTGATATATTGTTAGAAAGGTATTTTAAAATGAATAGGGGTTTACTAAAATCATTTTTGATAATGTCAATAATTTCGGAAATAATCGCTCCAAAAGTAAAAAACAATGTGTCCCCCCCCCCTCTAACTTTTGAACCATAAGTTTAGAAAATATGAAAAAAATCTGAAAAGTAGAACTTTATAAGGACTTTTTAGGAAAATCATTTTGAGCTTGGATGGAAACAACAGTTTTTGTACAAACTCATAAGTGGGAACACTTATTGTGACGGACGGGAAATTACGGAACCCTACACTGAGCGTGGCCCGACACGCTCTTGGCTGGTTTTTTTATTCTAAGTTGTATAATACGATATCAGTTTTATTTTAATTAAAATATTATAACTGGCACAATCCAACGAATCAGTGAGCTAAAGTGAAAATGGGCCGGCCACATAACTCGAAGAACCGAAAACCATGGAGAAGAAAGGCTATCGAGTGGAAGCCTTGTACAATAAGCGAATAGTTAATGAAATATAGGTTATTTTAATTTCATTTAGGATGTAGAATAGAATCAAATAATTTTATACAATATAGCCAATAGAAAGTCATTTATGATTTTATGACTTCACCTTGGTAAAAACCAGCGTGAAACCTAGCTGTTAAACATAGTGATTATTATTTACTCTTTACCCAGAAGGACTTGTTTTTAAACATTAGTTAACAATATATATATATTTTAATAAAATACGTGTGACAAACAAGCATACAGCCTGCCTGTTGTTACATATCATCAACAAAATCTATCCTCCAGTAAGAATCAAAATGAATATGCGTTGTCACGCCGGAGGACTAAGGTAGAATTCCTCGTCATCAGTAAAAAGGGTCTCCGGTTCTCTACCTCCACCATACGAAACACAGCAGAATTAAGCTGATGTTGATTTGAAGCTGACCCCTTCCAGCAGTAACCGTGATAATAGCTGCAGCGTGGCTCTCCCACGTGCAGTTAAATTGTTTATATAACATTAAGTTTATTTTTAACTAAATCTTACATTAATATTTACTTATTTTGCAATGATAAGAGTATGTCTGTGCTTGTTACTTCCACTCTATGTATGTAGGCGGTGTAGGTTTATCCGCTACTTTCTGAAGCGGTGTACATTTTGTATTTAGAAATTCTCTCATCTGGGTAGTACCTTTTATCGGAATTTACCAAATTTTTAAGCGTGAGAGAGACAGCATTTCATTTTACCTATTAGGGTTGGCAATGTATTTGAGGCCTTACCATCAGGTAGGTAATGTTATAAAAAATTGAAGCAAGTAGAATGATTTTTGTATTTTCATAATATTAACACAATTTTCACTAGCAATGTTTCCGAGGTGTAGCGATTATCACATGTGACTTACACGTAGAAGGTCTCCGGTTCGACCCAAACGAAAACAAATTTTAAGAATTTTGCAAATTTACGAAAAACTGCCTACGTCCCCAGTCTACACGTTGCCGACACGTGAACCCCACGTTCACCAGAACTAAATAGATTTTTACATTGAGGTTCTCTTAAGGAAGTAGTATACGCAAAGCCGATTCGTTCCTTGGAAGACTTACGTAGCCGTACGTGGGCAGCCGTATTGAAAGTAAGCGATCCACGCTATAGGTACGCGACTGCTCAGGAGAGCATTTATTCGTAGATGCATCAGAGTTAGTGGCAGACAATTTGAAAGTTTATTGTAATTTCTAACGAATCATCATCATCATCATCATCATCATCATCACAGCCCTTCACAAGTCCACTGCTGAACATAGGCCTCCCCCAAGTAATGCCACAAAGCACGGTCCTGAGCCACCTGCATCCATCGACTTCCTGCATATCTTACCAGGTCGTCACTCCATCTAGTGGGGGGTCGCCCTACACTACGCCTACCGGTACGAGGCTGCCACTCGAGAACCTTTCTTCCCCATCGGTTATCGGTTCTTCGAGCTATATGGCCGGCCCATTGCCACTTCAGCTTACTAATCCGTTGGGCTATGTCGGTCAATCTGGTTTTACTGCGGATATCCTCATTTCTGAGTCTATCACGCAGAGAAACTCCGAGCATAGCCCTCTCCATAGCTCGCTGAGCGACCTTGAGCGTCCTCATACGGCCAGCAGTGAAGGACCACGTCACTGATCCGTAAGTCATCACTGGCAACACGCACTGGTTGTACACTTTAGTTTTCAGAGATTGAGGTATACCTGACGAGAAGATATGTCGTAATTTCCCCGAACGCTGCCCAGCCGAGTTGGATCCGTCGATTGACCTCTCGGTCGAAGTTGGACTTACCTAGTCGGACTATTTGTCCCAGGTAAACGTACTCGTCAACAACTTCGAGCATAGTGCTCCCAACAACTACCGGCATAGGTGTGACATGGACATTAAACATAATCTTTGTTTTGTCCATGTTCATCTTAAGACCTATCCGTTGGGAGGCACTATTGAGGTCATTGAGCATAGTGCTTAAGTCCTCCAGCGATTCTGCCATAAGGACTATATCGTCGGCAAATCGAAGGTGAGTGATGTACTCGCCATTGATGTTAATACCGTATCCTTTCCAGTCCAGTAGCTTGAAAACGTCTTCCAAAGCAGCGGTGAAGAGTTTCGGGGATATAACGTCACCCTGTCTTACACCTCTCTGCAGTTGGATAGGTTTCGAGCTCTGGTTCTGTACTCGGATAGCCATCGTAGCCCTACTGTACAAACACTTCAGCACTTCGATATACCGACAGTCAACTTGGCACCGCTGAAGGGACTGCAGCACCGCCCAAATTTCGACGGAATCAAAGGCTTTCTCATAGTCCACATACGCCAGGCAAAGTGGCAAATTGTACTCTTCAGTCTTCTGTACAATCTGCCGCAGGGTATGTATGTGGTCTATGGTACTGAAGCCTTTTCGGAAACCGGCTTGTTCGGGAGGCTGGAAGTCGTCGAGTCTGCGTGCGAGACGATTCGTAATGACTCTCGAAAACAGCACGTAGACGCGGCTCAGAAGGGAAATCGGTCTGTAGTTCTTCAAGAGAGCATTGTCGCCTTTCTTAAAGAACAAGACCACCGCACTTCTGCTCCACGCCTCTGGAGTAGTGCCACCATGGAGGACGGAATTGAAGAGCTTCTGAAGGACTTCAAGTACCGGTGTTCCACCCGCTTTCAGAAGCTCCGCTGTAATTCCATCCTCGCCTGGGGCCCTGCCGTTTTTAAGGTGCTGGAGAGCCATTCTAATCTCGCTTAGACTGACGTCCGGGATATCATCGGAATAGTGTCGGATAAGACTTGCTCTTGGATCGTTACTCACACTTGCGTGTGGCTCCAACGATGATGTGTACAGCTGCCCATAGAACCTCTCAATCTCACTCAAAATCTCAGGTGTCCCGGAAACGATGCTGCCACACTCAGTCTTCAGCCTTGACAGTTGGCTCTTTCTGGCAGACAGATCTCTGGCAAAGACTTTGGAGCCCTGGTTCCGCTCGATCGCTTCTTTAATACGAGCAGTATTAAAGTTGCGTAAGTCTCGCCGCATGCATTTGGAGATCTGTCTGTTCAGTTGCCTGTATGCTGTCAAATCTGTTGACGATTGCAGCCTCATCTCCCGTCTAACAGCCATGAGATTAAGAGTGTGATCGGAGAGTTTTTGTGTTCTTCTGCGGCGGGTCTTGCAGAACTTAGCTCCGACCGCATGGACAGTTTCCACGAGCTTGTCATTCATATCGTCCACTGCATTGCAATCTTGTAGGCACTGAAAGCGGTTGTGTAACTCGAGCTGAAAGTTTTCGGGATTTTGGATCAGAGCACGAGGGGGATGGAGCGTTGACTTCATTAGATGAGACCTCTCCAACTTAACGTTTAGGTTCAGTGTGCCTCTAACCATTCGGTGATCGCTGCCAGTTTTCACCCTTGCGATCACTGAGACATCACTGAACAGTTGGCGTCTGGTCGTCATAATGAAGTCAATCTCATTTTTTGTCGAACCGTCGGGGCTCGACCAGGTCCACTTCCTGTGGGGCCGCTTCTGGAAGAAAGAGTTCATCATAAAGAGTCCCTCTTTCTCCATAAAGTCGGCCAGCTGCTGGCCCCTTCGGTTCCGTTGCCCTACTCCAAATTTCCCTAACTTCAGCTCACCGCTTTCTCTTGTGCCTAGTTTTGCGTTGAAGTCTCCCATCAACACCGTGTAGTGGGTTTTGGAGGAATGTATGGCTTTGGAAATATCCTCATACATTTCCTCCACCTCCTCATCGGAATGTGCCGACGTTGGTGCGTAAACCTGTATGACCTTCAGCGAATACCGTTTGGTGATTCTGAGTATCAGGTACGCGACCCTCGTCGACACACTCTCAATCTGTACAACGTTGTTGACGAGAGACTTGTGGACGATAAATCCGACACCTCCTTGGGACAGATGGTCGCCCTCCCGGTGATAGAACAAGTTGCCGGATTCGAGAATCACCGTGTCCTCCCCCCTCTCTTCGGACCTCGGATAATCCTATAATACTCCAGCGCAACTTGTCTATCTCTTCTTCCAGCTCCAGGATCTTCTCGTCAGTCCTCAGTGTGCGTGCGTTAAATGTTGCCAGGTCGAGTCGTCGTAGGTGGCAACCGAACCTCCACCGGAGATTCTTAGCACCCCCTGCCCCGCCGTTACCATGGTCGCCACCGTAGCCAGGAATAGCGGGGCCGCCGGGGACTGGGGGCCGTCTATTTGTGTAATTGTTCATGGGGGGTATATTGCCATAGTTGCCACGCTTGGCGAGCGGGTTGGCAACCGCAGTTTTTTTTTTGTCGTACAGTTGCTGTTATCAGGAAGATGCTGCTGCCCATCTCCTGCCTGTCTCCCTCTGTCGCCTCTTACGACACCCACGGGAAGATATGGGGTAGTGGATATTCTTAACCGCCACTACACGGTTGTTCTAACGAATACAGTGTTATTAATGTCAAATGTTGTTTTTTATTAAACCCAAATGATCAGGTACATTTAATGTAAATAATGTTCTAACGTTGCAAACTTTGTTGTTTGACCAAATTTTACTCCTTTTAATTTCGAATGGCAATTATTCATTATTTGCATTAGTTACAATGATGAACAATACCACGCCCACTATCCTGAAACCTTATTAATAGTTTTTTTTTCATATTAACGGACATCATATTATATTATGATGTTCGCGTCATCAGGTAAACAGAATAAAAGTGTCTATGGCACTGATATTCTACATTTTATTTTTATTTTACATTAACATATGTATGAAAATGATCTATCAATAAATACTACTATTTGGGTACGTATTATTTTAATTTTGATAATTTTTACTTCAGAAATTTTGTTGTTATTTTTTAGTACTGAAAATTTATTTCAAATCAGTGGTATCTATTGATAGATCTATTTCATAATATGTGAAAAAATGCAATATATCAGTGCCATAGGCACCTCTATTCCATTCCCCTGTTACACCCTATTTTTGTTCAGATGGTAAAAAAGTCATCTAGAATATTATAGTCTTTTTTTCATGGTCTGTATTATCTGCATAAGAACAAAAGTAACTGACTTAGCCTCCAGCCCGATGGGCATCAAAAGTTCTCAAATATCAGCATACTAGTAAGGAGAGTGTTGGGCGATCCCCCACTGGATAAATGGAGTGACAACTTGAATTATTCAATTTCGAAATATTATTAAATGTGTTAGAGCCATGCTACATCTACATTATGATCACACAGAATACCAACGAAAAGTGAAACTGTTGATAAAAGCTCAAAGTAGCAAAATATATTCCTATAAAAAGTAAAATTTTACGTAAACATACTTTTTGCCCCAATTAAAGCCCTAGTGTGGGACGCTACTTGCGTTGACACTTTGGCGGCCTCTCATATCAAGGGTACCTCTTTTAGAGCCGGGGCGGCATCAGAGGCAGCTGAATTTAGCAAATGGCGCAAATATGAGTCTTTGAGAAATGACTACATATTTGTGCCATTTGCTGTATAGACTATCGGTTCGTGGGGTCCACGTGCAGTTAAGTTCCTAAAGGAACTGTGTCCGCGACTGGTCGTCGCTGCTGGTGACAAGAAGGCTGGTTCTTTTCTCGTTCAAAGGCTAAGTATAGCTATTCAGCGAAGAAACGCAGCCGGCGTTCTGAGTACGATACCACTGACACACGATGGAGCTGGACTTTTTGACAGTTTGAATTTTTAGTTTTAGTTTTCCTATATTAGTTGCTTTTTTTCATTTTTGTTGTGTGATAAGAATATTAATTGTAAATATTGTAATTAAATAACATAAAGATCTACAGAACACTTAAATAGTTTTATTATCCCGCCATCAACTTCTAAAAAAAATTTAATCTATGTAAATTAATTTAATTAAAGAAAAGTTCTGTTGGGTTTCTTTCTGGTTCTTTCTAGGACAGAGGTTTTTCCCAAACCAGTGGTAAGAGTAAAAAATTACTCGAATCCGGGTGAACTAGACCAACGAGACAGTCAATGTAATGGGAATGTTAAATATCCTCTCTGAGGAAATCTATGGGGATGCCTATATTGAGCAGTATAATTGTAATAGGCTGTGATGAATGAATGGTACATGAATGATGATGAATGGTAAATCAGTTGCAAGATTTGCCAATAACCACCATGTATGGCAGGTGGGTATGTAAGTGCTGAGCTAATGCCCGCACTGGTAATGGGGCTCTTCATTATCAGTTCTAGAAAGTCGTGTGAAGCATTTTCGAATGATAAGCAGTCACTTCTTTCTCAGAGAACTCGCTGCATGGAACCTGTACAGTCACCTTATTGTCATTTCGGGAAGCAATTGTTATAATACAGGTTAAATAAAGACGTTTCCATTTAAGTGGAGTGACGTGGAATGGATGAAAAATCTGCTACCTTAACCGGATGGAAATCCGGTTAAGGTAGCAGATTTTTTTTATTTATTCGTTTACGCACAACAAGATACAGGAACAGCCATACAGTAAATTCGTACAAAGGTTCTACTAATTCTAAAATACTGAAGTATCTTCGAGTAAAAATAAAGGAAAACATACTAAAAAAGTCAAACTAAGTGCATTTTTGTGAAGAACTTCGAAACATGTTGGTGAAATCTCAGAAATACAACCCTGCTGCGTGATAATAAAAGACCCTCGCTATGCTCGACAAAGCGTTTTGGCATTACAAGACATGTAGTTACAAACTATAGTCATTTTTTATTGTATAGTCATTGTATGTATAGTCATGTATAGTCATTATTTATTCTCGCCAGCTCCAACCGATTACCATTATTTCCTGAATTTGTACAAACTCTTGCAAGGAAAAAAAGATCACAATAAGCGGTCCAAAATACCTGTTAAAACTTTGAATAGTTCAAATCCCCATGGTTCTATCACAAAGGTATTAATGATCATCATCTAAATGATAGAAGTGATAGATAACGAAAGTAAATACTTCGAAAAAATAATTATACTTTTTCTTAGCAAAACTGTGTTATTTTTTTAAAACGATCATACCTTCTTTACTATAATCCCTGATACTGGAATTGCACTTTATTACACTAGCGACCCGCCTTAGCTCTGCACGGGTATCTCCAGTCAGCGTGCTGCATAGCGCTCTTATTTTCTATTTACATTATTTTTTATATCTATCTTCAAAGGACATTAAGGTAACAATAATCAAATCTTAATTTCAAGTTATAGCACGTTATAAAGGATGTACTTTGTACACAAACGACTCACATATACTGAAATTTTACTACTTGTATTTTTAAACATTCCTCTTTTGTTGTTGAGAGTAAATATTAATAGACGTATAATGTTCTTCTCAAAGAGCTCTCTAACTTTTCTTTAAAACTATTTGAGAAAAACTATTTAACCATTATTCAGCTACAGGGCACATCATATAACCTCTCACATACATACATGTTTCATTATAATCGGAATGATAATATTGTAACAGTGCAAGTTTTATAAAAAAAACAGTAAAACTTTTTCATTCCCATGACAACATAGGCTCATTATGTGATATTAATAAACAATTAACGATATACAAGATAAGGCAAATTTCTTTTTTTTACGTGGTAGAGCCATGCTGCAGTTATATTAGTAGTATAGTTGTAGCACGAATGGGTCGGCTCGACCGGGGAAGGACCACGCTCTCACAGAATACCAGCGGGAAATAGTAGCTTAGTGCTGCTGTATTTCGTATGGTGAGTGTAGAGAACCGGAGACCCTTTTTACTGGAAAGGAGGCATTCCATCTCAGTCCTCACGGGTGACAACGCATTTGCATTTTGATTTGTAATGGAACATAGATGTAGATGTCTATGGGCCGCAGCAACCACTTACCATCAGGTGGACTGTGTGCTCGTTTGTCACCCTATTCTATAAAAAAAAATGAAATAAGGACGGTCGCTTAGGATGTGGGAAAGTGATTAAATCTTGTTTGTAGTATATTCGTTACGAAGTTTGTAGTCGTTCGTTTGCTCTAGCTCCAGAAAGCCTTCATTACTCGATGTGCGTTAGCTTAGTAGTCTGTTTAAAGCTAAATAGTAGTGGTAAATGTAAATGAGTCTCACTACCTATAACCTCGTATCGTAAAAGGAGGCGGATGGAAACTGAAACAGGAATTGGGCAAGAGTAATTTCTTGACAAAAACTTAATAATATTGAAAAAAAAAACTATCGTTGCTTACTTGTCTGCTATGAGGCAACGTATGGGGAAAGGCTATGTGCAGCAGTCGACTTGTAATGGGCTGTATTAAATGACATAATTGGTATCGACCGTATGGCTTAGTAGTCAGAAGTATATCGCCGTGGACTTTTCAGTCATGCGTTCGAATACCAACCAGCAAAATAATACATCCGCGCAAAATTCGTTGTTTTGATTTTCCTCGCATCTGGATATAAAATCACAGCTCACCTTCGATCTTCTTTCATAGGACTTGGGTGGAAAGTTTATGCAGGCACTTACTTGTGCTTGTGACCTTATATATATATACAACATGTAACATAATTAACGCACTTTGAGAAAGTAGTTTGTTCAGAATCGTTTACTGAATCGATTCCTATCATTTTTAATATAGGTAATTTTTTATCCCAAAAATAATTAAAACTACGTAAATTGCAGTCACACTAAATGCGCACAGTCAAAACAAACTGAAATGGACCGTAACTTAAGGCAATAAGACTTTTAAGAATGCAGTTTTATTTGTATTATTACTAATTCTGTCATTCAATAAAAATAAAGAACAATGAACTTTATTTCAAGCACGTTAAAGGCTTTGCGTTCGTGGATTTGTACTGTGACCACAACATTCTTCCGGAATTAGTATAACTAATTTGATAAATAATCAGTGCATAAAAATGTTTAACTAAAAATTCAGTGTATGCATTATGATTATAACATAATATACTTATTGGGGTGTCTGAGGGTGTGCGTTCATTACGTTACATATTGTTATATATATATATATATATATATATATATATATATATATATATATATATATATGTATCCGGTAGGTCACATCGTTGATCCTGGTTACAATCCGGTACGGGCCGTCCCATTTAGCTTGAAGCTTAGGAGATTTCCCTTTGCTGTGTCTGATAGTAAAGTCGTATTCCTGCTGCTGCTGGGCGGTGCTGTTAGCCGCACTTCCTTTCTGAGACCGTTCACCTTCCCACTCACCTAGCCTTCGTAGGGTGGGCTGAGGGCAGCTGATTCGAAGATGGCCTTTTTCCCCACAGCCATAGCACCTTGGGCTGTATCCTTTGTTGCGGTCGCGAACTGTAGCTGCTGCAACCTCCCTGACGCGATGGGAACGATGATCCTGCCGCACGGCTTCCACTTCCAGTGCATGGGCCAAGGCGTCCTTAAGCGTCTCGTGGTGCCCGAGCCTCACAGCAGCTCTGACTTCCAGGTCGCGGATGCCGTCGATGAATGTCTGCACCAGGTTCCCTTCAATGAGCGCAGGTACAGACCGGTATGCTTTTCGCACCAGCTTCTCCACTTCTAGAGCCCACTGCTGCAGGTTTTCGTTGATGCGCTGCACACGATCTTTAAGCTGCACACGAAAGACGTGTTCCAGGTGAGCGTCGCCATATCTCGCCTCCAATGCCTCAAGGAGTTGCTCATAAGTCACTTCCTCACCGAGAGCTTCCAGAACTGTTAAGGCCTGGTCACGCAGGCCTAGTGTGAGAGCTGTCATGGCCTGATTTTTATTCCAGCCGTTCGCCTTCATAACAGCCTCGAACTGGATTTTGTAGGCTGACCAGGAAGAAGTCCCGTCGAACGGTGGCACTTTGAACCCACGTAGCGAAGATGTAGTAGCTACTACGGGAGCTGTAGTTCCATCACCCAGTTTGAGGTCGTCCAGCGTTTTCTTCACGTCAGCCACCACGTAATCAACCCGATTGTTCACTTGGTCGATTTGGGTTTTAGCTTCCTTGATTTGGGTTTCAGCTTCCAACAGGCGGTTGTCATGTTGAGCAACCTTATCCTTCACCTCCTTTATCTCTTTCCCAAAGGTAGCATGAAGGTCCTTAATGAGGAGCATCTGCTCTTCCGACCGACGGGCCTGTTCCTCCTGTCGGCGGGCCTGCTCCTCTTGTCAGCCCCGCAGCTGCTCTTCCAATCGGCGAGCCTGTTCCTCCTGTCCGCTCTGCAGCTGCTCTTTCAACTGACGGACCTGTTCCTCCTGTCGGCGAGCCTGTTCCTCCTGTCGGCGAGCCTGTTCCTCCTGTCGGCGAGCCTGTTCCTCCTGTCGGCGAGCCTGTTCCTCCTGTCGGCGAGCCTGTTCCTCCTGTCGGCGAGCCTGCTCCTGCAGCATCACCATCAGAGCACCTAAGTCAGGTGCTGCAGATGTAGGAGCTACCGACGGGCCTTCAGCCGGTGACTGGCCCTCCGACGTCTGCGGCGTTGCACCACCAAATCTTCGTTGGTCCGTCTCCTGCTGGCGTTGACTTCGGGTACGGACACCCTCGGTTTCCTCCTTAGGTAAAATCGGCATGATTTTATCCCACTTCTGACACCAATTGTTACGAGCTTGAGGTTCGTGACAATAAAAATTGCCGATATAATTACCTAAATTAACACTTTAATTTACTTTACACAAATTAAAACTTAAAACACTAATAATTAAACACACTAATTCACTTAATTCCTCTTCGAAGCTTCGCTTGTTTCGCCGAGTTCAACTCTGCCCCGATCGCATCTTGCAGCGCCTACTTATTTAAATTAGCAAAGAAATATCCAGAATGTTCAAGTAAACACGCGCAAGGTACCGAGCGTTCGAGTTTCGACTAGGCGCTATCGGTTGAGTGATTTATGATGTCATTTTCTCAATGCTCCCCTCGCTCTCGTTCCTGACACTAGATGGCGCTAGTTGACTTATTCATGCAACAGTATTATACAACTTAGAATAAAAAAATTACAAAGGTTCTCACTAGTAAGATCTAAGTAGATTAGGTGCATTGAAGTGGCGAAGTGGCGCAGAATTACCTCTGCTCTCGTATATAAGAATGTAGATATTACGTCTTCCTTTGTGCGGAAAAATCCTTTCAGCCTTGTCTGATAATAAATACCATTACCGTGTTTTGGTCGTTTTAGCGATTCTTGCGTTTAGTTTTTGAAAATCTTTAACACACAAAACACTTTTATTGAGATAATAATAAGATATAGGAAACAAATTACTAGGTCATAGATCAAAAATGATAGTAAATATTAACAGTTCAACTGATATTTCATAAAAGTGTTAAGTCAATAAAAAATAACAATTTAAATATCAGCATAGACATGTTACGATGGTGGATGGTGGTGTTGCCGATAGTGTATACTGAAATCGTGCACGCATGCTTAATAGCACAATAATTCTCAGTCAATACATTTTAGTTTCTATTAGTTATTACTTTGTTTATGTGATAGAAATGTATTTCTTGACAGGTACATTATATTATGATTAGTGAAAAGGATTTCCCATCAACTCGCTTTTATAGACAAAGTATTTATATATATATATATATATATATATATATATATATATATATATATATATATATATATATATATATATATAAAGCGAAAAGCATACCGGTCTGTACCTGCGCTCATTGAAGGGAACCTGGTGCAGACATTCATCGACGGCATCCGCGACCTGGAAGTCAGAGCTGCTGTGAGGCTCGGGCACCACGAGACGCTTAAGGACGCCTTGGCCCATGCACTGGAAGTGGAAGCCGTGCGGCAGGATCATCGTTCCCATCGCGTCAGGGAGGTTGCAGCAGCTACAGTTCGCGACCGCAACAAAGGATACAGCCCAAGGTGCTATGGCTGTGGGGAAAAAGGCCATCTTCGAATCAGCTGCCCTGAGCACACCCTACGAAGGCTAGGTGAGTGGGAAGGTGAACGGTCTCAGAAAGGAAGTGCGGCTAACAGCACCGCCCAGCAGCAGCAGGAATACGACTTTACTATCAGACACAGCAAAGGGAAATCTCCTAAGCTTCAAGCTAAATGGGACGGCCCGTACCGGATTGTAACCAGGATCAACGATGTGACCTACCGGATACAGAAAGGCGCAAGAGGGACTCCTAAGATCGTCCATGTGGATCGCTTGGCGCGTTATTATGGGACCGATAATGCTCGGGACGAGCATGTCTTAGGAGGGGGCAGTGTTGCATGAATAAGTCAACTAGCGCCATCTAGTGTCAGGAACGAGAGCGAGGGGAGCATTGAGAAAATGACATCATAAATCACTCAACCGATAGCGCCTAGTCGAAACTCGAACGCTCGGTACCTTGCGCGTGTTTACTTGAACATTCTGGATATTTCTTTGCTAATTTAAATAAGTAGGCGCTGCAAGATGCGATCGGGGCAGAGTTGAACTCGGCGAAACAAGCGAAGCTTCGAAGCGGAATTAAGTGAATTAGTGTGTTTAATTATTAGTGTTTTAAGTTTTAATTTGTGTAAAGTAAATTAAAGTGTTAATTTAGGTAATTATATCGGCAATTTTTATTGTCACGAACCTCAAGCTCGTAACAATACGATATCAGTTTTATTTTAATTAAAATATTATAACTGGCACAATCCAACGAATCAGTGAGCTAAAGTGAAAATAGGCCGGCCACATAGCTCGAAGAACCGAAAACCATGGGGAAGAAAGGTTATCGAGTGGAAGCCTTATACAATAAGCGAATAGTTAATGAAATAGGGGTTTTTTAATTTCATTTAGGATGTAGAATAGAATCAAATAACTTTATACAATATAGCCAATAGAAAGTCATTTATGATTTTATGACTTTACCTTGGTAAAAACCAGCATGAAACCTACAACATAGTGAATATTATTTACTCTTTACCCAGCAGGACTTGTTTTTAAACATTAGTTAACAATATACATATATATTTTTTAATAAAATACGTGTGACAAACAAGCAATATGTGCCTGAAAATAAAAATAAAATAAATAAATAAATATAATATAATATAAAATAAATATAAAATAATAATATAAAAATTAGCAACCCTAATTTGCCAACTTTTGCTATCAGATGTCACATTCGAGGCAAGAATAAAAGAGGGTAAGGATGCAATGTCAGAGACACGCAAAATTCACAACACTATAAGACCCGGATGCTAACGCATTGTATTATTAGCTAAAATTGACTCTGAATCAACTGTTACTCAAAAGGGGAACGAAATCCTCAGGGTGTGCTACGATTGCTCAGAAAGTCCTATACTAAAATACTGACAAATCCCCTTTTGGGGGCAATTTTAATACGTGCTCGTACTAACTAATGATTTCAGTTAAATTGTCTTTTATTAATTGTATCTTTATAATTATACATTTATTTTGTTTTTAACATTTAGTGATATTTGAAATGAGTAAAAAAAGCCTGAAATAAATGAATCTTATTATAATTAATATTAATACTACTACGTAGTCATGTACTCCGACTCCGGCATATCTCTTTTCCTCTTTAGTATGCTTCTTACCTATGGTCAAGTTCAGCAGTGGACTTGTGATGAGCTGCAATGATTGTACTGATAATGTTCCATAAACACACAGTAAAACATTCTTTCCTCTGTACAATATTGAAAGAACTGGCTTCTGTTTAGCCCCAGGGGTTATATAATAACATGTTCGCGACGGCCTAACAACGCTCTTAGCGTTATATATATATATATATATATATATATATATATATATATATATATATATATATATATATATATATATATATATATATTATACAAAGTGATAAAGAATATTGTTTTTTGTATTAATAGTGAAATTACCGACAAAACTGGGTGAAAACCTGTATTGATGTAGTTGTGTAGCATGTTTATAACTTTTAGTATATTTGTATAGAATGTTGTTTTGATAACAAGTGATGTAAATAACTTTTATTGTATTAAGAAAAATCGACCAATCGCAGCGCGTCTTATCGTAGAACTCTCTAGAAGTTTTTAATTAACTGAGTAATAGTTCATACTAAAAATAATGAAAATAATTTTATGTTCTAAAAGAGTTGTAAATAGGACATTGAATTAGCATATGGCTTATAAATTAAGAAAGTGTAGAAATATTTTGTATAATTAAACGCATTTGGTAGTTATATAAAAATCAAACAATTAATATACCCAAATATTATGAAAATTTGGGCCATTTCATTTAATAACTTTTTACAATGTTTTGTTTTGAGTAACCTTTATGATATACTAATAAAGTACCAGACTACCGATTTGATGATGTATAGCATGTTAGTGTAACAATTAGTTTTGTATAGAAAATATTGTAATTTATGCCATTTGCATAGTGAAAATTTATGCAATAAAGAGGCAAAACGAAAATGGCAAGCGGCTCACTGTAAGGTATAGCCAAAGTTTACCATATGGGCTCGGCACCCAGTAGTGCTAGTAGTATGAAGAACTACCAGTGACAAGCAGTAGTATCCGGTAGTAGCTGAAGTGACTAGTAGCAGTATATAGTGAATAGTGAGCTAGGCGAAAAAGGTCGTAACTGATATTCGCAGTTACATATAGTAAAAGTGTTAGCTAGCCGAAAAAGATCGTAACTGAAACTCGCAGTTACATATAGTGAACGTGTTAGCTAGCCGAAAAGGGTCGTAACTGATATTCGCAGTTACATATAGTGAAAGTGGTAACTGATATCCGCAGTTACACAAGTGATAAAATCAGCTAGTTTAGTTGATAACAGCTGCTAGTCAGTAGTGTTAGAAAACCAGCTACTACCAATAGATATTTGATACCACCGTACAATTTAAAAAAACCTTTTAAAAATATACAGTGACCAACCAATAGTGAACAACCGTAGTTGAACAACCTTGTTCAATAAACAATAGCTATAAAATTTCGCGACTAATCAATCAGTCGAACCGCTGGCGACTACCTTGCTATTTGTATTTATAAATCATGCATTTTGATTTGAACCTCAGTCCACAATATCTCAGCGGCACCCACAAAGACGGCAGTGGAAGTACCCACCGGAACCTATAGGTGTAGGACGTGAGCGACTCGCGAAGTATCTTCGACAACATTTACTCCGAAGAGTTTCGCCCGTCCGGCACATAACAGTTTTTTTAGTTTTTCATACGTCTGACTGTCCAAGCTAACCTTAGGAATGGCTGAACCGTATGTGATGAAACTTTACGAACAGACAGAGAGCAATGCCAAGAGAGAAGAGAGATCTAAGCTATATTTACATAAACCTAAGAACTTGAAAATTACTTTTAGAAGAAACAATAAAAATGATATTTTGACCAACTGTGTGAGATTAAGATTTAATTTTTGGTTCAAATTGAAATACATTTCATAATTTAAAAAAATACCTTTTGACAGCTGTTAAAACGTATGTGGAACGTAAAATATTCGATTCTTAAAAAAATTGATATCGATTATTTAGAATTGGTAGTCATTTACAGTGTGGTTTGAATAATACCAGAATAAATTTAAAACGGATGATTCAAAACACAAGATTTATCAATTTCTTCGTATTTGTTGTTGCTGCTTATTTATAGAGGTACAGTTATAAAAATTTAAGATTAAAATTAGATTTAAAAGAAATTTATTCAATCACTTTCAATACAACTAGTAGGGATGTCGTTGTTTATATTTTTTATTATTATTTGATTTTCAATAATGCATTTTGTTTTTTCTACCATACCACTTTTACCCAATAATTTTTTTGACATGGGCATATGCTTCAACGATTTTTTTTAACATTGGGTGACCAACGAGCACACAGTCCACCTGATGGTAAGTGGATGCTATGACCCATAGACATACACATTTATCCTCAATTAAGAATCAAAATGCAAATGCGTTGTCACCCCTGAGGACTAAGATGGAATGTCTCGATTCCAGTAAAAAGGGTCTCCGGTTCTCTACACTCACCATATGAAACACATCAGCATTACGCTGCTATTTTACGCTGGTATTCTGCACTGGTTGAGCCGACCCATTCGTGCTACAACTATAATATATATGTAGCGTAGCTCTAAACGTACAAAAAGTTATTATAGAAGAAACAGTCCAAAAAGTTAAAGCCGAGTTATATAATAAGAAGACAAACACAAAATCACAAAACTACTATTACAATAAATACTTATTGAAAGACACTTTTTTCATTTACCACTGATTCGCAAAAAATACTTCTGTCCTGGGAAGAACCAGCAAGAAACCCAAAGGGGCTAGTTTAAAAAAAATAAGAGCTTATAATCATGCGTGTTACAATTAACAACACAAAACAAATTAGAAATAGCTTAGTAGCGATCACCCTTCCCAGGGCTTATTATCATCCATAAATTCCTTAATATAAAATAACCCTTTTTATACAAACTTAGTGTAATAAAGTTTTTGAACTATGTGTACTTACATCAAATTTTGTATACTTTCTGGCATTTTGTTATAAAAGCGTATACTACGCCTCAAAAATGAATAACTGGTTCTGTGGAGTCGAGTAACTGGTATCGAAATGGCGGGATATTGAAATTATGTAATGGTTATTTTAGCACGGCCTTATATATGAGTTTTTGCCTACAAAAATTTACTTTGACAAACTGAAAAAAATAAACTTGTTTTATTCATGATTCACGTAATTTAAGGAATTTCGAAAATAAAAAATTAAATTTTTAGAATATTTTTACCGATTATTTAATTGTTTTGCCGATTATTCGCATAACAATGAATTTTAATCATCCAAACACTACGGTAATAGACATAGCGACATGTCATTGAAACGACGTCAAGTAAAAAAAGTTAATACTTACGGGTTATTTTTTAATAATTTGCTTTGTTTGTAAAATTCTAATTTAAATTATAAAAACTATACACGATGTAATGAAATATAGATAACCTCATAATTCTTCAAATTTACGTAAAAGGTTATTTTAAATCGTATGAGTAGGCTCATGCAAAATTATTGCGGAATGATTAATGTGAAGCGTCAAAAGGTATTTCTTAGATTTGGTTGTCTTCATGGAAGGTGTATATTTAAATTTATAAGACCCAAGATTTAATTGACTAAATCATTTAGTCAACAAATCGACAGGCCGCCAAAAATTATCGAGAAGTATTGTTCCCGATGGGCTGTAATGATGATGATTACCGACACGATTTAGAACATGTATGTTGTAGTATTTGAGAAAGCCCATTAATAGCGCGTTTTTAAAAACTTGTAGCGCCATCTGTCACAAAACTGAAGAACTATTTGCACATTCATTACTCTTAAGAAGTAAAGTTGACGAAGATTTTATAAAAAAAAATATAGATTATATGAAATATGAAACAAGCCTGTCTACGATAGAGGCACAATAATTAAACAATTGAAATGTTCATATATGACTCACGGGAGAGTGAAATGACAGTAAAAGTGGTTAAGAGACGATCAAATCAGAATGACGACTTATTAATTTAAAAGTTAATTTACAGATTTAAATGATCAAGCTTTTTAAATAATCTTACATAATGAAAACTTTAATTTTTATCAACCACTTTTCAAATATTTTTACTTAAGTTAAAAAATAAGTACCTACATTCATAAAAAAGCATGTACCTACGTGATGATGTAATATTTACAATTTCAATCGCTGTGACTTGATTTAACTCTCTGAATCCAGACACAATTGTTATGAAAAAATGGCCCTTCTCCAGTGAATAGACACGTTACCGATAATAAAATAGAAGCATAATATACACCGTAGTACTGAAACGGTATAGGTACCTAAATGATTCCAATTTTGTTTTTATTTGGCGTCGCAGTTTGAGGAAACGTATCAGACATAATTTGTTTTAATTTTGATGTATTAAAGGCATAGGCCGTATTAATAATTCACATAGTTTATAATAATACCGTACCCATATAGTTGCGGTGTAAAAATATCCACTACCCCATACCACCCCATGGGTGTCGTAAGAGGCGGCAGCAGGATACAAATCAGAGGATAGGCAGCAGCGTCTTCCTCAATATTACTAAAATTAAAAACCTGCGGTTGCTAGCACGCTTGCCAAGCGTTGCAACTATGGCAAATGTCCACTCTATGACGCATTCATAGGTGAGACCTATGTTCGGCAGTAGACTTTATTAGGCTGTAGCGATAGCTTATACTTGTGGTGATCTTATAAGAGACCATAAGCTTTCCTGAAATACTGATAAGTAATATTCAGAACAGCGACAAGACAGACCAAATGTGCAAGACGTGTATCCTCCTCTTCTCTATAAGGCGTGAGGTGAGGGCCATGTCCAGAAGTGGCACAACACAAAGCTCGGTTCTGAGCCTTCCTGGACCTCTTATCAGTTCGTCACTTCATTAAGCGGGTCTACTAGCCTGGCTTGGCTAATCACAAAGAAGAAAATAAACTTTTTTATTGTGGTTTGGAACTTGAATGTGCTGGCTACGTATCTTAGCTTGAATGGTGTAGCCAAAGACGACCAATCCAAAGGTACACATATTCTTTACTTTGATAGTCTTGCTTGATATACGTCTTCAATATGATAAGCTCACGTAATGTTTACATTCACTTTCTAGCCACTCCTTGCGCCTTTTACAACTCTCTAGTGTAAATGAACTAGCATCTCGCTAACGCAGAGTACCCAGCCTTAGTCAGAAACTCTCTGGTGAAACTGAATCCCAGGAAGACTCTCAGGATTAGTAGTCTGCTGAGTTTGTGGTCCTACAGTCCAGAGGTTTAACAGCATAGGTGATAAATTAGTAGCTAGAGTCTGCATGTTGTAATCTCGTGTTACATATATTATACTGCCGTCTTTACGATAAGTGCAATAACTCGAGTTTTTGGCCTTTCTGACTTAAGTACATATCCGTAATTAGGAAAATGAGCTCTATATTTTCTTCTTAGACGTCTTTTTTGTATTAACGGTAGATTCGGTTATTTTGTTAAGCATAACTGCAATATCTAATAATACCATTTGTAAGTTGCATATCATAAATGAAATAACTTGAGTTATTATATATATATATATTGTGATATTTCTATAGATTACCGCAGTAAGTCCACTTATTGCACTTATGACTAGCGCATTTTTTTCAATTTAGGACACATTTACTAGTCATAAGCGCAACAAGTAAAAGTTATTGCAGATATGTTAAGGAATCTTTTTATTTAAAATTTTAAGCTGACAAATTCTAATAATAACAAGTAAAGTTATTGCAATTATTTGAAGGAAAAACAGACAAGAATTGAATGGCTATAAATACTAAATCACAATTTGTCTTCGAGTTATTGCGGCTATGAGTTGTAAAGAGGGGCGTTTTTGATTTCCGAAATGAATTTAGTAATTCTTTTAATGTGGTTTGAGATATTGATCTAAATATCATATTTGGTTTCTAAAACTCAACAAAGAGAACAGTTTGTTAAACGTATTTCTTTGAAACGACTTGAAATCTTTCCATTGCTAGACTAAGATGATTTTTATATGAGAAAGGTGACAAACGAGCACACAGTCCATCTGATGGTAAGCGGTTGCTGTGGCCCATAGACATCTACATCTACTCGATCGACTACGAATCAAAATGCAAATGCGTTGTCACCCGCGAGGACAAGATGGAATGCCTCCTTTCCAGTAAAAAGGGTCTCCGGTTTTCTACACTCACCATACGAAACACAGCAGCGTTAAGCTGCTATTTTACGCCGGTATTCTGTGAGATCGTGATCCTTCCTCGGTCAAGCCAACCCATCCTTGCCACAACTATACTACTAATATAGCTACAGCATGGCTTTACCACGTTTGATTGTGACAATGGTAAAGTTATCATGTTTGAGGACTCTGCCGATAGCGTCAAAAACAAAGAATATTTACTTGATTTTTCAATGAATTCGACTATGATTCTTACACCTGCAATGAAACTAGTAAGGCGTGCATTTAATATTCCATTGAGGCAACTCAACAAACAGAAGAAAGAAAGCGGTGATGCAGAGTTAGCATTATTACCATTACACATATTAGCACTATGTGATGATTAATATGGAAAAAAGTGTATGACAAAGTTTGCAGAAAAAATTTGAACAGATATCCATGATCGGTAAATAAATTTAAATTGAAAATCAAGAGGGTTGTTTATAAAAGGGATGGTTGAACTATATACCGTAAAAACATGTAAAAAAGCACAGTATAACCGCCAAAGAATTTATTTTATCAGAATGCGAAGTTTGTCAGGTTTTTCTGACAACACTTGGATATAAGCCAAAAAAGAACAGATACATTAATTTGGCCCTCAGTAAGGAAGTTGATGACCAAAAAGACAAACGAGGAAGAGGAAGGAACGTATAAATTCATTAGACAAACACGTAATTAAAGAACATATTCAAAATTTCAATCCAACAATATTACATTATCGCCGCGAACATAAGTTTTATTTACCCCTAAAAAACCAACATTTTACTCAATTCCAATGAAAATATTTACTTTAAATGAATTAAGATTGACTTAAACACTATCTCATTATCTGGCTTAGTAGATTAATATAACATTTTTTTATCCTAGGACAAGAATAAAAATTGTTGAAACGATTAGTTGATTATTTAAAGTTACTTATCTTGCTTTTAATATGTGCAATTGCAAAGTTCCTTAAGTCTTGATTACATAATTTTCGTGAAAGAAAACACTTAAAGTGGCCTAAAGAGATTTAATTTTTATTTTTAGATGGTAAAGTGATATTTTTGTAACATTTTTCACAACAGTTAATTTAATTAATAAACATTTTCATACAAAGTAATTACGTTTTAATAATTTTTCATATAAACTTATAATATTCTTGCAATCAACCACCGCTGTATTGTGATTAAAATACTTTACTAATTAAAGCTGCAATATCTAATACATTTATTGCACTTATGGTTGGAAAGAAATAACAGGACATACAGTTACATATGCTACTCAAAAGAGCAATTTGTCGGTTTACTAACGATAACTGCAATAAGTAGTCTACTTATTGCGGTTATGATTAGTAACTCTTTATCAAAACCATTAACAGTCCTACAGATAAATACACTATTGTGTTTTTAAAGTCTATACAATTGTATGTACAAATATAATATACTATAAAGAATTCTGCATCATTTTATCTGTCGTATAGTAAACGTTTCAAGTAATTAGCTGTCATAGTTATAAAGATACAGACAAAACTAGAATTAAATCTTTAACTGCGATTATCTCAAAAGTGGCCAAAACCAAGTTATTGCACTTTTCATAAGAAGGGCAGTATACTTTATAGCAGTAGTTATTATACTTTATACTTATACTTCTTTACACTTATTATTATACTTTATATTTATACATTTATACTTATACCTCTTAGCAGTTTAAAGAAATCTACTTAATACCTTTATTTAAAATTTGTTGAAATGGGCCAAACTAAGAGTACCCTTAACCGACGAGCATGTGTACGTGGGTATGGATGTGCAGGAAGCGAGAGATGTGCGTCAGGATCGTGCTAAATGGTAGTTTGTAGTAATTGCCTACCACTCCTCGTGACAGGCGTGAGTGTTTATGTCTTATGTTATGTATATGTTAAGATGTGTACACAGTATTGAGATAGTTTAATCATTTTTTTGTGTCTACACACAAGGATTTAAGAATACTAGACATGCAGATGAGGAATAATAGAATATTTGGTATTCCGAACTCTTTTAAACGAATTACAAATTAATAAATAAGTCAAATAAAATAAGTTAGAAGCCGTAGATCTGTATGGTGAAACCAGGGAATTCGTGAAACCATTGGTGACAGTCACCTGATAAGTGACTGCGGAAAATGTCTTTATGGTCTTACAGCTTACGATAGATGGCAATATAGTCATCACTTTACGCCAGTTTTAAAATACGCAGCCATAAGTCGATTGAGAGTCTGGTTAAAATTGCAGATTTAGGCAAATCCTACCAAGGAACAGGCTCACGTTCAGGTGAAAAAGAGAAGATAAAGAAAAAGCTTGCATGTCTGTCCAATAAGTTTTTTGAAGAACTGCGAAGACCGCCAACACGCACTGAACTAATTGCTTTGTAACTCTCAGAAATGAGAGCAGACTTACGCCTATTTTATCAATATATTGAAGTTGAAAATAACGACCTGGTAATTTTCAGCTCTAATGTAATGGTCTTTATCAAGGCTAATAACTTCGTTGTCTGCGAAAAGGACACAATAGTTAAACAATCGAAATGTTCATTTTTGGGTCACGGGACAGTTAAATGGTAAAATAATGTCTATTTTTATCATTTTTCACTTGAAAAAAAATATTTAAATATTACGTAGTACACTCAATAAGTTTTGAGATATACAAAAAGTATTCTAGATACTATTAATATTTATTTTACATCTTTCCAATATTCTCCATCATGCTCTACACAAAGTTCCATTCTCCTAAACCAACTCTGAAAACGCTTTTGCCAGTCTTGATCTGACAGGTCGCAAATCGCTTCTTCGTAGGTTGCCACGGCTTCTTCAGCGCTTGAAAAAAACTTGACTTTTATTTTTTCTTTGACTCTTAGGAACAAAAAGAAATCACAAGGAGCTAAGTCAGGGCTGTAGGGTGGGTGACTTAGAGTTTCAACACCAGATTCGTCAAAAAATGCTTTTGTTCTAAGATTCCCCGAAGAACGGTCTTTGTTCTTCTCTCCCGCACGGCTTGAAAAGCTTTGGGTAATGCAACTGTAGTATATCATTCAGAGTTGACTGACCTACAATTTTCCAGCATTGACGTCGACAAATGTCCGCTCTGCGAAAAAAAACTAGCCACCATTTTTTTGCCGACGTAGCGAGGTCTTTGCAGTTTTGTCGGTAACTGTCCTTCTGAGTAGACCCACAATAGTGATTGATTTTTATTTTCCGGATCATATTGATAGCTCCATGTCTCGTCACCAGTAACGATTTCTGAAACACGCCTAGATGCCCCCTTTTCAAAACGGACGCATTTCATGGCACCAATCCACACAACTCTATTTTTTCGCTTTCGGAGAGCAAACGAGGTATACATCGACACAAAGCTTCCTCACTCCAAGATGTTTAAGTAGGATGGTATGAATGCTCCCCGAACTAATGTCTACAATCTTTTCGATGTCCGTATATATGATTCGTGGATCTTCTCGCACCGACATTTTAGTAATCCATACATTTTCTGCCATTACTGCTGTTTGCGGGGCCCCCGTTCTTGTTTCTGTAAAGTTAATTTTACCCCTTTTGAATTCAGCAAATCACCTAAAAATAGATACGCGTGATGGAACTGAGTCTCCTAATGCCGACTGTAACCATCGTAAACTTAATTGTTCGGTTAAACCAAATTTAAAATCACAATATATCATAGCGCGCAAATGTTCACGGTTAAGATCCATCGTTTTAAATGAAAAGCGCGGGAGGCGTTGCAGGAAAATTAATAGAACTTTGTTTTTTTTTTTTATATTTAGCAATTGGCTTATGAAGTAATATTTTTAAATAAAATTGCTTTTTGTAAACATATAACACGGGTGCATTCCATTTTTAAATTTCGAGCATCTCAAAAATATTGATTGACCTACGTAATCTATTGTTTTCAAATATTAATTCAGTGATAACGTTGCTTTGAGACTCTTTTAACTAATATAAATACCAGATATCGTGCTTGCCAAGAAATCGTTAACACAGCTTAATTTAAAATAATACAGAAGCTGAGCTCATAAAGACCGACTTAAATCATCATCATCATCATCATCATTACAGCCCTTCACAAGTCCACTGCTGAATATAGGCCTCCCCCAAGTAATGCCACAAAGCACGGTCCTGAGCCACCTGCATCCATCGACTTCCTGCATGTCTTACCAGGTCGTCACTCCATCTAGTGGGGGGTCGCCCTACACTTCGCCTACCGGTACGAGGCTGCCACTCGAGAACCATTCTTCCCCATCGGTTATCGGTTCTTCGAGCTATATGGCTGGCCCATTGCCACTTCAGCTTACTAATCCGTAGGGCTATGTCGGTCACTCTGGTTTTACTGCGGATATCCTCATTTCTGAGTCTATCACGCAGAGAAACTCCGAGCATAGCCCTCTCCATAGCTCGCTGAGCGACCTTGAGCGTCCTCATACGGCCAGCAGTGAAGGACCACGTCTCAGATCCGTAAGTCATCACTGGCAACACGCACTGGTTATACACTTTAGTTTTCAGAGATTGAGGTATACCTGACGAGAAGTTGTTTCGTAATTTCCCGAACGCTGCCCAGCCGAGTTGAATCCGTCGATTGACCTCTCGGTTGAAGTTGGACTTACCAAGTCGGACTATTAGCCCCAGGTAAACGTACTCGTCAACAACTTCGAGCATAGTGCTCCCAACAACTACCGGCATAGGTGTGACGTGGACATTAAACATGATCTTTGTTTTGTCCATGTTCATCTTAAGACCTATCCGTCGGGAGACACCATTGAGGTCATGGAGCATAGTGCTAAGGTCCTCCAGCGATTCTGCCATAAGGACTATATCATCGGCAAATCGAAGGTGAGTGATGTACTCGCCATTGATGTTAATACCGTATCCTTTCCAGTCCAGTAGCTTGAAAACGTCTTCCAACGCAGCGGTGAAGAGTTTCGGGGGAAATAACGTCACCCTGTCTTATACCTCTCTGCAGTTGGATAGGTTTCGAGCTCCGGTTCTGTACTCGGATAGCCATCGTAGCCCTACTGTACAAACAATTCAGCACTTCGATATACCGACAGTCTACTTGGTACCGCTGAAGGGACTGTAGCACCGCCCAAATTTCCACGGAAACAAAGGCTTTCTCATAGTCCACATATGCCAGGAAAGTGGCAGATTGTACTCTTCGTTCTTCTGTACAATCTGCCGCAGGGTATGTATGTGGTCTATGGTACTGAAGCCTTTTCGGAAACCGGCTTGTTCGGGAAGCTGGAAGTCGTCGAGTCTGCATGCGAGACGATTCGTAATGACTCTTGAAAACAGCACGTAGACGCGGCTCAGAAGGGAAATCGGTCTGTAGTTCTTCAAGAGAGCGTTGTCGCCTTTCTTAAAGAACAAGACCACCGCGCTTCTGCTCCACGCCTACGGAGTAGTGCCACCATGGAGGACGGAATTGAAGAGCTTCTGAAGGACTTCAAGTACCGGTGTTCCACCCGCTTGCAGAAGCTCCGCTGTAATTCAATCCTCGCCCAGGGCCTTGCCGTTTTTAAGGTGGTGGAGAGCCATTCTAATCTCGCTCAGACTGACGTCCGGGATATCATCGGAATAGTGTCGGATAAGACCCGCTCGTGGATCGTTTCTCACACTTGCGTGTGGCTCCAACGATGATGTGTACAGCTGCCCATAGAACCTCTCAATCTCACTCAGAATCTCAGGTGTCCCGGAAACGATGTTGCCACACTCAGTCTTCAGCTTTGACAGTTGGCTCCTTCTGGCAGACAGATCTCTGGCAAAGACTTTGGAGCCCTGGTTCCGGTCGATCGCTTCTTTAATACGAGCAGTATTAAAGTTGCGTAAGTCTCGCCGCATGCATTTGGAGATCTGTCTGTTCAGTTGCCTGTATGCTGTCAAATCTGTTGACGATTGCAGCCTCATCTCCCGTCTAACAGCCATGAGTATAAGAGTGTGATCGGAGGGTTTTTGTGTTCTTCTGCGCCAGGTCTTGCAGAACTTAGGTCCGACCGCATGGAGAGTTTCCACGAGCTTGTCATACATATCGTCCACTGCAGTGCAATCCTCTAGGCACTGAAAGCGGTTTTGTAACTCGAGCTAAAAGGTTTCGGGATTCTGGATTAGAGCACCTGGGGAACGGAGCGTTGACTTCATTAGACGAGACCTCTCCAACTTAACGTTTAGGTTCAGTGTGCCTCTGACCATTCGGTGATCGCTGCCAGTTTTCATCCTTACGATCACTGAGACATCACTGAGCAGTTGGCGTCTGGTCGTCATAATGAAGTCAATCTCATTTTTTGTCGAACCCCGCAATAATCCACCAATGCGCTTCCGAAGTGAGCTTACGCGGAGCGGCCACGTCGGGCCGGTCTTACACCTTGGGCTAGCCAAGTGGGTTCCTCTTTGTTCACCGTGGGTGATCGAGACACGGCTAACAAGCCTCCCCACCACTACACGACTCGCCTAACTTAATCTGACGCGCCTAACCGAATCTCCCCAACTTCGATATTTCCGGCATATTTTTTTAATAAAACGTTTGTCACAACAAACTTAACATTTCACCTAATGATAAGTGGCTACTGCGGTACAAGGGCACCTGCAACCAACTGAAGCTATATAGGTGAGTTGTCGCCACTGAGGATTCATACAGAATGCCTCTCAGCCTATAATTATATTTGCTCTCTTTACCCTTCAGACCGGAACACATTATTGCATGCACTGCCTTTGTACATATGTTCTTTTTATTATTTTCCTATCAAAATATGTGTGTACATAACCAATTAAATAAATAAATAAAAAGAAGAAAAATATTAAACAACATTTATTCCGTGTTGGAACTGAGCCAATGTGCTTCCGAAGCATCGTTATTAAAATCACGTAATAATACAAATGAAATTATTGAATTTTCTTACACTACTACAAAACGAACTTCCACACACGGTGTGTAGTGGTAGTGTAGAAGAAACACCATATCATCCCATGGGTTCGCTGAAAGGCGACAGAGGGAAACTGAAACAGGGAATAGGCAGCAGTATCTGCCTCATAACAATTTAATAACAGTAAAAGCATTCTCAATGCCAAAAATATATATTTTGATAGGTTGTATAGAAAAATAATCAGTATAAATAAATGTCACTCTTAACTATAACATGCATAAATATAATACGCATATGCAGATAGAAATGGCAAGTTTATGCACGCGATATAATTTAACTCTGAATCTAGACACCATTGTCCCAAAGGTCTCCCTCTGGATTGTGTTCATCGATGCGCCGGCTACGCACGTAAGCAAAATTACCATATAAATACAGTTCCATGCATCTAGTATGTATTGTGCACATGAAATTTATTGTTTAGGTAATATTTCCAATTCGATTTATTCAAAAACGATTACACTACTGAAATAATCGAATACACTACTGAATAACTGAAGATTTGAAATGTATAGTTAGCTATTGTTTGTCGTCATCACCAACGTCATTAGACTTTTTTATGTTCACAGCCATTGAGTTATTCAAAACTATTCACAACTGGAACAAGTCTAGCCGTTGCATTGGTAACATTATATTTTAATTAATTCTCTTCTTTTAATCTTACCTTTTTTTTAATTCAAATTTGGAATGCGTTTATTATTTTGGAAACTTCAATCAATTTGCTGCCATATTACCATTCACCAACTTTTTTTGTAATAAAACAGTACGAAGTGAGTTAAAGAAAACAGATTTTCGGTGATTGCTTTGCACAGTATGAGTATAAAGGAATATAAGAGTAAGGAGTCTTTGAACGTTTTAAGGCACTTCAAAAGCGACATGTTCGAGATGAAATATAATATAGAGTTTGACATCCTTGCTCAATCCATTATTCATACATCGAATCTCTGAAGAAACCTTTTCAGCTATTAGTGGTTAAATATCTTCATTTATTTCGAAACCGGCTTTAAAAAGTTTCACATTTAAGACATTTTTTTTCTTAGAAGTAAGCTAACTAGCATTCGATTTACTTAATGGCAAGTGATTACAACACAAAGGAATCACAGATGGGTTTCAGGCCTTTTAAAAAAAGTAGGCTCTTCACTTAAATGAGCTGGTTCGTATCACTACTATCGGAAACCACAGGATTTCCCAGAAATGTGTTTATACACTCTAGGAAATCTTCCTTCTCTCTCTCCTCCTCCTATAACACTCAAGGGACGATTTTCTTACGCTGCCACTACACGAGAAATCTTTGTCATCTGTCTTAATTTATCTTAAAAATGGCTTATGGTAATTTTGTGTCAATTGAAGATACTCGACGCCATGCTTATTACCTAGCGTTTGAGCACCTGCCAGGTTTAGCAACTACGTAAGTACAGCAAATATGACCTTTAAGGCAATCTACCGAGGAGACATACGACTTTTGATAGGCTATGTTATATTAATGCCTACCTTACGGTCGTGGTGCAACAGTCTATACCATCTCAAGAACTAGTTACTAGATGACCTGTTATTTTATGTCATTAAGTTTAGTATCTTATGTTATTGTGTTATATACGTGGTGGAGCCACGCTGCAGCTATATTATGGTTGTAGCACGAATGGGTCGGCTCGACCGGGGAAGGACCATGCTATCACGGAATACCACCGTTAAATAGCAGCTTGACCTCTTAGTCCTTAAGCGATCGAATTCGACCGCGGCGCTATTCCGTCAAAATTCAAGCGGTCGATTCGACCGCGCACACCCACAGCACATTTAAGCCATTAAAACTTATATTTAGAGACTACTATTCTATGAAGAAGTTTGATATTGATGATGGATTGCGATTGCATACTGCATCAGTTTATATCGAGCCGTGGTAGCTCAGATAGTTAGCGCTCGCTGTAAATTTCACAATACGCGAGCAAACCGGGTTCGATCCCCGACAGCACCAATTAAATTGTTAATTGCAATTTTAAGTGCTGATTTACCACGTGCTCGGCGGTGAAGGAAAACATCGTGAGGAAACCTGCATGTCTGAGAAATAAGAAAAAAAATATTTCGAAGACATGTGAAGTTCGCCAACACGCATTGGGGCAGACACTTACTTGCCCTAAGACCGTCTCAGAAATGAGAGGAGGCCTGTGCCCAGGAGTGGGACGTATATAGGTAACTTTACTTTTATGCGACTGCATTGGATTTTTATAGGGATCGAAGGGTTAATTCTGTTGTGTTTCGTATGGTGGGTGTAGAGGTCTGGAGACCCATTTTTACTGGAAACGAAGCATTCCATCTTAGTCCTCAGGGGTAGAAATGCGCGCCGCCGCGGCTCACCGCCGCCACCTAGCCGTAACGCGCCGCCGCCGCCGCCGACAGTTCAAAATTTCGCGCCGAGTTGAGTGGGAGCGAAATTTAAAATACGCGCGGGGGCCACCCGGGGGGGAGGTGGGTCTGCTGGCCAGCTAGCACGGCACGGCACGACACACTCGCGTCGAAGCTTAGCTCAGATAAACCGCGGAAAAATATTTTGTTAAATTGCATTTCTGGCGTCGCATACTCGCAGTTTAGTTAAATTTTGCGAACTTAAATCAATAATATAATGGCATTGAAGTCTGATATAGAAAAATGTAAACTTAAAAGATTCTCAGTGAGTGTTTTGTTCAATTCTAAAACGAAAAGCAGCACGTGTTGGAAATATTTCGGCAATCTTGTTCTCCACGATGCCGATGAGAACGTCAACAAGAAGAAAAAAGTTTTAGAAGACCTGGTGTTTTGCAGTATTTGTCTAACTTCGAAGAAAGATGAGTGTGGTGATAGGGTCGATGCGCTGGTTTTCGGCCTTTTAGTGGAGTTGTCAACTTTAAGGTACAATAAAAAATAATAGCCATTATGTTGACCTAGTGCTGTTAATGTTAATTTATAGCTTATAATATAATGTAGTTTTCTCTCAATTTAACTCATTGATGCTACAAAAGAAATCTATTTTTTATAATAATTTTTGATGTGAAAAATATGCAAAACGCTAGTTTTCGGTCCCAAATTTTAGATTTCGGCCCACAAGAATTTTAGTTTTCGGCCACTGTATTGGAAGAGGTAGTACAAACGATGACAAAACGGTTTGGGAAATCGGTGTATTTAGTTTTTTCAATCGTTGCTTGCGATTTTTTTACCGTAACGTTATTTTTTTCATTTTGAGGGTGGTTTTGATATAAAATGATAACCATGATTAATCATTTTTCTTTGTATCATAATCAAATAATAAAATCTTTTAAATATAGCATATCAATCGAATCTTCTCATTTACGAGTATTTTGTACTTCCTCATAAGTATTTTTGTTCAACAAAATCTGTTACAATCTCTAACCAACAGTATATCTCAAATCCATTTGGTGTAAAAGTCACATCCAATATAATGATTTCATATATTTACGCGAACACTACACATTGATTAAAACCACTTTTACCGATTTTATCGCGTTTAATTTTAATTGATTTTTTCATATCTTAACCAATATTTTTTCCAGATCTTCTCCTGTATCGTTTATTAAAATATTATGACACAAAGCGCAATTTACTCTTACCCTATTCTCCTGCATAGATTTCTTGGATTTAGCTATTTTTCGTATTTGAACTTTAGCACTCTTTAATTTTTCTTTTTCTATTTTTTTCTTTTTCAAAATATTTTAGTTCTTACTTCTGTATTTTAACTTTCACTGATCTTCATAAAATTTTCGCCACACCGCAGATGAAATTTCTGCGGAAGAAGGTGCACGTGTACTGTAAGCAAATAATTTTTTTACGGGTTACGGTTTAATTAAATGTTTTTCTATTGCATCTCTGTATTCTTTATTTAATAGTACTGAAACCAATGTGATATTTGGGGGGATAAGTCGCTCGCGTCCGTAGGCTTTGACCACCTAATCCTAGGTCTACCCTACACGTGTCCCCCGGGTGATGATAAATGAGCGACAAGCGATAGCACAGACTCGGCTCCTCGCCGTGGTAGCGGCGTTAAATATACCACCACATTCGCACCATGAGGAATCAAATTAAAGAAATGGCCCCGAGTTCCCGGCGCCCCTTTAATGGGGCAGGGGTACGAAGAATCTCCGGGAGGAAAATCGGTGACGAGGTTCGCCACCCGTCATGTTCTGTCTCCCGGAGGGGCGAAAAGTGGATTGCAGAGGCCCGTCTGGCTACGTTGAATGTATGTGGAGCAATGAATGATAAGATGGATGAAGTATGCGAGGTAATGTATGATAGAGGAATAGATTTGTTATGTGGAAACGGATGGGGAAGGATGTCACTACACATGGCATGTATACCGCATACTGGTCTGGTGTAGACGAGCTCGAGCGGGCATGCCAGGGAGTAGGTATCATCCTATCAGAAAGAATGGTGCAATGTGTGAAAGAGTATGAATGTGTAAGCCCAAGACTGCTATGGATACGATTGAAAGTGGGCTTAAAGAAGTTGTTTGTGGTAGGGGTCTACGCCCCAGACATGTCTAAGCCCACTCATATCCGAGAGCAGTTTTGGGAAATGGTAAGGATGGTATTAATGAAATGTAAGGGAAATGAAAATGTTGTTATGCTAGGAGATTTTAATGGAAGAGTTGGGGTGAAGAGGCTTGGTTATGAAAGGATATTGGGAACGTTTGGTGATGAAAGTATAAATGAGAATGGTGAAAGCCTCCTCACTGTATGTATGGAAAAGAATCTTTTTGTGACGAACACTTTCTTTCGCCACAAGAGGATTCACATGTATACTTGGGAAATAGGTGATGATAGAAGCATGATAGATTTCATAATTGTGGATGATAGATTGAGGGGCGCAGTGGTGGATACAAGGGTTTACCGGGGGTCAAACGTAGGAACGGATCATTTTTTGGTTTTATGCCGAATTAATGGTCTATTCAGGCGGTGGCGCCATCGGTCATCTGTGTCTACTACTGCGTTACAGCTTATTAGAACAGAAAAATTACAAGATGAAGGTGAGAAAAACAAGTTCAAATGTAGACTGAAAGAAAACGTAAGTGGTTTGGATGAATTATGTATAAATGAGTTAGACTTGGAGAATGTATGGCAAAATGTTAAGAAAGGTTTGGTAGATGCAGCTACCGAAGTATGTGGTGTTAGTAAAAGAAAGAATGAAAGGAAAAATAATACGTTATGGTGGGATGATGAGATACGTACGGAAGTTGAAGCAAAGAAGAGAGCATGGCTAGATTTACTAGCAACTAAGGCTGGTAATTCTAGCGGTACGAATGATGATTTTGAAAGAAAAAAGGCAGTCTTTAGACATCCAAATAAAGGAGTAAAATAAGTAGTTGAAAGGAAAAAGCAGGAAAGAACGTATAAGAATATTGGAAGAACATTAGATTACTTCGGGGCAAATATTAAAATGTTCTTCAAACTCGTAAGAACGGCCAGGGGACGTTCAAAACGTCAAACGTTCAAACGTTATAATGAATGCTATAAGAGATGAGAATGGCTATATTCTCAATGATGAAGTTTTGAGTTTAAAGAAATGGAAAGAATGTTTTGAAAGTATGTTTATAAGTGAGGAGACAACGTATGAACTGAATGCAATAGGAACTCCGAAAGTAGAGGAAGGAGGTAGCGAAATAAGTATAGATGAAATAATGAAAGCAATAAAAAGCATGAAAGCAGGTAAGGCTGCTGGATATGATAGAGTTTCACTCGAAATGCTAAGGGCTGGAGAGGAAGTGGTGGCAAGCCTGCTGCACACCTTGTTTAATTTATGCTGGGAACTGAAACGAGTACCGTGAGATTGGTGCAAAGCCGTAATAGTCCCAGTATATAAGGGAAAAGGGTCGCAGCAGGACTGTAAAAACTACCGCGGTATCAGCCTTCTTAGCATCGTGGTAAAACTGTATGCCAAGGTACTAATTGAAAGGGTCATAAAAGAAACCGATGGAAAAATTTGGGATGTGCAAGTGGGATTTAGAAAGGGAATGGGATGTACAGATCAAGTCTTCTCCATGCGCATGATCGCAGAGAAGTTTTTGGCCAAAAACCAAAAGGTTTTTTGTGCGTTCATGGACTTGGACAAGGCCTATGACAGAGTGGATAGGAATGTGCTATGGCAAACACTGAACTCATTTGGGTCTCTTTATAGGGACTCTAGTGCTTGTGTTAGGATCAACGGGGTCTACTCGGACTGGTTTGGCATCCATAAAGGTGTCAGACAGGGCTGTGTGGCTTCCCAGTGGTTGTTCAACCTATTTATGGACAGTTGTTTGCAAAATTTGAAAGTTGAAGAATGCGGATTAAGAATGGGTGAGTTAACCATCAAATGCCTTTTGTACGCCGATGATCAAGTTATTCTTGCGTCGTCGGCGGCTGAGTTGCAAATGATGGTTACATTAATGAACAGATCATTAAAAGAAAGGGTTATGAAAGTGAACGCAAGTAAGACGAAAATTATGGTTTTTGAAAGAGATGAAAGTAAAACGATATGTGAAATAAGAATAGATGGGGAATTGATCGAGCAAGTAGATGAGTTTGTATATTTGGGTTGCGTATTTAGCAGGGATGGGAGATATGATAAGGATATAGAACGACGAGTGAACGCAGGAAATAGAGTAAATGGGGCCCTATACTCTATTGTGAAGAGTCAAAACGTGTCAAAAAAGGCACGTATGGCAATTCACAAAGCTGTGTTGGTCCCTACTTTAACGTATGGTAGTGAAAGTTGGGGAAGAAGCACGAGAGTAGAATAAATGCAGTAGAAATGCGGTTAGGGCTGAATCTGAATGACAGGGTGAAAAAATGTTTGATAAGAGAAGAGTGTGGTTGGCAAGATGATGTTGTGACCAGGATTAAGAAAGGAATGCTTCGGTGGTTTGGTCATGTGGAAAGAATGGATGAGGAAAGAGTGACAAAGAAAATTTATGTTGCAGAAGTGAATGGCAGAGTCGGAAAGGGACGTCCTAGGCGAAAATGTATCGACCAAATTGGCGATTTATTGAAAACGGGCCAAATTAGGAGTACCCTTAACCGACGAACATGCATGCGTAGGTGTATGGATGTGAAGGAGGCGAGAGAGGTGTGTCAGGGTCGTGCCAAATGGAAGTCTGTAGTCTCTGCCTACCCCTCTAGGTGACAGGCGTGAGTGTTTATGAAACCAATATTGCACTAGTTTGTAGAGGTGTACTAGTCTGTTTAGTTGGAATATAAACCCACACATTTTCTAAAGTTTCAGAGATCTTGTTTGTTATCGTCGGTGTTTGTAGTGGTATCATCGTGGTGATTTGAGTCGTTATTGTTTCATTACTGAAATCTATTATCATTTCAGGCATTGTCAGTACTGTTGTCGTTGGTAGGCTTATTTGAGTTTGGATTACAAGAACATCATATAACGATACTTAGGAACCAATATCCAAATAACTTCCTGACAAATGCAATGTTGAAATTCTGTTATCGATTAACGATTCTGATGCATCGGTAGATGAATAAATAGTTAACACAACATCGTGAGTTAGAATATTTTTATCTTAATCTGTGTTGCACAGACTTTCTGGAGACTTAAATGGACTTAGTGGTTTTATATTGCTTGATTGGAGAATTTCCAAGTCTTCGTTGGCCTGTCTGTGTGGAACAATATTGATCTGAGAAGACTTTCGTTTCAATTTCCTTATCTCATTCACTATAATAGCAACATTTATGTTTTTTTTCTGCCAAAGTTGATTTAAAATGTTTCTAAACTTTTCTAGTGGAAACTACGTCTGCGTTAGTTATTTCTTTAGAAATATTTATTCTTTCTTTTAATTATCACCGATTAGTCTTTCCAGGGTTTTCTGGACTCAATTTGAGTAATCCACTGCATTGAGATCTATTTAATAAAGTCCGCATTTTCTGAAGCCATTTACTTATTATATTTCTTTGGAGGAGCCATCTGAAGAAAAAAAATTCTTGTTGAATCTTCTTCCTAAAACGCAATGTGAATAAAATATTTGATGAAATGGCCGTAAACGTAAACTAAGACAGCATTCTATTTTCCGCCGCCGTATTCTTTCATACAATTTTAAGTTGGCCGAAAACTAAATAAATATTTTAGAGTCAATCCAGTTTTCGGTCACGACTGAAATGGATATTTTTGTTTCGTCACTAACTATTCAAATTGCAGTCTTTAGTGGCCGAAAACTGAAAGTTAGTGTCTACGCACGCTACGATTCAATATAAATAAGAAAGATGAGTACGTAACCAAATAAACGAAAGAGAAAAAGTATTTAGGCTAAACTCAGGCTACTTTTCGGCCGCATGGCCGACAACCAAATAATAAGACAATTTTATGTGTCACTTTTCGGCCACTTAATTTATTAACTTTATTAATAAAGTATAATGAATTTCAAATAATTGTATTTGGTTATTTATAAAGTGAAATATTAAATAATCATAGTAAATACAGCACGAAACTTACTTTTGCCACTATTTTTTTTTGTCCGATCTTACACGCTTTGACATCTTCTGTGGCGGCGTCAAACTAAACTATTTATCATAAATCGCGTGTTGTGTTTACCTGCTTAGTTAATGTTACCATATATAGTGCAACTATTTACAAGTGCATTAATCTTCATTTCGTACGATAATGTTTATTAAAACAGTTATTAAATCAAATTTACTGCATCATCTCGAGCCAAAGGCCGAAATCCCAATAGACCCGCCGCAACCCCTCAAACCTTTTAGTCTTGTGGTTATGGTTATGAGTAGGAGTCGAGAAACGAATTTATATTGACACACTTTATAAACACTATACTGAAATAAAAAAAGAATCGTAACACTTTTTCTCTAACAAAATAATGTTATACTTAGGTAAATAATTGCTGTATAAACGAAAATCCTAACAATAATAGTTACCTACCTACCTATAATCTACATGAGACTGGTTATGGGTATTTGATTTTATTGCTGGCTATATTTTTGTGTGAAATTCTTGTGGATTTGTTTCAGCGCAAACATCAAATCATATAGTAAGACGGTGAGCACTGGCAACTTAATGCGACATCTTCGCGATGAACACAAAATTCGAACATAAATGGACGCGGATAGGGCAAAAACAAATATTAAAGATTTTTTCAACGTTGACCGCCGTTCCAAGTCTACTTTGCCTATAGCTGTTCGCACAGATATTCCACCCAAACCACCAATTGACAAATGGCTATTGACGAGAGATTTATCTTTGTGGATGTGCAAGTCTTTGATGCCATTTGATTCAGTTGATGACGAAGGAATGGAAGATTTTTTTAAGGTTGTGTATGCTTTTTAACATTTGACAGAATCATGCTTTATTAACCTAGCTTACTCTTAATAGTTAATAATTAATAAATAGCTACAATTAATATTCATTTATTCATGTTTGTGTTTCAGATATATGGAATAATTAATATCACTTCAGACATTCACGTGATTCAGTCAGTCGAGCTGGATTAGACGATGTTTACGAAAGTATGCTTCATAACGTAAAGATCCAAATATTAACCGATAATGCATTTCTAACTAGCAATCACTTTCGATTTATGGACAGACAGCTATAGACGTCTCAATTATATTACTTTTACATTGCACTACCTGACTGACGGTAAAGACTTTGACACTTTTATTCACTAAAGTACATATTATTTCACGGCATAACCTTTCCTAACGAATTTATGTATAACTTCTTTCAATCCTATCATACTCTACCTTAACCTAATTGTAATTGAATTATATGTTTTGCTTTCTCCTGCTTAGTTCTGCCAATCCTTTTCTTTTTATTTCAGACTTTGAGCTGAAAACTTTCACGCTTAAAACTAAACTAATGGAAGATGTTAAGAGTGGAGAAAAGATACAGAAAGCAATAAACGAAACAAAAAAAGAGTTTGCAATCACTGACAAGAAGCTTTGCAGTGTAACCGACGCAGGAGCTAATGTAAAACGGGCACTTACATTGGCGAATATTGATAGCCATCTTTGCCTAGGCCATGGTCTCCATAATCTTGTCATTGTAGATGAGATAAAAAAACTGCAGAAATTTTAAGCTTAGTTGTTAAATGCAAAAAATAGTAAAAGCAGTAAGATACCGATTGCCAGATTTAGAGAAAGATGCAGATAACGAACATAAGAAGTTTTTAAACCTTATAGAAACAGCAGCTTAAACTGTTGAAGACGATGTAAATGATCCTATTTGCGGGAGTGAAAACGAAGTTGAAGAAGATCGTTCTCTTTTCGGAAATTTGTCAAATGTTCCTAGCATTAAAACGTCTACACCCACACGTTGGCATAGTGTCCTAGAGATGCTTGAAAGTATGGCACATTGTTGTAACAGAAGTCTCATTAACAACATTTTGAGAAGAATCGGCCAAGATGACCTCAAAATTGTGCAAATGGAACGGAATTTGCTTGAAGATTTGATAAAGTTTTTTGGCAAGTTTCGAGAAGTGTTGGAGGTTTAATCATCTCAAAAAAGATGCACTATTAATCTCGGACTTGTTTTCAAAACGGAGTTAAAGGAAGTGCTTAATTTAATTGCAGATGACGAAACATTGATCATGTTGGCTTTGAAAAACAATATGTTGGCCAACTTCGATAAAAGGTTCCCGACAACAGAAACACTTGTCACTGCAGCTTTGCTAGACTGCCGATTTATGAGGCTTAAAGAAATAAACACATACCTCGAAGCCAAAGGGAAGACACCTGCGTCTTTCTTAGTGGATCGCGCAACAGAAATAAAATCCATTGCTCGAGACCAAAGTGAAGATCCACAAGTAATCCAAAGCCCAAGTACAAGTAAGGAATCGCTACTAACTCAGCTGTCTCGCAAATATAACTCCCGTCATAATTCAGAGAGTGTTGAATATATCGACCAAGAAGTCTGGAAATATATCGCAACTGATGTCAAAGACGTGATCCTTGCTTTATTTTGATTTTAAATAAAGTAATTTTTCAAGAACGGGATTGTTTTTAAAATATTACCTAAATTTACAGTTATTACACGAAAATAAGATAAAATGTTCACGCCGCGGCTTAGGTAATTTTGAAGGCGCGCCGCCGCCGGTTTTTATTAACTCGGCGCGCACATCTACCACATCGCCACTCACGTGCTGCTAAGGAACCTGTGAAAGAAATCACAAATGTCGTAAGGTATGGTTTAAAATACATTTTATCGGAAATTAACTATTATTTCTTGCTTTTTGACAAAAGGAATAAGAAATAATAATTGTTTTTTTTTTTAATAAGTGTGACAAACGAGCACACAGTTCACTGGTTAGATACAGTGGCCCATAAACATCTACATTTATGCTCAATTAAGGAACAAAAATGCAGATTCTTAGTCATTCGTGAGAACTAAGATAGAATACCTCATTTCCAGTAAAAAGGGTGTCTGATTTTCTCACTGACCATATGAAATACAGTAGCAGTTAACTTTAATTTTCGCCGTTATTCCGCGAGAGCGTTGCCCTACCCCGGTCGAGCTGACGACGCATTCATGCCACATGTCATTTGCTATAATCATGAAATGGATTGTTCACATTTTTTTAAATCTCGCACATTGAGAAATCAAGAAATGAAGTATACCTAGTATTATAAAGCAAAAATATTTCCACCAGTAATATAGTTATTTTGACTATGAATACAAAAAAAACTATAATACAAACACTAACATCAAACGTTTTGAGTTTTGCCTAAATTTGCCAAGGAATCCGTTAAAACACTCGTTCATAGACTTCTTTTTGCCTCTCTTTGAGAAATGTTTACATATTTTTATGTATGAAATAAGTTCATTTTTTAGTTCTTTCGATATAAAAAGGTGTAAGTAGCTAAATAAAATTTTATTTGCAATTAAATAATTAAAAAAATTATAACTGTTTAATGTGAGACCAAACTTGAACATTTTTGTTAATTTACAATTTACATCTATGTAGTATTAAATAATAAAAAAAGTTACAACCTATATAGTAATGTACGTCCTATTTCACTCCTGGATGCAGTCATCCTCTTCTTACTGAGAGGGTTTTTGCAGCAAGGAAATATCTATCACGCTGCCTCAATGCATGCAGACGGACTTAATATGTCTGTGAAATATATATAACTTTAATTTCTGAGCCATGCTGGTTTTCTTATTATGTTTTCCATCACCGCCGAGCACGTGATAAATCAGTAATTAAAACTGCATATTGACATTTTCATTGGTACCAGCGGGGTTCGAACCAGGATTACTCGCGAACTGTGATATTTATGGCGATCCAAATTACTTTAGCAAAATAAAATGAAAATAGTAATTATAAGAAATTGTGCTTTTGATCGATTCATAGCTTCAGATGTCTTTTAACGTGTAAAACAATATACGTACTGTCTTAAGAAAGCAGTCCATCCTTTTTTCTATCATCCTCAAGACTTTACTGAAAGGTACTCTCCCGCAGTCGCATCACCATCAAGGCAGACTTTTTCCGCATAATAGTGCAGAAGTCATCTACTTTTGCGGTTACAAACATGCCTGATTCGCAGTAAAAACGTAGCAGGACCATGGTATCAACGATACAATGTTCATATATCGTTGATGCCACGGTTCGTTAATAAATTTTTATACTCCGGTCATTGAACGACTTGTGTGGTCTACAGATATTTGTGTCTAAAGGTGTGAAAGGCGTCTAAGTGACTAAAAGGGACTTGTTTATCAAACTTTTGTATTTTAAATGCTTGTTACAAAAAAAGTTAATTGTTGCGATGAATAATCGTGATATTGAAATATCTTAATAAAACTCGTTTTATAATTTCTTTGTGCGTGAGGTGGTATCGATGTAAGACAATCTCTATTTGACTGTCATAAGAAACGACTACTGCCGATGCCAGAAACAATCACATACCCAGAAGATCCACTTATCGTAAACATTTAAAAGTACCAAAAATGTTTCCGCCCGGGATCGAACCGGGGACCTTCTGCGTGTTAGGCAGATGTGATAACCGCTACACCACGGAAACTTATAATTATTGTATTAAATAAGAATACATATTGCCAAAACTATAAAATTTCTGACATGTAAGAAAGTTCCGACGTCATATACCCGCTACTCTTTGTCGCCGATCTGTGTATTTTAGGGACGTCATAGGGTAATAGATCCCTATTACCCTTTTTCGTCCCATCGGTGTCATCCAATCTGAGAAAGACCAATGACCAAAAATCTACACAAGTAAACACCGCTTGCTTACATCTGGCATTTCTTACAAACATTCTTTTTAGATTTCTCTAGGCTAAGTAGGTCCATCTTAGTCCTCGGCGGTGACACGCGTCGTACCCATCTGCAGCCTGCTTTGTACGAGGTTAGCAACTACGTTAGCAGCAGATACTTACTATCAGACGGATAGTAAGTTTGTTCGTTACTTCAATTTTAAGTGTTAACATTAATTATATATTAATTGTACATAAGTATAATAAGAAAAATAAAAATAAAAATATTACAAATTACGCTTATACTAACAAATTGATGAATTATGTCAAAAAATTGGAAGATTAATATCCATTACAGTATTCTAAGGACATTTAAAAGTCTGCAGTCTGCGTGTTGGATAATAAAATTTCGAGTACAGTTCTTCACATAAAGATTAGGAAAGAACAAATACGAAGTATATAATATAATGTTATTATGAAAGAAGAAGTATGTAAAGGACTTTAAGAGGGGAGGGTCCATGCGCTCACAGAATACCAGCGTAAATGCTGCTGTGTTTCGTGTGGTGAGTGTAGAGAACCGAAGATCATTTTTACTGGATACGAGGCATTCCATCTTATTACGCAAAGGTAACAAGGAATTTGCATTCTAATTCTTAATCGAGGATGAATAACATCTACATGTATATGGGCCACTGTATTTACTTACCATCAGGTGGAGTGTGTGCTTGTTTGTTATCCTAATTATATAAAAAATGTAGTGTGTAGTCCACACGATTTAATAATTGTACTACCTCATTCCAAACTTTACTCCAATATTTATGTTTGGAATGAGGTAGTATAAAGACTAAGATTACACGTACTAAGACAGAGATTACACGGCGACCCTGCTAGGCGTTCAACCTGCGAAACCCACCGCGCCGTAGCTAGAAATATAAAAGGTAAAAAAGTAAAATACGATTAAAAAAATATAAATGACACAATTATTTACTCGCGTTGATTCACTTACTCCTGATATAAAAAAGAAACTTTTAAAGGAAAATGTAATTGACCACTAATTAATTAAGTACAAAAAGTGATACTTCTATCTTTGCTTCAGTTTCATGAAAATTAAAATGAAGCAAGGATATAACCGTATAACAATGGTATCTTTCTGATAAAGCCTGCTAGCAGAGGCAACATATGGATGAGGGCTGTGTGTAACAGTGGACTTGTGATAGTCTGTTTTAAATGACATGACTGTATGCAATGACCGTATGGCTTAGTAGTCAGAAGTATAAAGCCGTGGATTTTTCGGTCCTCCATTCGAATACCAACCGGCAAAATCCAGCATCCGTGCAAAAATCGTTGTTTTGATTTTCCTCGTATCTGGATACAAAATCACAGCCTACCTTCGATATTATTTCATAGGTTAATCAGACTAGGGTGGGTTAGGTTTGCGCATTCACTTACTTGTGTCCATAGATATAAGAATATTTTTATATGATCTGAGCTTGTGTCACTTAAGGACGCGTTTGCAAATCAACCAAAATTAGGGTGTTTTTCGGTAGATTTTGTGACAAAACTAAACCAAATCAAATATAAGTAAAAACTACCATGTATAGATTGGTTCTTCATCTGCAAATGTCTGTAACTCTTTTGTTGAAAAATAGTAGTTTTTTATATTGTAAAAACGAACTTTCGTTGCCATTTTCTACAAAATTAACGATACCGGCTTGTGTTTCGGTACATGTTTTGGTCTATTATCAACATATTTAAAAAAAATTAAAAAATACTATAAGATGACAGACATATTCAATTAAAAAACCCTGGGTTTATTTTTTAACAAAATGTCACAAATAGTCGTAAAAAAAATAAAAACTGATGCACATTTTTTCACATATTTTGGTAATACGGATGAATCATAATGTATTGCAATAAGGGCTATTTTATTGTTGGTGCCTGCTTTGATTTATTGTACAAAGATTTCGATGAAACCACAGTCCGCGCTCGGCCGCCGTCGTGAGTGGACACTGTATCGCCTGTTTGCAGCGGCTCATTCTGAAAAGATCGCTGTACGTACACAAAATATTAGAAAAAAACAAATTGGAAACATAAGTACTTGACAAGTGATAAAATTATTATTTTTATACTCACAGTTTTTATTTAGCTAAAAATAAGTAGGATATATAAACTTACCTACTACTGCAACTCGTGGACGAGCGGAACTAGGTGTGCCGAGTTTGGGCTCGTTTTGTTGGTTATGATGAGACCTTACCTCTGGACTTGATGGCGTGACCTGAAGGTGTACTTACGTGACGGCTAGTTGAACTTTTTGCAGAGTAAAACTAGGGGTGACGAATTTGGGCTCCGTTTTGTTAGTTATGACGAGTCTATACCTCCGGACTTGATGGAGTGACCTGAAGGTCTAAATCGGTGATTGCAACTGGAACTCCTAGACGTGGTGAACTAGGTGTGCCGAGTTTGGGTTCGTTTTGTTAGTTACGATGAGACCTTACCACCGGACTTGATAGAGTGACCTGAAGGGGTAATTCAGTAACTACTGCTGGAATTTCTGAACGAGTAGAACTAGGTGTGCCGAATTTGGGCTTCGTTTTGTTAGTTATGACGAGTCCATATCTCCGGACTTGATGGAGTGACCTGAAGATGTAGTTCAGTGATTACAAGTGGAACTCCTAGACTTGTAGAACTAGGTGTGCCGAGTTTGGGTTCGTTTTGTTAGTTACGATGAGACCTTACCACCGGACTTGATTGAGTGACCTGAAGGTGTAATCAGGTGGTTACAAATGGAACTCCTAGACTAGTAGAACTAGGTGTGACGAGTTTGGTTTCGTTTTGTTAGTTACGATAAGACCTTACCACCGGACTTGATGGAGTGAAATTCGGCACACCTAGTTCTACTGGTTCAGAAATTCCAGCAGTAGTTACTGAATTACCCCTTCAGGTCACTCCATCAAGTCTGGTGGTAAGGTCTCATCATAACTAACAAAACGAACCCAAACTCGGCACACCTAGTCCTACAAGTCTAGAAGTTCCACTTGTAATCACCAAACTATACTTTCAGGTCACTCCATCATGTCCGGTGGTAAGGTCTCATCATAACCTACAAAATGAACCCAAACTCGGCACACCTAGTTCCACCAGTCTAGGAGTTCCAGTTGCAATCACCGATTTACACCTTCAGGTCACTTCATCAAGTCCGGAGGTATGGACTCGTCATAACTAACAAAACGGAGCCCAAATTCGGCACACCTAGTTCTACTCGTTCAGAAATTCCAGCAGTAGTTACTGAATTACCCCTTCAGGTCACTCCATCAAGTCTGGTGGTAAGGTCTCATCATAACTAACAAAACGAACCCAAACTCGACACACCTAGTTCTACTAGTCTAGGAGTTCCACTTGTAATCACCGAATTACACCTTCAGGTCACTCCATCAAGTCCGGTGGTAAGGTCTCATCATAACCAACAAAACGAGCCCAAACTCGGCACACCTAGTTCCACTAGTCTAGGAGTTCCTATTGTTGTAATCACCAAATTACACCTTCAGGTCACTCCATCAAGTCCGCAGGTAGGTAAGGTCTTATTATAACTGACAAAACCAGTTCAAAGTCCAGAGCTAACATCTCACTACCAGTAGAGGGCTTCCAGTGCCAAGCAGTCTTTGGAGCAGGTATTCATATTTCGTATCGAAGTATATTTCTGAGGTAGGTATAAGAAATGAAAAACAAATTCAATCTTTCAAATTATCAAAATAATTTCATTTGACTACGATTCCCACAGCCAACCGTGCGTACACTAGTGTGTGTGTGACTTTTGTCAATGTAGTAGTGCGATTCTATACCTATCCATTTTGTAAACGCGTCCTTAAATATGTAGCGTAGTTCTCTGTCTACAGTTTCTTTTATATAAAAAACATTTTACCCGAACATCAGGATTTTCTTCTGTAAATTGGAGACACTTAAATTGCACGAAGATAAGCAAGCAGACTTTGAATAATAATTTCCAGACCAACCCCAAGACCAAAACGGGCGAAGTATAGCCACTACGCCACGAAGATTCGTGAGTTATTGCCTGGGTTGATACACATATCTATAAAAAATAGTTGATGGGGCATCGTTTTCACTAATCATACTGTTATGTAACTGTGGCAAAATACTCCGCTCTTCTATTAAATAAACAAAGTTAAAGAATCTAAAATTAAACGTTTTAAATGAGAGTAATTGTGCCATTGAGTATACGTCTACGAGCACTTAACCCTATAGAGAATTAGAGAAGTAATACATGCGAATTTAAAAGAAAACTATTTTGTCAACTAGTTGCGGTGCGGAGGGAGTTGTGATCGCTGCGAAGTATTCCGAACTATTCCGAAGAGATTCCGAACACGATCGCTAGGGCGTGCATTTTAATGACTTTATGCTTTCTATCGAAATTGATCAATTTTTTCGCTTTTTTAATACATGCTTTCAGTATCAGTAACTAGCTTTTGACTGTGACTTCAATTTTCCTGTGCAAACTATGAAATGCAATTTTAAATGTACTAAAATTTTCAAGCAGTATTCTCAGGTAAAATATAAATGCATTATTTTAAATTGTTATTAGGTAGTTTCAAAGCTACGTCGTCGCGTTTGGATAGTGGTTACACTTTTTTCGACGCGCGGTAATGTGGTTTGTTCCTCTAGTGTAGTATAACTCAATGATGTGGAACCGTCCAGTTTAACCTGACCCTCTTTGCGTAATAAAAATGCCGAAAATATTTTGGTAAAATAAAGAAATGTACTTACCGATGAAAAGTAACATTGTTTGTTGTTACACTACATGTTTTACTGTTGTATCCGCACCATTTAACGGCACAACAGGACATGATGCCGTAAATCGATTTTAAATTATATTTTAAATGTAAGCCGTCTCTTCGGTTCTAGTTTTTGGTCGCAACTGGCGGGAAACAAAAGTCTTCCAAAATATGTATATCAGTGACTAGTCACTGACGAGTTGAGAGGTTCGGGTCGCCTTGTATTACGTCTCTATTAAGTGCTCGTAGGTATACGTGCATGATTTCAGTATACAGTATCGGCAATATCACCATCCATCATCATAACATGTCTATACTGTAATTTGAATTTTTTTCATTGATTTAAAAAATTTATGAAATCAGTTAACATTTTAATATGTACTTTCATTTTTGATCTATCACCTAATTTGATTCTTATATCTTATTATATTAATAAAATTGTTTTATGCGTTTAACATTTTCAAAAACCAAAGGTAAGAAAGCGCTAAAACGACCGAAATACAGTAACGGTGTTAAAGTCACTTTCATTATCAGACAAGGCTGAAAGGATTTTTCGGCACCAAGGAAGACGATAACATTTACATTCCTTTACAAGAGCCGAGTTAATTCTGCGCCACTTTGCCACTTCAATGCACCTAATCCACTAGGTCTTACTAGTGAAAATCCTTTTCCAAAGTTGTACTTATGTATATATGTGTTTTCTAAGTTGTATAATACGATTCATTTTAATTAAAATATAGTAACTGGTACAATCAAACGTATTAGTAAGCTAATGTAGCAATAGGCAGACCACGTAGCCCGAAGAACCGACAACCGTGGGGAAGAAAGGTTCTCGAGTGGAAGCATTGTACAATAAGCGGACTCTTCGCTACGGCTGCTTACTAGTGATAAATTACTGCTAAATAGGCTAAATAGAGTGGCGACCTGGTAAGATATGCAGGAAGTCGATGGATGGAGGCAGCTCAGAACCGTGTTTTATGGCATTCTTCGTGGAAGCTTACGTTCCTGAAAATTTATAAATTTTACTACTGTCAAAGATTTTTGGCTAATCATCCATTAGTTAATGAAATACAGTTTATTTTTGTAATTTAATCTAGGATGTAGAATAGATACAAATAATATTATTCAATATAGAAGATCAGAATAATACTTATTGAAAGTCATTTCTGATTTTATGACTTTTCTTTGGTTAGAACCAGCGTGAAACCCAGCGGTTAAACATAATGATTATATACTCTTTGAACAACAGGGCTGGTTTTTGAAAATCAGTTACAATATAATATTTTTTATGAAATATGTGTAAGAAACCAGCACACAGCCTACCTGTTGTCATGTGGATGCTGTGGCCCACAGACAACTTCGATCATCACTTCATCAACACATCGAATAAGAATCAAAATGTATATACATATTTACGTTGTCATCCCTGGGGACTAAGATGGAATGCCTTGTTCCCAGAAAAAAGAGCTTTTAATTAAAGCGCATGGTATGAAAAATAGAATGGTAGTAAAATCAAGCGTTAACAAAAAGTGAAGCCGTTATGGTTTTCCTCTGCGCAACATACTCGCGCATCTCATAGCGCCTAATAATTAATGTAATACAAGTCATAAATTTTATGTAGAATCATTTGTGTTATATATTTTATCAAATCAATGTAGATTAATATATTTACTTCAATCATTTGGTTCATTTACTTCCTTTGCTCCTTGTATATATTTTAAAACAAGAAGTGTACATTTCCTTTTTTAAGAGCAAATTCCAATCACGTACCAAGCTGACACGCGTATTTTTTACTATAATTTTTATATCTACTACATTAATTTGAATTAAATTATACTATTTAAATAATTCCGGTGTGAAAAGCCGCAGGCTCATTTTATCCCTTTTTATTAATGTGATCTATATTATTACATATATATTTAACTAGAGAACCGGCCCGGCTTCACATGGGTGATTTCCGGAACTCGACAAGAAGGCCACTTTTGGTGTTCAATTGTAAATCTAAACTATTCAGGAACCCACTGAAACATACATACACAAAAAGTTTATATGCTTAAATATAAAGATATGATTATTTAATATTACAACTTATATTACATTTAGGGTTATGTTTAGGTTGTAAGACTGCTTGTTTTTTTTTTTTTTGGAAATTCGTCTGACCATATTATTATATCACAAACTAACAAGAAGTACTAGGGCTACATATAGTATAGAAGGTGAGCAAGATAATTCTTCTGTGTACGCTCTAACACAGAATTATTAACATGCCCTACGCTGTTGACACGTTCGAAATTAACAAGAAAATGTATGTATTTGCGACCGAAATAATTGGACTGTAGAATATAGTGTTTTCTAATTTATTTATCGTACAATATATTTTGCTAACGAAGTGGAGCTGTATTAAATGCATAGAATAGTTTATTTAGATTTTATTTTATTTACTCCTAAGTATTTTATTAAAGAAATATTTAGTGTTTATAATTATGTAATATGTAATAGCTGAGTACAATTGCTTACCGATTTTGTATTGTAATAGATAGTGTTAAGTTTGGTTGCATATTACCCTGTTACTTTGTGTTTAACTATACCGTGATGTAGCGGTTATCACATCTGCTTTCACGTCGAAGGTCTTCAGTTCGATCCGAGGCAGAATTAATTTGTTTTAAGACTATACGTTGCTACATAGTTCACAGATTATAATAAAATTAAGAGTTATTTGGTCAATCGTGTTCAATAAAATAAAAACTAGCAGGTACAATAACAAGTAATAAAATTAAACATTTTGTACAGCTGACGTCAATATAAATGAAATAAGAACATCATCAATGTAGTCGCATACGCAATACGCATTATTGAGGACAACACAGCTTTTGAGTTACCCCTAATAATGCGTGGTCAGATCTTGATTATTTTTATATGAAACCACATGAGAAGCACCAGCTTTCAAATAAAAAAAAGAATTAACAAAATCGGTTCACCTAGAAAAATTTCTAAGGTAACACATAAAAATACACTCAAATGGAATCCCTCTTTCTTTTTGCAGTCGGTTAAAAAACGAACAACCTTGAAGCGAACCGCCCGTCTACTCCGAATCGCCGTAGTTTTGAATTTGGGATTTCGTGCATATGAAACGGGACGGCAACGAACAAGCAATAGATGTGGAATTGACCGCACTGGCGAAGATTGGCCCATGCATTTTTAATGAAGAACATACTCCAGACAACCTCACAGGGAAATCCAGTGATTTTCGATACTTAAATTTACGTTAACAGCAATACGTTGATTTAACCAGAAAATTTGGATCTTTTTGATTTCTATTATTAATACATCAAATGTTGATCATTTTTGCTATAGGTATATCTAAATTATAAAAATTAATGTTAGTTTGTTCATATTTCATGCGCTGCCGACAACCGATTAGGATACCAGGTTCTCGAGTGGCAGTCTCGTATTAGTAAGCGTAGAGTCGGGCGACCCGACTAAATGGAAAGACGATAGACGACCTAATGAAATACGGAGGTGGTTGGTCGATGCATGCATGTGACTCAGCAACGTGGCAATCTATGGGATGGTCTATATATGTCTATCTCTGTTTAGCCTTGGTTGACTACTTGACTATGAGAATATGAGAGAATGCTCTTTGACCATAAGTCCGCCATATGTACTACTTCGTACCGCGTGTCGTAGTAAATAATGTCTGTGTAAGAATATCCACTAACCCATATCATCCTGTGGGTGTCGTAAGAGGCGACAGAGGGAAACAAACCGGGAGATGGGCAGCAGCGTCTTTCTAATAACGACTATAACTAAAAAACTGCTGCTGGCAACCCGCTTGCCAAGCGTGGCAACTATGGCAAAAATCTCCCCATCGAGGCAATCTACGTGGGAGGCTTATGTTCGGCAATTTACTTCAAAAGGCTTTAACGGAAGTACTACTTTGTGCATTCAAGTATAAATAAATAAGGATATGCTAATACTGACACCCACATCGGGTGTCAGTATTATGGAACTGTCCAGTGGAACGGTTATAAAATAAATGTTTTTCGAGGATTTCTTTTTCGTTGTACGTTCTGAAACCTAAACTGCTTGATGAATTTTAACGTACGGAGTGTCGTTAGACTTGCCTTAGTTGTGGAAGTGACATTTTATATAGGATTTTTTTCCTTTCAGTAAAATTGTTTGGTTTTCTTATTCATTACTGTTTTAACGATTGGAATTCGTTACGGAACTTTTGTTTAATAAATTGATTGATGTTGATATTTATTGACTATTTTTACACACAATAATGTATTTTGAAATAATAAAATTACCCCTCCCTCTCTTTATAGTTCCCTTATATTTTTTTCTTTATCATCAGGTTGTAACAATCCTCTGCTGGCCATGGGTCATGGAAATAAAGTGGAGCTCAAAACTTTACTGCCGCAAATATCTCTCACCTCAGCAACGCTGCCGTAAACTTCGCACGGAGCACCCGCGTTCCGCCGAGATTAAATAAAAAAAAATTGTTTTGTTCCTGCCACTTTTACATTTATCTTGTTACTATTACACAAACACTTACCGTTACAGCCTATTAAAGTCCACTGTTGAACGTAGGTTCCCCCATATATTGCTTCATAAAGGGTATATTTGCCATAATTGCCACTGTGTAACAAGGTACGTGTACTGTGTACTGGATCGGTATACCGATGAGGCATGACAATCTGACATCTTTTAATAGATTTCTGATTCGAAAAAGACATATTTTAAATCGATATTTAGCAATGAATCGATATTTCACCCTGAGTTCTATGAATTGAAATTCGATTTCTTTCTATTTTAATAAGTACCATAAAATTATTTACAATTAGCTGAGTGTACCCAAACTGTAAAAAGAAAAAAATACAGTTTTTCACTCAATTATTCGAAAACGAAATAGTTGTGTGCTCAGTTTCTTTCACTCTTCTTAATGGATTAATGAATAAAAAAAGTTACGTTTATAATCTAAGCTTTGTTGTATTTTGATGGTAGTGTAAATACAAACTCGAAAATTAAATCACAAAAAACGATATTTTAGACTTTGATTTATTTGTGAATCGATTCATTAGATTTCGATTCGAATCGATTAAAAATCGATCTTTATTGGAAAGAATCCCTAATACCGACTGATCGACTAGGTTAAGTGACAAAGTCACGATTTTCTCACTGTAACTTTTTCGTAACCGGAACGACGTTCATGGATATTTAAAAATAACATTTTCCCCAAGTATAGTCGCTTCTTACGACACCCACGGAATGTTATGGATACCGCTACTGTTATCTATAATTTCTCAAAACATTTTATTTATCGACAACGTCTTGCAATCGTCGTTTCTATAGCCCTCACTTGACCTTCATACAAATAATTCGATTTAATTGTTGATTTTTTTTATTTTAGATATGAGCATATTAATTGGTCAATGTACTCTACGTTATTTTTACCTTAATTTAAAAAAATACTATCCTTGGCTGACCATAGTTCTGAATATGTTGGCCCAATATAACGTTGGGGCCTGAAAATTTAACACAATTTTCATAAGTTTACTTTGTATAGTAATCATTTTCAGTGGTGTAGCGGTTATCACATCTGCCTAACACACAGAAGGTCCCCGGTTCGATTCCGGGTGGAAACATATTTTTATTAATTTTGCATATTTACGAAAATACTACGTACTCAGCAATGAGAGACCTTTGCCTAGATGTGGGACGTATATGACTAGAGTGTAACTTTCCATTTTTTAAGTATAAAGGTAGGTTTCTAAATTGTTAAAAATTTTATACTTATTATTCTTACCTATCTATTAAATATGCTTAATATTACGTTTTCATAATATTTCCATCACTGTATTATAACATACTTTAAACCGATAGGTCCCGCCTTCTTAAGGAGAAAAAACGCACTATATAATATATCATTAATAACGACGGATATTCCAAGTACTTTATTATATATCGTAAGAGTCAGTGATCTTTTCACGATTTTACACAATGAATAAAACTACAGAACCTTATTAAAACACGTTTAACAATGTTAATAATACTATTTACATTAGACATGGGACAAACACTACAAGACCCGGATGCTAGCGGATTGTATTATTGACTAAAATTGACTCTGAATCAACTGTTACTCAAAAGGGGAACGAAATCCTCAGGGTGTGCTACGATTGTCCAGAAAGTCCCATACTAAAATACTGACAAATCCCCTTTTGGGAACAATTTTAATACGAGCTCGTACTAACTAATGATTTTAGTTGAATTGTCTTTTATTAATTGTATCTTTATAATTATACATTAATTTTTTTAACTTTTAGTGATATTTGAAATGGGTGAAAAAAAGCCTGAAATAAATGAATCTTATTATCATTAATATTAATACTACTACGTAGTCATGTACTCCGACTCCGGCATATCTCTTTTCCTCTTTAGTATGCTTCTTACCTATGGTGAAGTTCAGCAGTTGACTTGTGATGAGCCGAAATGACTATACTGATGATATCCCACAAATACACAGTAATAGATTCTTTCATCTGTACAATATTGAAAGAACTGGCTTTTACCCAAGGGGTTGTTGCATGCTATAATAGCATAAATAACAGTTTTATTTTTATTTTTCATACGTCCGACTATCCAAGCTAACCTTAGGAATGGCTGAACCGTATGTGATGAAATTTTATGAACAGACAGAGAGCAATGCCAAGAGAGAAGAGAGATCTAGGCTATATTTCATCCGAAAACCTAAGAACTTGGAAACTACTTTTAGAAAAAATAATAATTTTTTTAAACAATTTATAAACATCGAAGCGTCGAGTTTCGGTGGTAGCTTGCCTTCTTTATTTGTATTCGATGTCAAAATTACTACTGATTTTAGGCCTCAGTTATAACTTTTATTAACCGCTTATACCTTAAACCAAACGCTTAGTGGAAAGATTGACAATCACAGTATATGCTTTGCACATTTTGAATGGTTCACACGAATACAATCTTATTTTGAAACATGTTTAATCTTTATATATATAATGCTTCTGTCCATGTCCGATTTTGATGGAATTTTGTATGCGTGATTAAATCGATTAGAGAATGGTTTAGATTTATATTTGGATCTAGTAGGCGGCGCTATTGTCAAGATCCAGATATCACCTGTGCAAAGCCAGAGCGAATCGCTAGTTTAATATAACATTAATCTTGTGGTGGTCCTACTAGGTGAAATAGGAATATATTATTATTAAAAAAAATATTGTAAATTTTCTTCTACAGTTTTCAAAAGTAAACCAAATTAACTGTGTATATTAAAAGTCCTACTGCTCTAAATAGACCTCTACTCATTCTTCAGAAGGTTTTGGGACTAGAAAAAGTCGGCCGCGCTGGAACAATATTCATTTGTATATTTAAGTCAAGGCAGCCTTAAATTTATGAAATTTTTTATTTTTTACTTTTCATACGTGCAGGTTTCCTCATTATATTTTCCTTCACCGTAAGCACGTTGTAAATCAGAATTTAAAATGGGTAACAACAACATGTGTTGATTTGACAATAAAACCTATATAGCTTTAAAGCCATGTTTATGAAATTAATAAAAGTTTTTGTATCATTCAAATTGGTGCAAAAATACGAAAGTTAGAACGTATCCCTATTTCACCTAGTAGGTATTGTAAGAGGCGACTAAAAGAAATGCCAGATCTTGCAATAGATTGGGGGTATAAAAATTAAACGAAACCTTAAATTTCCAGTCCGGAAAGTGACATCAAAGGTGTAACACGTCGGGTACTCCGACTGTATTGTGTTAAGGCAAACCCTCCCTACAATGGGAGTGGCCCATGTCCAGCGTTGGACTTTTACGGGCCCATTATCAGGATAACATTTGTTAATACGTTAGAAGAATTATCCCGTTTCCGTTTCTGAATTTGTTTCACGGCCAGACAATATTGTACAAAAATTAATATCGCCTATGTAACACAATAGCGGGCTACATAGCGATCGGAACTGACCACAAACCACAAAGCTTTCAACGCGTCGCTTTACAAATGCGCGGCTTACAAACGCAATATAATAGGTATATTAATACTATATACTTGCCTACATGCTTTAAATTATTTTATAATTTTGTTGAGATATTGAAAATATTAAACATAGAAATTTTAGGAGTAAGTTTAAGATAAAAGTACATGTACCGCTATTAATTGTTAAATAATTAAAAATTAATATTATTAATTTAAAATTCTTGTAGAATTTTTAATCAAATTAGGCATAGACATCCATTTCATTACGAAAAACGACATTTATATCATTTAGATAATTTTATAATGGTATGAAAATCGCGGTATGAGGGAATCTTACATCTAGGCACAATAAAGCGAGCACACTACACCAGTATTACTGTTTAAACTACCTGTGCCCGCGACTTCGTTCGCGTGGAATCAGTACTTTTGCTATTCTGAGTGATGATGATTTTTTTAAATTAAACTGTCACGAAGTCTTAGAAAGACACTATTCTGAATAAAAACATTCAGTTAATCGGTCAATCAGATAAACAAACGAACGAAGAAATAAACGGACCCACAAACGAACCAAGATACGAATAAGGCAAACTGTACGCTTGTGTTTTATTGTGCAAATAAACAATAAAATGACCGCAATAACGTAATCCCTAATTTGCTCCCGAATTTCTCTTGCCAATAAGTACTTGGTTTCCATACAACAAATAAGATATTGCTCTAAATAAGCGAGCATTATCACTAATTATTGATATTTAATAAATAAATTGAAACGAAAACTTCAATCCAATGCATATCTAAAAGTATGTATACACACTTACGAAATAAATGCAATTGCGTAAGTATCTGTATTTGGTCTCATTCTGCAAACAAATGAAAAATAAAACTAAACTCATTCAACCTACCTAATTGTTAATAGCTCTTTTAAGTTTTTGACCTTTAAGAAATAGGTGTTTTTTATAGGATAGGGTAACAAACGAGCACGCAGTCCACCTGATGGTAAGTGGTTGCTGCGGTCCATAGACATCAACATCTATCCACGATTACAAATTAAAACGCAGATGCGTTGCCACCCGTGAGGACCAAGATGGAATGCCTCGTTTCAAGTAAAAAGGGTCTCCGGTTCTCTACACTCACCATACGAAATACAGCAGCATTAAGCTACTATTTTACGCTGGTATTCTGTGAGAGGTGTCATCGAGCTTAAAATCAGGTGGGTTTTCTATCAAGAAATTCTCAGTAGCAGCATGGAGTCAAGAGTTTAGCAGTGTTTCATCCCTATGCCTCAGAAAGCAAGTAAAGCCGTTTTATCTGTATCTGATCTCTTATATTTTAGTCGGATTACTAACTCGGATACAATGATAAATAGACAATTTTTAATATTTTGTATATAATGATCAGTAGGGATAAATTCTTGTAAAGTTCTATAATAAGTATTATTCATAATTATCATAATTTCGTTTAACGGATTTCCCCAGCACCGTGCAGTTAAAAACCATTTTTTCCGCTTAAACCATGTATCTCGGTTTTAACACTAAGGTGATATATCAAGAAAATGAAAAAAAAAACTAATTGCATTATTTTAAACCTAAAGTATTCGTAGTAATTTAAAAGTTACAATAATCAATTAATAATTTTTCTCTATACCAATATGAAATCTCCCCGTAAAAACATTCTTAAATCCTTATTTTACTATCTAAGGATTTTAATTTTTCAAGACTTCTTTCTTAGTGGATGACTACTTAATAAAAGGATGTTCTTGTTCCAATTTAACGCATCTACATCCAGCGGTTTGAGCTGTAGGTTTAATACAATATTTTTCATACAAAATTTGAACCCTTGTCTTCTTATATTTACGCGAACACTACACATTGAAATAATACTAATTTTTACGGAATTTATCGCGTATATTTAACTTTTTTACCCGACGTTTCGAGAGCTTTACAGCACCCATGGTCACGGGAAGGACTGAGATGTTCAACGTCCAGCTGTCATAGTTAACCGCGGTTACCATAGATTAAAATTTAACTTTTGTTCCGATCTACACAGTATGAACTTATGGTATCATGGAGTCTTGCAGTTGTATGCTTGGGTTGGGATTTAATTTTATTTATTATAGGATCCCAAGCAGATGGTAGCACCCAGCCATCTTCTCTATTGAAATTAGGATGTTTTTTGATTTCAATAGCCTCGCGAATCATCCTTGGAAGGAATCGGTGTTCTTTAGCGAGGATTTGTGGTCTATCAAATCTGATGTAGTGACGGGGGCGATCCTGTACATGTTCACAGACTGCAGACTTCCCGGAGCGTCGATTCTTCACATCAGCTATATGTTCTTTGACGCGGGTTTTAATTGATCTTTTAGTTTGTCCTATGTAGGAGAGACCACATTCACAATCAAGCTTGTACACTCCTGCATCTTGCAGAGGGACGTTACACTTGACTGATGGTAAAAACTGACCAATCTTCTTCGGCGGCTTGAAGTATGTTTTGATGGAAGCGCGCTTCAAGATGTAGCCAATCTTGTCAGTGACTCCTCTAACATATGGCAGTACAGCAGGTACACGCTCGACTGTGGCCGGCTTCACTCGTTCTCTGTGACGTAGGCGCGGGACCCGAAGCTTGTTGTCATGCAAAACTTGCTTGACATGTTGGAGCTCGGCAGCCAGGTGTTTACTGTCACAGATCCCTCGTGCTCTCTGAAACAAAGATTTACCCACGGTAGCTAACTGTGAAGGATGGTGGTGAGAATCACCGTTTAAATATCTATCTGTATGGGTCTTTTTTCTATACACAGTATGGCTCAAGGTGTTATCAGGATTCCGAATTATTAACACATCTAGAAAAGCTAAGGAATTGTTTGCCTCTAACTCCATTGTGAACTGAATTTTAGTATTTATAGAGTACGCTATAACTATAAATTACGCTATAACTCCAAGCAGATTACCGTACGAAGAAATTATCTGTAGTGTCGAGGACTGTTTATTTAAAAACAATATGCGGAAAGAAGATTTGGAGGCGATACGTCAAGACATTTCGTCTATGTTACGTCGATGTTCAGTGCCTAAACCGAATCTTCCCAGAGACGAATTTATAGCGTTAAAGAACCTACGCAATAAACCAGAACTTACGATTCTCCGCGCAGATAAGGGAAACGCCACGGTGGTCATGGATACGTCAGATTATAATTCTAAAATACAAGAACTTTTGTCGGATGTAAGTACTTATAAAAAAGGTTAAAAACGACCCAACAAACAGCACATTAAAAACAACTAGTGACCTCATAAAGAAACACTCCGAAAAATTAAATCTGGACGTAAAATGGATAATACCTACGTGCGCCAAATCACCAAAGTTGTATGGGTTACCAAAAATACACAAGCCCAATGCTCCATTACGCCCCATAGTGAGCCAAATCGATTCACCAACTTACAGATTGGCTCAACACTTAGCGAAAATACTCTCACCGCTCAGGGGACATACAAGAGCACAAATAAAGGATTCCTACCATTTTGTCAGCGAGGTTAAAGACCTACGTCTGGCAGACAATAAAACTATGGTCAGTTTTGATGTGCAGTCATTGTTTACATGCTTACCTGTTGAAGACTACATCTCAATTGTAACTAGAAGGCTGGAAGAAAACAACATGCCCGTAGAATATGCAGTATTACTCAGACACTGCCTTACATCTGGCTACCTATTGTGGAAGGAGGAGTTCTACAAGCAAGTAGATGGTGTGGCGATGGGCTCACCTGTATCTCCCATTGTCGCCGACATATTCATGGAAGACTTTGAGGAGAAAGCCCTGCTTACTTCTCCCATAAATCCAAGATTCTACAAGCGGTACGTAGACGACACTTTCACAATTCTACCTTTAGATAAAGTAACTGCATTTTTAGACCATCTTAACTCTATAAATACTAAAATTCAGTTCACAATGGAGTTAGAGGCAAACAATTCCTTAGCTTTTCTAGATGTGTTAGTAATTCGGAATCCTGATAACACCTTGAGCCATACTGTGTATAGAAAAAAAGACCCATACAGATAGATATTTAAACGGTGATTCTCACCACCATCCTTCACAGTTAGCTACCGTGGGTAAATCTTTGTTTCAGAGAGCACGAGGGATCTGTGACAGTAAACACCTGGCTGCCGAGCTCCAACATGTCAAGCAAGTTTTGCATGACAACAAGCTTCGGGTCCCGCGCCTACGTCACAGAGAACGAGTGAAGCCGGCCACAGTCGAGCGTGTACCTGCTGTACTGCCATATGTTAGAGGAGTCACTGACAAGATTGGCTACATCTTGAAGCGCGCTTCCATCAAAACATACTTCAAGCCGCCGAAGAAGATTGGTCAGTTTTTACCATCAGTCAAGTGTAACGTCCCTCTGCAAGATGCAGGAGTGTACAAGCTTGATTGTGAATGTGGTCTCTCCTACATAGGACAAACTAAAAGATCAATTAAAACCCGCGTCAAAGAACATATAGCTGATGTGAAGAATCGACGCTCCGGGAAGTCTGCAGTCTGTGAACATGTACAGGATCGCCCCCGTCACTACATCAGATTTGATAGACCACAAATCCTCGCTAAAGAACACCGATTCCTTCCAAGGATGATTCGCGAGGCTATTGAAATCAAAAAACATCCTAATTTCAATAGAGAAGATGGCTGGGTGCTACCATCTGCTTGGGATCCTATAATAAATAAAATTAAATCCCAACCCAAGCATACAACTGCAAGACTCCATGATACCATAAGTTCATACTGTGTAGATCGGAACAAAAAGTTAAATTTTAATCTATGGTAACCGCGGTTAACTATGACAGCTGGACGTTGAACATCTCAGTCCTTCCCGTGACCATGGGTGCTGTAAAGCTCTCGAAACGTCGGGTAAAAAAGTTAAATATACGCGATAAATTCCGTAAAAATTAGTATTATTTCAATTTGAACCCTTGTTTTTTATTTTAACCTTAAGTAGAAAATTTTATTATATAATTACTTCAAAGCATTTATATTTCTTCTCCCTTCAAATTGAACATTATCTACCCCTTTCTCCCTCCTCCGGTAAGAGGTTGTTTTAAGAAATACCAAAATATTTTATTTCCATACAAAATTGCATAACCTTTGCCCGTACCTGCCTCCTCTACCGTAACGGGCTATTTTGAAATCGTAAAATACGTATTTATTTATTTTTTAAACAGGTACAGTACTCTTAGTAAATATCGAGTCAATCGCCCTGTAAAATATTTTTGTAATAAAATAATAAACTATAACACCCTTATTTCACCTTCTTAGGGATCGAATTTTTGAAAATGGTTCCATAGCGGATTTACTACTTACTGTCCAAATTTTAGATTTCTATTTCAAGCGGCTTAGGTTGAGCTTGTGCACTGGTATCTGTGACTCAGTATATAGTGTTAAAGTGTGTTAAAGGGTATGTGTATGGTAGATACACAGTGAACAGTGACATTTGAAATTTACATTTGCTGGTCCAATACAAACATTGCGTTTAAAGCAACAAGCAAAGTAATTATTTACATATAATATTATGTGTCCTACATATCTCAATAGGGGTCGCTGCATACGTAACGTGTTTTATTCCGGACGGAGCAGGACGTGAAATTTTGAAAATATAGTTTCATAGAAAATGTACGTGATATTGCATACGTTACGGATGCACGGACGAGACGGGGACGTGGCATGAAAGGGACGGGAAAAATATCGTCGACGACGATTTTACCCCGTCCCAACCGTACACGTCGGCACGTCCCTTACCTTCCGTGGTTCCACTGCGTATGCACATTTGTTTTGTAGTGATGCGCGTATCGTACCGAACAAAACGTACCACGAAAAACTCATTAAATGTGTATGATCATATCCATGTTTGTATAATTTTGCACACCATATTGGACACGAAATATTTAAAAAATTTGTGGAGGAAAATTGCAGTCGAATTATCAGTCATAGCAAACGGTTCGTACAAATTTTATTTCTCATTCTTGTCATACGAAAATACATATAAAATTGAGTCTTTCATCCAAATTTTCTTCGTAGAGAGTGGGGTATTCGCCTTCTAGTTCTCTTTTCTGATACGTTGGATGGAAAATCTTCTTTTACTCTTGACGATTGTAGCTTCTTCATCATCTAAAGCAATAGCAATTAATGCCAATTCTTCAAACGAATAATACATCTTTCACAATACTAGCACGTTAGTTTCGAGTCACTGTCACGGTGCGTATGCATTATACTCCCGTCCGTGTTGACATACAACCACGTTCCGTCTCCGCCCCGTGCACGTGCTGATTACGTCCTGTATGTAGCCACCTTTGTAATTAAACCTTATGGTGCTTAAAAATTATAGTAGTTAATTTATTATTACAGTAAAATAAAAATATATAATAATCAGAAAAAAAACGAGTAGGAATAATATTAAAAAAAAACTCGGGCAAAATCGGATAACGTAATTTTTCAATTTCACGACAATGTATATTTTAAAACTTTTGGTAATGCAAAAGGTATAATATGTTTACTGCCAAGCTTCTATGATCCTTGCCGAAACCAAAGAAATTGTTAATAGCTCCTTTAAAATTTGATGAACCATGTTGTAGGTACTCGGCGGTTAAGAAAAAAATTGTGAGCACACCTTAAAATAAAAATCTATCGATGACATTGGTTAACCACACATTTTTAACAAAGATATTAGGATTTATATATATTTTATAAATATTTATCACGCTTTACTTTATTATACTTTTTGCTTACTGCGTTTAGATACAATTATATCATTATAGAACACTATTTTGCATTATTTAATTACAAAAATGTCCTTGGCCACTCAAAGCCACTATTGAACAAATTCGTAGCTATGTATATTTCGTACCCATACTTCAGAATATTAATCATTACTTTTGATGAACCGATTTTAATAAAACAAAGACTAAATTTGAAAGGAAGATACGCTTCACAATTTTGCTAGCGATTATTTTTAATATAAATCAGTACTTTATAAATGCTACGTTAACAAACAGACAGACAGTGTTGACGTCTGATGCATTTCATTAGCAATCATGCGCCTTAGATTGTTATAGCTTTTTAATTCTAACATTTTATGTATGTAGTATTCATTGTAATTTTATTCGTCACTACCTGTTTATTCATTGTACTTTTGGATCTCGCATTATATAGACCTTTACCAGATCAATCTCTTTTAATATTTATTCAGCTGGTGACAGTATGTCTAAATTTTTAGGTTGAGTGTCAAAAAGAGGCTCAAAAGAAGGCAGTGGTTTATTACTTGATGCTTGCTTCTTAAAATATTCTATGCATTCATGTAACTTTTTAGAACTCGAGACAGTTACTTTATTGTTCAACTGTAGCAATAGATGTTCCATGTTGTAGTGTTGGCTGTAAGCGAACAAATCTAAAATATGATAGAAATGTATTCAATAACTTATTTTTTGTCCCTCTCAATCAATTTTGTTCCAAAAATATAAAATGTACAGACATCTACAATTTACATTTTTATTATATGTATATAGATTGTTTCAGAAATCCAACAACGTTAGTTCATAACAAAAGTTGTGTGCAAAATTCAGTGAAAATGCTTGAGAATTCTACCTTATAATTTAATACCATACCATTTCATCCCGTGGGTTCCGTATGAGGTAACTATGCAATATGCCGAAAAGATCTAATGGCTTCCGATAGATAGCGGTATAATCTTGTACGTAGTAGAGCCATTCTGCAGTTATATTATAAATGTTAAACATGCTCAGAACACGAACAATAAAGATTGCTGGTGAATCTCAGACAATTCAGATCATGAAAGGATGCCCGCAGGGTGGGGTTCTTTCACCTATCCTGTGGAATATGGTCATTAATGAACTTACCAGCAAATTAAACGCTAACCATTTTTACGCAGTCGGTTATGCAGATGATCTGACATTACTGGTTTCTGGAAAGACAGCAAGCATTGTCTGCGACCTGACCCAAGCGGCTCTCCGTATTGTGGAGAGATGGTGCAGGGAATATGAAATAACCGTTAATCCAAACAACTATCATCTCCCAAGTCTTGTCACCACAAAACTCCAGCTGTCCTCTGAGGTAACCCCTAAGGATAATCGGAGTTAATCCCTAAGGATATTAAATACTTAGGTCTTACCTTGGACGCTAACTTAACTGAAATAAACACATAGAAAACAAAATCAACAAAGCTAGTTTAACTTTCTGGCAATGCAGAAACATGATTGACAAACGATGGGGTTTGACGCCAAATATTATACTGTGGCTGTACAAAACTGTAATTCGGCCCATGATCACATACGGCTCTCTGGTATGGTGGACCAAACTTAACGAAGCCACCGCTATACGAAAGCTTCAGCGTTACCAGAGATTGGCTTGTATGGCTGCTACAGGCTGCATAAGAACTACACCAACAGCAGCTTTAGAGGCTATACCGCTAGAGCTAACAACGTTTCATCTACACATACAACAAGAAGCAACTTTAACTGCCATTAGTCTCAAGACCCTAAATCTTTTAAGTAAGAGTAGAGTCCCCCATACAGGTATAATTGATAGAATTTACTCAAAAATTCCTATCTTACAAGCCAAGTATGATAGGATCCCAAAACAATTTGTATTCGGTAAGAAGTACAGGATACAATTGAAGAAAACTGACCAGCTGGAAGGATTGGGACCAAAAGAGCTCAAAGTTTTCACGGATGGTTCTAATACAAATTAAGGTGTGGAGTCTGGGGTTTTATCTGAAAACCAGTCTTCCAGGCTGAATGCATGGGTATCATCCAAGCGGCCATAAAAATAGACGCTAGGAAGATGAAAGACTTCTCCATCAGAATACTGACCGACAGTATAGCGGTACTACAAGCTCTGAGTTGCAATGTGGCGAACTCGGGGCTGATATATGAGTGCCATCAACGATTGAAAGAGGTATGTAAGCATAACAGTGTGACTCTGCAATGGATCAAGGGACACAGTAGATCTAGAGGCAACGATGCAGCAGATGAACTGGCCAGAAGGGGATCGGCTCTGCCAATTATAAGGCCGGAACCTATAATACCCCTTTGGCTACGTTCGTTCACTGGTACGTAGATACTTCAATAATTTACACGCTCAGCTTTGGAAAAATTTTGTAGACTGTAGACTAGCTAGGCAGGCCCTGTCTGAAATAGACAGTCGTCTAAACAAGGTTCTAATGAGACTGAACAAAACAGATCAGGATAGTAACAAATGCCATCACAGGACACGGCTCTTTTACAAATATTTGTTTACCATAGGTGTTACTAATAGCCCCCTGTGCAGAGCATGCATAGGAGAGGAAGAAACGGTGGCTCACGTGTTGCTGACATGTCCAGAAGTCGCTTCATACAGGGCTAAACACCTCGGCACGCCAGAATCGCTCCCCAAAGTCGCTTGCAACATCAAAGGACTGTTAAACTTCTTCGGGGGAATATCATGGCTCGAATAACCACATTATTCCTGCCCACACGCAAAATACGCGCTTAGACGTGGAGTTGCGGAAAACAGCCCGTCGTAAAATAAACTATTATAAATGTATCACGAATGGGTTGAGTTGACCGGAGAAGAATCCATGCTCTCATGAATCCCTGGATGAAATAGAATCTTAATGATGCTTTCTTCTGTATAGAGAGTGTTGATAAACAGACATCCTTTTTACTGGAAATGAGGTATTCCATCTTTGCCGTTGGGAGTGTCAATGCATCTGCATTTCTTAATTGATTATAAATGTAGATGTCTATGGGCCAAAGCATCTACATACCATCAGGAACTATGTGCTCGTTTGTCATCCTTATTCTATAAATAATGAGATAGTATTTGTGATAAGCGTAAAATACTCGGAACAGTGACGGGGAGCTGCGTCAAAAATACAAGACGACAACCATCGTTAATACAACTGTCAAACGTGACGATGCAATTATCCATACAGCGAAAGAAGTCCACTACCAGGACTTTTATAAGCTGTAATATTAACGTGAATATGTTGTGATGTTAATTTGATTATCAACAACCCATATTGAACGTTGTTTGAACTTTGAACCATTACCAAGCCACGCAGAACGGTGCATTATTATTTCACTTACGCTAACGCATTATGCCATTTCAACAATTTTAGTCGTACAATACATTTAAAGTTGGAACGTTTTATTACGTGCGAGTTATCACTGCGGTTGTTACAAGGAGTTTCTGTTTGTAATAACAAACAAAATTACCAATACTACAATCTATTCATGGCAGTTTGTGGTTCAGCCATTCTACAGGAATAATTGTTTACTTTGCTTTCATATTATTATACATATATACTTTGGCATTATTACCATATCTAAGAAACGGAATATTACTGGAAATTTTACTTCATGTCAACCAATAGTATATCTAAAGCAATTTAAATTTTATAAGAAACGACGCGATACACACGGTCATTTATGTTTCATTATGTTATAATTATGTTGAAAAAAAAAATAACTATGGTACAGAAGTTACCCATCAAATACGATCGATTGAAACCATGTTCACTCTACACAATTTATAAAACATGAAAACTGAATTTACACATGAAAACGTAAATAAAAATAAATAAATTAGAAGAAGTTAAGAGGTGGCTATCTACTAAATGAAGTGACCTGGCAATATGTGCAGTGAGCTGATGCATGTGACTCAGGATCATGTTACGTGGTATTACTTGGCAAAGACCTACGTTCAGCAGCAGACCTGTGAAGGTCTGTAAAGATAATGATGATGATAAGAAAAAAAATATAATCTACTCACATCGATATAATTACAATATCGTTACTGTTGATGATCAAATACCTTTTAATATTTGGATCGCGTAACGAGGCCGCGATATGTGGAAAAAATATACTTTCTTCACAACACATATCCACAGCAGTAACCGTTACCAATACCCTTGCAGATGCTGCTGCCCATCTCCAATATATCCTTATAACCACCCACGCACAGAACGACATGGCGTGGTGAAAACTCTTATAATGCCATTACACGGAAATTACTCTATTATATTACTATTGTACAGTATTTACCTAGTAAAACTATGGTAATTTCTACCAACAGAATTAGTATGGCACAAATTATTTCCTTCTTCACAAAGATACTAATAAAAAGATAAGGTTTCCCCAAATCAAATAGGTTAAGTTTGTCAAACAAATCAAATGACACTGACCTCTCCCGATTTAGGAAGGGTGTGCTTTAATCGAGTTAGGGAGACGGATTGCAGTACGAGATTTATTGCACTCTTGACGTTATTTCCTCGCCAGTTTACATACCTGATTTAAATGAGATGGTTGTATAACTACTATCGGAAACCACAGGATTTCTTCCTTTCTCTCTCCTACTCCTATAACACTCAAGCGACGATTCCCGATGCCCACCTTACGGTCGTGATGCAACAGTCTGTACCCTCTCAAGAACTGGTTGCTAGTAAAGTAAAGTAAAGTTACAGCCTATATACGTCCCACTGCTGGGCACAGGCCTCCGCTCATTTCAGAGAGGGTTTTAGGGCAAGGAATTGTCCGCCGCGCTGCCCCAATGCGTGTTGGCGAACTTCACATGTCTTCTAAATATATTTTTTTATTTATTTCTCTGACATGCAGGTTTCCTCACGATGTTTTCCTTCACCGCCGAGCACTTGGTAAATCAGCGCTTAAAATTGCATTTAACAATTTCATTGGTGCCGGTGGGGATCGAACCCGGTTTGCTCGGGTACTGTGAAATTTCCACGGCTGGCTGGTTGCTAGATGACCTGTTATTTTATGTCATTAAGTTTAGTATCTTATGTTATTATGTTTTATACGTGGTGTAGCCACACTGCAGCTATATTATGGTTGTAGCACGAATGGGTCGGCTCGACCGGGGAAGGACCATGCTATCACAGAATACCACCGTAAAATAGCAGATTAATTTTGGTGTGTTTCGTACGGTGAGTGTAGAGAAACGCACACCCTTTTTACTGGAAACGAGGCATTCCACGTAAGTCCTCACAAATGACCTGACGGATGATCACGGAGGGTTTTAGGGCAATGAAGTGCTTTCCGCGCTGCCATTGTGTGTTGGCGGATTTCATATGTCTTTAAAATATATTGCTCAGACATTCAGGTTTCCTCAAGATGTTTTCCTTTACCGCCGAGCACGTGGCAAATCAGCACTTAAAATGGCATTTAACAATTTATACATACAGAGTTTTATTGGTGCTGGCGGGGATCAAACCCGCGTTGCTCGCATACTGATTTATTTACAGCGAACGCTAATCTCCGAGCTACCACCACTCCCTAGCTATCACTCATAATTACACTTAATTACAAAGGTTAAAGAATATAAAATTTTATTTTTCTTACTTTTATTGGACTAGCAGAGTATTTCATTTAATTTCTACATATCTATTAAATACAGTTTGCTAAAACTTGATAGTTCTATTTTCATACTAAAATTTTGAAAAGGGAAAATTAAATATTTCTACAACTTAAAGTAACAATATTTGATGTTTACTCTTGGCCCGCCATTCTATGTCGAAGACCGACTCTTAAATTGAATGCACTTCCATATTCAAGGCTTCCACGCATACCGGGTTTACCTAGAACACAGTTTCTCCATTCACGTTCAAAAATGTTATAAGAGACTTTAAGGGTACACTCAGCCAAAATCTATTTACATCCGGCATTAAATGACTCTCTCCTCGCTCTTGCTCTGATATAGCCTAAAATATTAAAATATGCAATATGTACATTTATCATAAAAATGCATAAAAGTCATAAATAAAAATTAGACTTCATAAGTAAAAACCCATTACAAAGACCAAAAAATGAATGAAATAATTTCTCAATTATAACTTCAGAAATCCGTTCTAAGATACAATTTTATTATATTTTTATTATATTAGCACTATTAAATCCCAGACTTCAGAAGACTACAATTTTAGTGTAACTATTTGAGTTTTAGTAGGCTTGGGAAAATTACAAGCTCAAATTTCGTCTAAACAGTTAAATAAAAAACTTCACCCGTATTTGTCTATCCTTAGGAATGGATTTTATTTTTAAATATTGTTTTATTAAAAAATATATAAGGTATATGGGACTACCCCTGAAGTATATAGCTATGTTATAATAAAAATAGTCATTTAAATCTATTCTTAATTGAGAAAGGTATCGCGTAGCATTTATACAAAAATATAGATATAGTCAAATTGAGAACATCCTCCCTGTTTTGAAGTCGGCTAAAAATAATGTAAAAAATCATTGGCAGCAATTCATTTATTTAATAATTACAAAAATCCTCGCTTGTGGTTTGATGAACGAACTTAAGATCTGGTTGCTAGTAAAGTAAAATAAAGTTACAGCCTATATGCGTCCCACTGCTCAGCACAGGCCATGGATTGTTGGCTCATTTCTGAGAGGGTTTTAGGACAAGGAATTGTCCGCCGCGCTGCCCCAATGCGTGTTGGCGAACTTCTCATGTCTTCGAAATATTTTTTTCTTATTTCTCGGACATGCAGGTTTCCTCACGATGTTTTCTATCACCGCCGAGTACGTGGTAAATCAGCACTTAAAATTGCAACTAACATTTCTTTTCTTGCTCGCGAACTGTAAAATTTACAGCGAGCGCTAACCATCTGAGCTACCACGGCTCTTTATGGTGGTACATTTCGTGGTGTAGTAACTTTTATGAAATTCGCAAATTTACGAACAAACTACGTACTCCACAATAAGAGGCCTTATTTTTATTTTATTCTTTATTGCATCTTTAAACAAAAGAATACAAAGGGCGGACTTAATGCCTTGAGGCATTCTCTACCAGTCAACCCATGGAGTGGTGAGAATTTGTAGTAGGTGTGGCAATATAGAATAAGAGAACACAATACAAATGATAATTAACTACATAATATATACAAACTACTAATAAATAAACTATACATATATGATCTATCCTTACATATATACAAATATATAAATAAATGGATATACATACAAGTATACATATTTAAATACATACATAATTAGTATATACAAATGATTATGAATATATACGTCTGTCATACTTTATGGGCATGGTCAGTGGACCTCTATATATACAAGTACGCTGGACTGGCTATACACCGTGATATGATGAAGCGATTTGATTTCCGCCATTTTGGCGCTGACAGCAGAAGTGCACGTCCACGGAACTAATAATAGAGATGAGACAGTGTATCAAATAATATCGATAAAATTCTATACCCTACCTATACATAAATAGAATAGACTCTATGTATAGATGGACTCTATCCTTAACGTCCATTCTCTTTATGTATCATATTAATGTAATGCCATTATAATTCATCATCATTAAAGCCCTTCAAAAATCCACTGCTCAACATAGGCCTCCCCCAAGAAATGCCACAAAGCACGGTCCTGAGCCACCTGCATCCATCAACGTCCTGTATGGCTTACCAGGTTTTGACTCCATCTAGTGGGGGAACGTCATACACTTTACCTGCCGATACGAGACTGCCACTCGAGAACCTTTTTTCCCCATCGGTATTCGGTTCTTTGAGCTATATGGCCGGTCAATTGTCACTTTAGTTTACTAATCCATTGGGCGATGTCGGTCACTCTGGTTCTGCTGCAGATATCCTCATTCCTAAGTTTGAACCCCTGAGCATATCCCTTTTCATAGCTCGCTGAGCGACTTCGAGCTTCTTCATACGGCCAGCAGTGAAAGACCTCGTCTCAGATCTATAGGTCATCACTGGCACTGACTGACGAGAATATGTGTCAACTCGGCTGGGCAGCGATCTCCCGAACGCTGCCCAGCCGAGTTGAATCCGTCGATTGACCTGTCGGTCGAAGTTGAACTTACCTAGTTGGACTATTTGTCCCAAGTAAAAATACTCGTCAACAACTTCAGCTAAGTGTTCCCAAAAACCACCGGCATAGGTGTGACATGGACATTACACATGACTTTTGTTTTGTCCATGTTCATCTTAAGACCTATCCGTTGGGAGACACTATTGAGGTCATTGAACATAGTGCGTAGGTCCTCCAGCGATTCTGCCATAAGGACTATATTGTCGGAAAATCGGAGGTGAGTGACATACACGCCATTGACGTTCAACCGTATCCTTTCCAGTCCAGTAGCTTGAAAACGTCTTCCAATGCAGCGGTAAAGTATTTCAGAGATGTTACGTTACCCTGTCTTACAAATCTCTACAGTTGGATTAGTTTTGTACTCTGGCTCTGTACTCGGATAGCCATCGTAGCCCTTAGACCATTCAACTAAAAATTATTAAGATTAAACTAACTACACACAATAATAATAAAAACATAATTTCTAAAATAATTTATTGTCAACCGTTCATTTAGTTCTAGTATTATAAAAAACAAATCAGCTGCTATAATAACGCCTATTCTAATCAACTACAGGTCTGTCTATAGACAGTAAAATATTTTCTACTATATAAAAATTTATGTTTGTTTGTACTTTTTACGATGCTATACAGTTCATCAGATTGCGATAAAACTTAGTCAACTTATTGCTTGCACTTCTGCGAAGGTTTTACGCATGGTACAATTAACTGACATTAGGTGGCGTGCGTATTATACTGACTATTTAAAAGTTAAAGAAAATCTTTAATTATTTCAATGATTGTATTATCATTCCTAATTATACAATATAACTGTTCCACATTTTTAAAGATATGTCCACAATTACTTCTTCTGCGGCAGCATTGCGCCGGGTACGAGCTAGCAAAATAATATATTTCAATGATTGTATTATCATTTCTAATTATACAATATAACTGTTTCACATTTTAAAGATATGTCCACAATTACTTCTTCTGCGGCAGCATTGCGCCGGGTACGAGCTAGCAAAATAATATAAAAAATATAAACTTTGAATTACATTGTTATCAGTTATTTCAACGACATTTTCGAAATTAAAATAACAATATTAAAAAAAAGCGACAGAAATTATCATTCGTCCTACTTTCTGTGGTATCGTCCCAAGAATGCTGGCTACGTGTCCTCTCTGAATGGCTATACTTAGCCTTCAAGCGAGGAAACAACAAACTAAAGAACTTCTTATTACAAGCAGCGAAAATCAGTCGCATATACAGTTTTTTAGGAACTACACCGCACGTGCACCCTACGGACCAATAGTCTCTACAGCAAATTGCACAAATATGTACTCATCTACTAGATATTCTGGGCTATTTGATTAGTTCAGTTGCCTCTAATGCCACCTCTGCTTTAGACGAGGTACCCTGAGATGGGATGCTGTCAAAGTGTTCACAAGTAGTATCCCACACTAAAGCTTTATCTCTCTCTCTTTCTCTCTCTATCTCTCTCTCTCTCTCTCTCTCTCTCTCTCACACACACACTCTCAAGTAACCAAACCCATACCCTCGGGTCTCCTGGTATCGTCTCCAAATATTCTAAAAAGATCTTAAACTGAGGAAACATTTATAGAGATACGAGCTCTTCGGATGAAATTGTCCAATAACTAAGGACAACATTATATTAAAGAATACCATAACATTATTACACGGTTATTTAACCGTGTATCAAGGGTGGATTCGACCAAATATTATGTTAAACCAGAGTAACTAACCCTCGAATAATTTTACTCTTTGATCTTACACCAAGATAACTTCATTTTGCGTTTTGTAACACAAACGTAGAGAAGACAATACTGGCTATTTTTACTCCAGAGTTGGTAGTTGGTGGTAGAGTTTATTCATTCAAACAAGTAAACCAACTTAAACCAGAACACAACTGTTGTAAAGCGCAATCCAAGATTTGAGGTCCACATAATTTTCCGTAAGTGTAAATAGTGCCGCCCAATGGCAGCCCCTCCTTAGTTGCTGACTTCTCACCCCGTTTTCATTCTCAGATAAGGCGCACCAGAAACAAGCCACACTGCCCTTCGCGTTCTCTAACTCCACCGACTCCACTCCTATGGACTCCCCGAGCCCGATATGTGAATAGAGCCAGGGAAAACTATCACTTGGAAGCATCAAGTGGTGCAGCCTCACCAAAGTCGCGAAAGATAGTCGAGCCGTGTATTGCCAATCGCCATACCAACACTCCTCTTTCCTTACGACTCCTCCTCGACTACAGCGGTACAGGGAGAGGAATCTCCTCTAGCCGCAGCCCACTAAAACACATACAACGTGGCTCGACATCATCAGGCGACCTTTCGACACTTGGCTATGGCCCTTGAGTTTGGTGAAAAATGAGGAAAGAAGAAATAAAAAAACATTCGAAATAATAATCTTTGCAAAGTGGTGCAGTTCTCATGTCTAATAAAACAGGCGTCTGTGAAATGTTTGGAACAAATATGATCATTTTGTTTCGGACGCCAATTCACAATATCTATGCTTTTAAGCCATAATTTTAATCTAGGTTCACTTGGAAACCTGTTAATTAATAAATATTTGATAATCTTCTGTTTTTGGCGACTTTGTTTGTTTTGACAGATATGGGTAGGAAAGAACATCGATAAGTATTATAGACAAAGAACTCGACAACCCTATTGAATTTTATTGTTTATCAAAACTCAGTAATATACAGCCAAAGATGTTGGTATATATGATATTAAGATTAGTAACAAATTTTTAAGTACTTATATTATCAAATAGTTTTAATTTGTTTCATATTTGCTGCAAATTCACTTACTTGAGAAATGTTATACCACTTTTGGTAACGAGTTTTACAGATTACGCACACTCTCATTATTAGTAAAAATAATTCTTATTATGTAACTAATATTGTACACAATCAAACAACATAAAATACTTTCATTTTTTAGATTAAAAGTTCAAAATACGGATTTATTAAATAAGACAATTTAAATATGACAACAGACTTGCATATTATGTCAATTTTATTTTTCAAGACATCCTTTAGCGGCGCTTCAAATTGGAACAGTCATTTTCTATGGTATAGCCAGTCTAGCGTATATAGAGATCAGTGGCATGCACTAATTAGGTCGGCATGCCCATAAAGTATGACATTGACAGGTAAACTGTCTGTTCTACTAAGAAATTCAGGACTTCATAGGCGTGATTTTACTGACAGCTGTCGCAGAGATCAAGCTATCTTTTATGAACTATGGGTTAGGTGACAAAGTCACGATGTTTCTCACTGTGACTTTTTCGTAACCGGAACGACGTTCACGGTTATTTAAAAATAACATTATTCCCCAAGTCTAGTCGCTTCTTACGACACCCACGGGATGATATGGATGTTGATACACCGCCACTACACTGTTATCGATAATTTCTCAAAACATTTTATTTATCATTATATATTATATCATACATTTTATTCATACAAATTATTCGATCTAATTTTTTTTTTAGATAAGAGCATATTAATTGGTAAATGTACTCTACGTTATTTTTACCTTTTTACTGTCCTTGGCTGACCAACGGTCTGACTATGTTGGCCCAATATAACGTCGGGGCCTGAAAGCTTAACACAATTTTCATTAGCAATATTTATTATCTTTAAAAGTTTACTTTGTATAGTAATCAGTTTCCGTGGTGTAGCGGTTATCACATCTGCCTAACACGCAGAAGGTCCCCGGTTCGATCCCGGGCGGAAACATATTTTTATAAATTTTGCGAATTTACGGAAAAAACTACGTACTCAGCAATGAGAGGCCTTTTCCTGGATGTGGGACGTATATACATAGATTGTAACCACAGAGTACCATTGTATAAACATTGTAACTACCCTATTTTACGTATAGGGAGGTTTCTAAATTGTTAAAAAAAATACTTATTATTCTTACCTATGTGTGACCCCACTTTCTTAAGAGCAAAAACGCTCTATATAACATTAATAACGACGGTAAGTACCTACTTTTTTATATATCGTAAGAGACAGCGATCTTTTCACGATTTTACACAATAAATAAAACTACAGAAACTTATTAAAAACACGTTTAGGAATGTTAATAATACTATTTATATTAGACATGGGACGAGTACTTTGTTTGGATTCGGTACTCGGCGGATTTGGCCTTTTTTTAGGGTTTGGCCGAACACCGAGTATTAACGGTCGAGGAACGAGTACTCGGCCTTAATTATATTCTAGAGAAAAATAAAGACAAAAAGCCAGTTTTAATCATTATTATTATATTAGACACGTTAAAACATCAGGAACTAGAGAAACAGCAGAAATATTGAGAACGTACATAAAGCTAGTCATTATTATGACTAATATCTAAAATTTAAGAGAGATCAAATTTTAAAGAAATAAATATATTAACTATGGCCTCTCGGTATAAAAACGAAAATCTAATACATGTAGATACACAAAAAGGGAAATTGATGTGCTGACGTTCTGTAAATACTAGGAACAAGCATAAGATATATACCAGTAACTCGACTTCAAAAAGTCAGTAATTCATTTGAGAAAAAGTTTAAAATCTTTATTAAATGAAACGATTATAAAGCACTAAACTCCAATAAACTCAAATAACCATAATATCCAAAAGAATCTGTCGACAGCAACACATTTAAAACCAATGCTGTTATTGCTAGACGTCATGCTCATGTGACACACCATTTACGGAATATCAATATGGACAGGTAGTTGTGAACACTTTGTAAAGAACAAAGGCGTTACAAAATTGATGCAGGAATACAAGGTAGGTATACAAAAACGACACAAAATGCACAAGTTCACTTGAGCCTTTAGCCTGTGAAAAGTAAATATGAGTTCCAGCAAACCAGATTTAACGACAATGAGCGTAGCCGCGGTAAAGTGGCGCGATATTGCTGGCGGTTCTCACAGAGAAATTTTAATGTAATCAACTTTCTTTATGAGAGGACATCAAAGGCTCTCAATTTTGATCCCGGGTTATGAAGCTAGCGCTCGATTATAAAACAAAGTTTCTGAGTACATAGTATGTTATTATGTTTGCATAATGTATTAATTTTTCTGACTGATAGATTTGTAGAGTTTAATGATTGAACTTAACAGTGAAATAAAAGAAATAAAATGTGTAAATAAAACAATTCAACTAGTGTAGTTTAAAAAAATCAGAGCTTTGATAGAAATATAATATAAATAAAAGATATATTTATTCAATTATATTTACATTTACTTTATATCCCTTTTTGAGACCCTTTTTACTGGAAACGAGGCATTCCATCTTAGTCCTCACGGGTGACAACGCATCTGCATTTTGATTTGTAATCGAGAGAGATATATACGTCAATGAGCCATAGCAACCACTTACCATTAGATGGACTGTGTGCTAGTTTGAAACCGTATCTATAAAAAAATTAAAAAAAAAATTATAATGAATTTCCGCAAAATAACGACTGATTCTATCAATTACCTTAAAAACTGGATTTATAATATTTCATACATAAATGCATACAGGTCAAGCTAATAAAATAATTTTTAACGGGATAGGCATAACAAACAAGCACACAGTCCACCTATCGTAATACTACTAAAATACTCGCAAGAAATTAATGTTTGTGAAATATATTTTTTTCATTATTAATTACTATTATTTGCAGGTAATAATTACCGTTACCTTTATTAATTTATAAGTAATTATTGTATTCTATTTCAATACCTAAATCACAATGTAGTTATTGCATGCAGACTAAATGCTCAGTAGATTTCACAGTTGGTTAATTCAGAACTGAATTAATAGGGAAACAAATTAATTAAGTAAAAATTTATAAGAAAGTTAAACGTTTAGTTATAATAATGTAATTTTATATACCTATTCAATTTAATTTTTAATCTCTCTGAATATAAATATCTATTTGAACCCAAAATGGTTGTTTAGTTTTTAAATAAAATCAATTTTTAAATTTTAGTACTTTGCCATCTAGTAATCAAAGGTAGTACTATGCCAAATATTCATCATGTTATTATAGCTTTTACATCATAGTTTAGTAAACTGTCAATAGATGGCGCGTTTACACATTTTGGTTTATTATAAAAATATTAATACTTCTACAAGGATTATAAACATTTTATAAGATATCATTATATAAATTAATTCATTATATAATTTAAAATAATTGTTTATTAAAGGTACTTTTGCTACCTAGTTTCTATATTTTAAACAACACTCCCTTCACTAAACGAAAATGTTGCTTAAGTACTTACACATTCTAACAGATGGCGGTTATAATATTGTAATTAATTAAGTTTTAACAAAAACAATTAGCCGCCTGCCTGAATTGTATCTATTTTTTATTGGGGTCAACAAACAGTTTACACAATATGTCTATATCAACAACCAACCAACAACGTTGTTCACCAATTACTACTTAACTAAAGTTACAATGTAACAAAAACAGTAACAAAAAATACAATGTTTGTAATTTAAAATAATACAATAATAAATAAAAGCAGTTGCTATTTTAATCACCAATTACACAAATTCATTCTCCTCTGAGTACTGAAAGTAATTATTTTTTATAAATACCCACCTTATTAGCAATTTCAAAAAATGTCAAAAAGATCCCCTATATATACGTTGTTAAATTATAATAATTTACCAACGTATACACACGTTAACAACATACAACATAAACACGTTGGTTTTCGACATTTATTAGTAAAATATATAAAAATGTATATTTGGCACGAACTCTGCGACAAAATGGCCTATAGTGCTCTTTAATATATCATTTTAACGAGTTCTATATTATCATACCTGTTGTGACAGATATTATACAGTAACATAGCTTGAATTTTTAAAAAAATTGATACAAAATCTTTATTTAACTTTTTCTACAACATCTTTTTTTTTTAGTTGATTAACCCTTGCCCTGATAAAAAATATAAGTGGTTTGGATGAATTATGTATGAAGGAGTTAGACTTGGAGAATGTATGGCCCAAAAATTTAAAAAAAGGTTTAGTGGATGCAGCTACCGAAGTATGTGGTGTTAGTAAGAGAAAGAATGAAAGGAAAAATAATACGTTATGGTGGGATGATGAGGTACGTATGGAAGTTGAAGCAAAGAAGAGTGCATGGCTAGATTTACTAGCAACAAAGGCTGGTAATTCTAGTGGTACGAATGATGATATTGAAAGAAAAAAGGCAGTCTTTAGACATCTTAATAAGAGAGTAAAAGAAGTAGTTGAAAGATAAAAGCAAGAAAGAACGGATAAGAATGATAGAAGAATATCGGATAATTTCCAGGCAAATATTAAAATGTTCTGGAAACTTGTAAGAACTGCCAGGGGACATTCAAAACAGCCTATGATGAATGCTATAAGAGACGAGAATGGCTATATTCTGAATGATGAAGTTTTGAGTTTAAAGAGATGGAAGGAATATTTTGAAAGCGTGTTTATGAGTGAGGAGACAACGTGTGTACTAAGTGAAATAGAAACACCGAAAGGAGAGGAAAGAGGTAGCGAGATAAGTATAGATGAAATAATGAAAGCAGTGAAAAGCATGAAAGCAGGTAAGGCTGCCGGATATGATAGAGTTTCACTCGAAATGCTATGGGCTGGAGAGGAAGTGGTGGCAGGCCTGCTGCACACCTTGTTTAATTTATGCTGGGAACGGAAGCGGGTACCGGTAGACCGGTGCAAAGCCGTGATAGTCCTAGTATATAAAGGAAAAGGGTCGCAGCAGGACTGTAAAAACTACCGTGGCATCAGCCTTCTTAGCATTGTGGGAAAACTGTATGCTAAGGTACTGATTGAAAGGGTCTTGAAAGTAACTGATGGAAAAATTTGGGATGTGCAAGCGGGATTTAGAAAGGGAATGGGATGCACAGATCAAGTCTTTTCCATGCGCATGATCGCGGAGAAGTTTTTGGCTAAAAACCAGAAGGTTTTTTGTGCGTTCATGGACTTGGAAAAGGCCTATGACAGAGTGGATAGGGATGTGCTATGGCAAACATTGAACTCATTTGGGTTGAGCGATGGCTTAATACAGGCATTGGAGTCCCTTTATAGGGACTCTAGTGTTTGTGTTAGGATCAACGGGGTCTACTCGGACTGGTTTGACATTCATAAAGGTGTCAGACAGGGCTGTGTGGCTTCCTCGTGGCTGTTCAACCTATTTATGGACAGTTGTTTCCAAAATTTGAAAGTTGAAGAATGCGGATTAAGAATGGGTGAGTTAACCGTCAAATGCCTTTTGTACGCTGATGATCAAGTTATTCTTGCGTCGTCGGCGGCCGAGCTGCAAATGATGGTTACATTAATGAACTTTAAAAGAAAGGGGTATGAAAGTGAACGCAAGTAAGACGAAGGTTATGGTTTTTGAAAGAGAAGAAAGTAAAACGATTTGTGATATAAGAATAGAAGGGGAGTTGATCGAGCAAATAGATGAGTTTGTATATTTGGGCTGCGTATTTAGCAGGGATGTGAGATATGATAAGGATATAGAACGACGAGTGAATGCGGGAAATATAGTAAATGGGGCCCTGCACTCTATTGTGAAGAGTCAAAATATGTCGAAAAAGGCACGTATGGCAATTAACAATGCTGTGTTGGTCCCTACTTTAACGTACGGTAGTGAAAGTTGGGTGTGGCAGAAGAAGCACGAGAGTAGAATCAACGCAGTAGAAATGCGGTCGTTAAGGAGTATGTTAGGGCTGAATCTGAATGACAGGGTAAGAAATTGTGTCATAAGAGAAGAGTGTGGTTTGCGAGATGATGTTGTGACCAGGATTAAGAAAGAATGCTTCGGTGGTTTGATCATGTGGAAAGAATGAATGAGGAAAGAGTGACAAAGAAAATTTATGTTGCAGAAAAGAATGGCGGAGTCGCAAAGGGCGAAAATTTATCGACCAAATTGGCGATTTATTGAAAACGGGCCAAATTAGGAGTACCCTTAACCGACGAGCGTGTATGCGTAGGTGTATGGATGTGAAGGAGGCGAGAGAGGTGTGTCAGGATCGTGCCAAATGGAAGTCTGTAGTCTCTGCCTACCCCTCTGGGTGACTGGCGTGAGTGTTTATGTTTTATGTAACCCTTGCCTTTCCTTCTTCCCCTTCCCATTGTATTTTTTCTTTACTTTATCTTTATCAATATAACAATCTAAAATAAACTTCCGTGATCGTACTTAAGAAGCAATTTTACTATATTTCGATGCCATTTTGTTTCTAGAACTTTATTTGTATTTATCTCGTACAAGACCTGACTTTGTGTTGACGGTTCTGACTTTCTTACTTTTTCATTCTAGAGGAGAACAAATTAAATGGCACCTTAGTAAAATATTATAAATTATGAATTTCAAAGTAGGTAAGATTCTGCGGTACGGTGTGATGTGTTACATCAAGCCCCAAAAATATTGTTACAACTTACCTCATACTTTAAATTTAGACATTCAAAACATAGTTTGAAATTCAACAAAACACTAAAATAAATTTAAAACAATAATGATAACCAAAATTTTATGGGACTAAGCGTGATATGTTAAAAACATAAGATTTAGTATTAAAAAATGAAATAAACATATTTATAACATCTAATCTCTTACGAAAAATCCGTTATTTTAGTAGTATAGTTGTAGCACGAATGGGTCGGCTCGACCGAGGAAGGACCGCGCTCTCACATAATACCAGCGTGAAATAGTAGATTATTCTGCTGTGTTTCGTATGGTGAGTGTACGGGATCGAAGACCCCTTTTTACTGGAAACGAGGCAATCCCCCTTAATCCTCACGGGTGACAACGCATCTGCATTTTCTTTCATAATAGAGGATAGATGTAGATGTCAATGGGCTACAGCAACCACTTACCATCAGGTGGACTGTGTGCTCGTTTGTCACGCTGTCCTATAAAAAAAACCTATGTTACAAAATATCCGCCAAATTGTGAACAAACTTTTTGTTTATGTGTTTTATAATAGGGTTTCATTTAAATTTGAAAAAATTTACCCCTAAACGTGATAAAATAAGTGATAAAATTTTTTATGCATCTAACTGAATATCAAATGACATTTGAGTCGTTACCATGAGCTTGTGATATTGCTTAGTCCACTCAAAGCATGAAAACCCTTAATTTTACTACTAGTGAAATACTTAATAAAAAATTGCACGTAACGTGTAAGAGAACCCACTACCCTATATAACCACGTGGGTGTCACAAGATGCGACAGGGAAACTGAAAAGGGAGATAGAGAACAGCATCTCTCTCATAACAACTAAAAAGTAACACAAACAGCGGTTGCCAAACCGCCTACAAAGATTGGCATCCTACAAACATCCCTCAAAGTAAGCAAACTATGGGCGAGGCATATGTTCTACAGTGGACTTTGTGGCTGTAATGGTGACGATGATGAAGATTCTAATATCTGTGCCACATAAATCTAAATAATAAGGCACTAGAAATGCTTTCTAGTGTCTTTTGATATCGGGACGCGTGTCGCTGGTTCACAGCTATCACACATGGAACAAATACACAATTATGAACAAACAAACAATAAATACACAATTACGCCTACCCGCCTTTTATTGAGATTTATGTGGTCTGAGCTAAGACATATCGAAGAATTACAGCACCGAATCAGAAGTTATCAAATTAGATAATTACATGAAAACCATTGTAGTCTTATTAGTTTTTATTAGAAAAATTCCATCAATATGAAAACATTAAAGTTTTTAATGCGTACTTTAAATGAGAGTAATATAATGCATGATTTTTTTACCGTCTGGAAAATAGCCTGTAACAGGCGAACGGAATAGAAGCTTAGGGCACTGATATTTTACAATTTTTATTTTTATTTTATTATAAAATTGATCTATCAATAAATACTACTAATTTGAAATAAACTTTTGGTACTAAAAAATAACAACAGCATTTTTGAACTAAATAAATTAATCAATTAAAAACTATCGAAATAAAAATAACACGTACCCAATTAGTAGTATTTATTGATAGATCAATTTCATAATATGCTAATGTAAAATATTCCTTCACCTGTTACACCCTATTTCTTCCAGACGGTAAAAAAATCGTCCATTATAATTCTAGTACCTAAATCTATTTAATCAAGGAAGAATTTAAATTAGTTATTACCACAACTAATCCAAATTCGCAAACGTTTGATTTTAAAACAAAATTTATAGGCATCATAAAATTAGGAACATACAATACATAAAACATAATACATAAACACTCACGCCTGTCACCCAGAGGGGTAGGCAGAGACTACAGACTTCCATTTGGCACGATCCTGACACACCTCTCTCGCCTCCTTCACATCCATACACCTACGCATACATGCTCGACGGTTAAGGGTACTCCTAATTTGGCCCGTTTTCAATAAATCGCCAATTTGGTCGATAAATTTTCGCCTAGGACGTCCCTTTCCGACTCTGCCATTCACTTCTGCAACATAAATTTTCTTTGTCACTCTTTCCTCATTCATTCTTTCCACATGACCAAACCACCGAAGCATTCCTTTCTTAATCCTGGTCACAACATCATCTTGCAAACCACACTCTTCTCTTATTACACAATTTCTTACCCTGTCGTTCAGATTCAGCCCTAACATACTCCTTAAGGACCGCATTTCTACTGCGTTGATTCTACTCTCATGCTTCTTCTGCCACACCCAACTTTCACTACCATACGTTAAAGTAGGGACCAACACAGCATTGTGAATTGCCATACGTGCCTTTTTTTGACACATTTTGACTCTTCACAATAGAGTGCAGGGCCCCATTTACTCTATTACCCGCATTCACTCGTCGCTCTATATCCTTATCATATCTCCCATCCCTGCTAAATACGCAGCCCAAATATACAAACTCATCCACTTGCTCGATCAACTCCCCTTCTATTCTTATTTCACAAATCGTTTTACTTTCTTCTCTTTCAAAAACCATAACCTTCGTCTTACTTGCGTTCACTTTCATACCCCTTTCTTTTAATGATCTGTTCATTAATGTAACCATCATTTGCAACTCGGCCGCCGACGACGCAAGGATAACTTGATCATCGGCGTACAAAAGGCATTTGACGGTTAACTCACCCATTCTTAATCCGCATTCTTCAACTTTCAAATTTTGCAAACAACTGTCCATAAATAGGTTGAACATACAATAATTAGTATGTATTATGGATAATAGATAATATTATGTTACAAAAAATTATAGTACACTAGTAAGCAACGACAACAAAAAAGGAAGAAAAAAAACAAGGAACCGTTTTCATCTCACGGTTTTTCCTTACTCGAGACAAGGCTAACTACTAAACACTACATGATGTCCGTTATTTCTTGAACTCTCTTCAGAAGTAATAAGTATGAGAAAACAAGATCTTTCGTAGCAAGTTGTACGTCTTGATGAAAGGAAAATATATTATTGTGATAATCTGTTTTTAAGTGTTACGCAATCTTTTCATATATTTCAAGGATTTCCTTTCTTAACTATGTAGATTCTATATTTTACACGTATGCGTTTATGAATTACGGACTAACAGTCCAACTGCTGCATGGGGTACATACACTTCGTGGACTAGGGTCCATATATTTGCAGCCAACTTAAAACTAAGACGTTTTATACGTGGTAGAGCCACACTGCAACTATATTATGGTTGTAGCACGAATGGGTTGGCTCGACCGAGAAAGGACCACGCTCTCACAGAGTACCAGCGTAGAACAGCAGCCTGATGCTGCTGTGTTTCGTATGGTGAGTGTAGAGAATCGGAACCCGTTTTACTGGAACCGAGGTACTGCATCTTGGTCATCAGGAGTGACAAAGCATCTGCATTTTGATTCTTGATTGTGGTTAAATGTAGATGTCTATGGGCCACAGCGTCCTCTTGCCATCAAGTAGACTGTGTGCTGTGTTGTGCCGTGCCGTTTGTCACCCTATCCTATAAAAAAAGAATATCAGCGTGGAATAGCGGCTTGATGCTGCTGTGTTGCGTTCGTGAATGTAGAGAACCAGAGACCCGTTTTATTGGAACCGAGGCATTACATCTTAATCCTCAGGGGTAGGTAGAGGGACAATGCATCTACATTTTGATTCTTAATCGAGGTTAAATAAAGATTGGGCCATAGTGTCCACTTGCCATCAAGTGGACTATGTGCTCGTTTGTCAACTTTAATCTATAAAAATGTAAGAAGTCTTTAGATGCGTTTTCACCTCTGACTATATTGGAATGCTTAAGCCTTATAAATACTTTTTCTCTATACCCTTCGGACTAGAACACTGCAAGCACTGCTTTTTGGCGGTAAAATAGGTACAGAATAATCATATGGGCTCCTCCACAGATGATACAGTTAAGTTAGTACCTCTGAAGACTAAGATCCTACCTTCACAACCTGTTATTGTACTGAGTCTCTATACCCAAGTAGACAATGCTATTTGGCGGCAGAAATAGGCACAGAGTAATCATATGGACTCCTAGACAGAGGATACAGTTAAGTTAGTACCTCTGAAGACTAAGATCCTACCTTCACAACCTGTTATTGTACTGAGTCTCTATACCCAAGTACACAGCGCTATTTGGCGCCAGAAATAGGCACAGAGTAATCATATAGACTCCCAGACAGAGGATACAGTTAAGTTAGTACCTCTGAAGACTAAGATCCTACCTTCACAACCTGTTATTGTACTGAGTCTCTATACCCAAGTACACAGCGCTATTTGGCGCCAGAAATACGTAAGAGTGTTGTGCTTACCCAGAGTTAATCCTAGTCGTAAATAGAGTCCTACAACTAGTGTAAATAAATACCAATATAGTATATAAGTGTATTACCCAATTCTACTACAATTGTCTTCTTGTTTTGTTGGCAAATATAATAAAATTATATTCTTGTGGCTATACCACATTGCCGATACCTCTTAAACGGTAGACGATAGTTACTTTGCCTTTTCTTTTAAATCTTGATTTTCTGGTGGGTGGATAATTTTTCCTCGCCAAAGAACAATGAATTATTATAATAAATGATTACTTAAAAAAATGGTATAAAATATCAAAACGAAAGTATTCGCATATGACCATAACATAAACACTCACGCCTGTCACCCAGAGAGGTCTGGGTGACCCAGAGAGGTAGCCAGAGACTATGAACTTCCATATGGCACGATCCTGGCCTGTCTTGTTACCTTTACGTCTATAATATACCTACGCGTACTTCCTCGTCGGGTACTTACTTTTACAAACACTTACAAAATGTAATCAGTTATGAAAATGGGGTCCATAGATACACGAAACTGCTTAGAAAGAGTAAAAGTGAAGTTACTTTTTTTTTAAAGATAAAGCAAAGGGTACTTGTGGAGGTAGTTTACTAACATAAATTGAACAAAGACAAATATCCAAACTCAAAAAAATTATTTGTACGCCATATAAATTACAAACACTGCAATTCAATGCTAAGCTGCGCCGGAGCCGTCAAAAGTAATGACATATCATGTAAAGATGTAATAATATATCATATTTTGTGGCCAAAGGATCCTATCAACGAATAATCCTCATTGAAGTGGTCTTCATCATCGAAATGCTGAGTGTCATTTATTCATTTCTAGTGACCCGATCATTCAAGTATTAATTCGTCTTACGGGTCTTGAGTCGATCATTCAAATGGATCATTTCGAGTTTCAGTACTCTGTGATCTGTGAGACTCACTCAATAATGTCGGTCGTCGGTAATGTACTTTGGTCGTAGGTGCTGTCTATCATTTGATCCGGAACGTTGAAAAAATATAATAGCAAATCAATACTTTAATGCGACCCGGGTCAAACAAACGAATTGACGACTCCGTGGTGCAGTGGCTTAGCAATGAGTGGCTGCGCTGGGAGTCACGGGTTCGAATCCCGCACGGAATAAGTATTTGTATGGCCTACAAATATTGTTTCGGGTCTGGATGTTTGTCCTTGTGCAATTTATGTTTGTAAACTGCCCCTACGATACAAGAGTAAATCTTAGTGTAGGGGCGTAATGTTTTAAAAAAAATTCACGATTGACTTATGTCTAGCTCATAGCGTAACAAGTGCATTTCTTCAATCATTTTACTTTCAGTATACATTACATTACATACATTACAGCCCTTCACAAGTCCACTGCTGAACATAGGCCTCCCCCAAGTAATGCCACAAAGCACGGACCCAAGCCACCTGCATCCATCTACTTCCTGCATATCTTACTAGGTCATCACTCCATCTAGTGAGGGGACGCCCTACACTACGCCTACCGGTACAAGGCTACCACTCGAGAACCTTTCTTCCCCATCGGTTATCGGTTCTTCGAGCTATATGGCCGGCCCATTGCCACTTCAGCTTACTAATCCGTTGGGCTATGTCGGTCACTCTGGTTTTACTGCGGATATCCTCATTTCTGAGTCTATCACGCAGAGAAACTCCGAGCATAGCCCTCTCCATAGTTTTACTCCCGCACCACGTCTCAGATCCGTAAGTCATCACTGGCAACACGCACTGGTTGTACAATCTAGTTTTCAGAGATTGAGGTATACCTGACGAGAAGATGTGTCGTAATTTCCCGAACGCTGCCCAGCCGAGTTGAATCCGTCAATATACCTCTCGGTCGAAGTTGGACTTACCTAGTCGGACTATTTGTCCCAGGTAAACGTATACATCAACAACTTCGAGCATAGTGCTCCCAACAACTACCGGCATAGGTGTGACATGGACATTAAACATGATCTTTGTTTTGTCCATGTTCATCTTAAGACCTATCCGTTGGGAGACACCATTGAGGTCATTGAGCATAGTGCTTTGGTCCTCCAGCGATTCTGCTATAAAGACTATATAGTCGGCAAATCGAAGGTGAGTGATGTACTCGCCATTGATGTTAATACAGTATACTTTCAAATCCAGTAGCTTAAAAACGTCTTCCAATGCAGCGGTGAAGTTTCTGGGAAATAACGTCACCCTGTCTTACACCTCTCTGCAGTTGGATAGGTTTCGAGCTCTGGTTCTGTACTCGGATAGCGATCGTAGCCCTACTGTACAAACACTTCAGCACTTCGATATACCGACAGTCAACTTGGCACCGCTGAAGGGACTGCAGCACCGCCCAAATTTCGACGGAATCAAAGGCTTTCTCATAGTCCACATACGCCAGGTAAACTGGCAGATTGTACTCTTGGGTCTTCTGTACAATCTGCCGCAGGGTATGTATGTGGTCTATGGTACTGAAGCCTTTTCGGAAACCGGCTTGTTCGGGAGGCTGGAAGTCGTCGAGTCTGCGTGCGAGACGATTCGTAATGACTCTCGAAAACAGCACGTAGACGCGGCTCAGAAGGGAAATCGGTCTGTAGTTCTTCAAGAGAGCGTTGTCCCCTTTCTTAAAAAACAAGACCACCGCACTTCTGCTCCACGCCTCCGGAGTAGTGCCGTCATGGAGGACGGTATTAAAGAGCTTCTGACTGACTTCAAGTACCGTGTTCCACCCACTTTTAGAAGCTTCGCTGTAATTCTATCCTCGCTTGGGGCCCTGCCGTTTTTAAGTTGCTGGAGGGCCATTCTAATCTCGCTTAGACTGACGTCCGGGATGTCATCGGAATAGTGTCGGATAAGACTTGCTCTTGGATCGTTACTCACACTTGCGTGTGGCTCCAACGATGATGTGTACAGCTGCCCATAGAACCTCTCAATCTCACTCAAAATCTCAGGTGTCCCGGAAACGATGCTGCCACACTCAATCTTCAGCTTTGTCAGTTGGCTCTTTCTGGCAGACAGATCTCTGGTAAAGACTTTGGAGATTCAATCGCTTCTTTAATACGAGCAGTATTAAAGTTGCGTAAGTCTCGCCGCATGCATTTGGAGATCTGTCTGTTCAGTTGCCTGTATGCTGTCAAATCTGTTGACGATTGCAGCCTCATCTCCCGTCTAACAGCCATGAGATTAAGAGTGTGATCGGAGGGTTTTTGTGTTCTTCTGCGGCGGGTCTTGCAGAACTTAGCTCCGACCGCATGGACGGTTTCCACGAGCTTGTCATTCATATCGTCCACTGCATTGCAATCTTCTAGGCACTGAAAGCGGTTACGTAACTCGAGCTGAAAGGTTTCGGGATTCTGGATTAGAGCACGAAGGGGACGGAGCGTTGACTTCATTAGACGAGACCTCTCCAACTTAACGTTTAGGTTCAGTGTGCCTCTATCCATTCGGTGATCGCTGCCAGTTTTCACCCTTGCGATCACTGAGACATCACTGAACAGTTTGCGTCTGGTCGTCATAATGAGGTCAATCTCGTTTTTTGTTGAACCGTCGGGACTCGACCAGGTCCACTTTCTGTGGGGCCGCTTCTGGAAGAAAGAGTTCATCATAAAAAGTTCCTCTTTCTCCATGAAGTCGGCCAGCTGCTGGCCTCTTGGATTCCGATGCCCTATCGCAAATTTCCCTACTTTCAGCTCACCGTTCTTTCCTGTGCCCAGTTTTGCGTTGAAGTCTCCCATTAACACCGTATAGTGAGTTATGGAGGAATGAATTGGCTTTACAAATGTCCTCATACATTTCCTCCACCTTCTCATCGGGATGTTCCGACGTTGGACCTGACCTGTATGACCTTCAGCTAATACCGTTTGGTGATTTTGAGTATAAGTTACGCAACCCTCGTCGATACACTCCCAATCTTTAAAACGTTGTTCACGAGAGACTTGTGGACGATAAATCCAATACCTCCTTGGGACAGATGGTCGCCCTCCCGGTGATAGAACAAGTTGCCGGCTTCGAGCATCACCGTGTCCTCCCCCTCTCTTCGGACCTCGGATAATCCTATAATATTCCAGCGCAACTTGTCTATCTCTTCTTCCAGCTCCAGGATCTTCTCGTCAGTCCTCAGGCTGCGTGCGTTAAATGTTGCCAGATCGAGTCGTCGTAGGTGGCAACCGAACCTCCACCGGAGATTCTTAGCACCCCCTGCCCCGACGTTATAATGGTCGCCACCGTAGTCAAGAATAGCGGGGCCGCCGGGGACTGGGGGCCGTCTATTTGTGTAATTCTTCATAGCGTGGCAACTATGGCAATATACCCTATATTGCCATAGTTGCCACGCTTGGCGAGCGGGTTGGCAACCGCAGTTTTTTTTATTTTACAATTGCTGTTACCGGGAAGATGTTGCTGCCCATCTCCTGCCTGTTTCTATCTTACGTTACCAACACCCGGTAGTTTCTGCAAAGAATGTGTATGAGTGTGGGAGTAGTAAATCTTCTTGCGCTATTTATGCGAATTTGTCGTCAAAAATGGGTACACCAGGATACACCACCTACAGCGTAGTCGCGACGGCTATTTTGACTGACATACATATGTATTGTCATCGAATTTCCTTTAAAATAAAATTGTGGCAACACCACTTGCACAGGTTGTTTTATACAACTTCAACGTTCGAGCGCACTTAATGGAAAACCCTGTATATGACTTCTACCGAACTAACTAACGAAATGAAAAGTAACAAACAGCCTGAGTAAACCGGATTGCGTATGTGAAGGGTGACGACAGACAGGCGGAGAGCGATCTTATCATGAATACGTGCCTTAAACATACAACGGAGCCAATCACCGGTTTGAATATGTTTGAATATTTAAATACTAAAGCATACTAAGATAAACGTCAAGAGATTGTTATGCTTGCAAATTATGGGTATTGCTAGGTGTCGCCGATTAGTGGCGGTGTAAGAATATCTATTACTCAATATCGTACTGCTGATGTCGTTAGAGGAGGGAGATTGAAACCGAGACAGGAGATGTGTAGCAGCACCTTCCTTATAACAACTCAAAATAAGAAAAAACAGCGGGTGCCAACCTGCCTGCCAGGCTTGTCACTATGCATTATCCCACTTATGAGGTAACCTATGAAGATGCCTTTGTTAAGCATTGGACATTTATAGGCTGTAATAGAATACAGCCTATAAATGTCCACAATGGGGGTTGTATATTTTGTGTGATTTAAAAAGACGATATTACCTTTTTCTTTTTCTTCTTAACTAGCTGTTAGCTGCCGTTTTTGTCTACTCTAGTACAGAGAAAAATTGCTGCTTCACCACGGGTCTTCAAAATTGTAAGAAAACTTACTTTAAAGGCAACACTTGACATGCGAACTAGTGACCGCAATATCAAATAACTCGCACCCTCGACGCTGCTTCAGTTGCCGGTATTTTAACTGGACATTTGCCACAACTTTTTTTATACAAATAAAATTTTTTTGCACTTCAACAACGGTTTCCCTGTGATAATGGCAAATTATTTAGCATGATCTATAGATGTAATACAACATTTTTCAAATTAGACTTGTACAGGTATGGGTGCTTTTTCTCCCTACAAGTTTTTCGTTTTACCGTACCGTTCACCTACATTCTACATCTATTATTTAATAAATATACCGCTACTGTTACCGTTACAGCCTATTAAAGTCTACTGCTGAACATAGGCCTCCCCTATAGATTGGCTAATAGGTAAGATATTTTCTAAAGTTGCCGGGCTTGGCAAGCGGTTTGGTAATCGCAATTTTTTTATTTTTAGTGGTTATTACGAACAGCTGCTGAACATATCCTGATTTGCTGCCCTCTGTCGACTCTTTAATTTTACTAATTTATAATATGAGTGTTTAATAAAACGCTTATTGCTTATTAGTAGCTATTCGGCTAAGCGCCATCATTCCCACCGACACCAGTGTCACAATCATTAGGTGTTTTTGCTGCACCCTTTGTGGTGAAGGAAAATTTCAATACGGTGGTCAAAGTATCATCATATAATCGAAAAATATTTTAAAAATATGACACTATTATTATTTTATATATTTATTCCGTTGTTGTTCTTATTTCTAAAAAAATATATTTGTCACCACATGACATGTTTGTTGAGGAAACTCACTTTTTATTGTATATTTATATAATATATTTTAATTAAACAGCTTTTTAAATGAAACAACTGATACATAAATCTGTTTTACAGATCATTATTGCTTTTATTTGATCGACGAAGAATCAATTTGACATTTGACGTCATCGTTAAGGGGACAGAGTAAGTCAGCTCAAATTCTAATTTCGTCCCCACTTGCCCGCGTGTCGCGTGCTATGTACCGACATGTTTGTAATCACTAATACTGTAAGTAGAAAGGTCGTTAGACACTTATTTCATTAGGTTTATAATATTTATGCCTGTTTCTTAGCACCAAGCCAGTCGCTTCTTATTTTTATTACGGTTATTTCCCATTTTAATTTTACGTCGTCCTGTTGCGTAATGTATATTTTGATCGTAAGCGACACAACCTCCCCGTTCAAAGGCCGAAGCGAAGTGACCGTGCGGCAGGAATCACGCTTCAAAAGGCCGATAGTTTAGGTAATTTCTTTTTACAGTGAAAATAATGGTATTTTAAAAAAGTAAATAACACAAGCACTGCTTTATAGTAAGTTCAGTTAGTATGCAAAGTTTCATGATCTTATTTAAAGTATTTTACGAATAACAGCGGTTTATTGTTTATTTTGGAGGTAACTTTGGATTTTTTTCTATCGAGAAAATTTTACGAAATCGTGTTTTCGTCTAACATAATCCTTAATATTAATCCTCAACTTTACCATATATTTATTTGGAAATTAATGCTGCAATATTTTCGGCATAACGAAGGATCTTTCTAAGCCATTTGACATTATCTTTCCCCTTAAGGCTTAGCAAAATAAACCATAAACCGCTGTTATTCGTAAAATACTTTAAATAAGATCATAAAACTTTGCATACTATCTGAACTAACTATAAAGCAGTGCTTATGTTATTTAGTTTTTTTAAAATACCATTATTTTCACTGTAAAAAAGAAATTACCTAAACTATCGGCGTCTTGAGCTTGATTCCAGTCGCCCCGTTAGTATCGCTTAAGCTTTTGAAGGGAGAAGTTGTGTCGCTTACGATCAGAATATACATTACGCAACAGTACGACGTAAAATTAAAATGGGAAATAACCGTGATAAAAATAAGAAGCGGCTGGCTTGGCGTTAAGAAACAGGCATAAATATGATAAACCTAATGAAATAAGTGTCTAACGACCTTTCTACTTACAGTATTAGTGATTACAAACATATCGGTACATAGCATACGACGCGCGTCGAAGTGGGGGCGAAATTAGAATTTGAGCTGACTTACTCTATCCTCTTAACAGCCGATTATTTTATTCAAGGAATGTTTCATTCTCCGATACAATTCGTTTCATTAAATACGATGAAATGCAGGTAAAATAGTTTTATTAACTATTTTTCGTTCGTTACTTCAAGACAATTTTAGGTGAACCAAATTTAAACACGTAGTAAGTTGTTGTACTAGTAAGTATTGTTTTTTATCACGCACGCTTTGTGGAAACATGATCTTTTTTAAGTAAACAAATAATGAAGTAGTAATCACAAAAGAAAAACAGATTAGCGAAGACCTACAAGCATCTATTATGTATTGATAGGAGAATACAAGATAAACTGACCTCTGAGTGAACAAACATGTGCAGTAAGATTTTTTGTTGGTTATGGGTGACAAACGAGCACACATTTCACCTGTTGGTAAGTGGATGCTGTGGCCCTTAGACTATAGACATCTATAATTTCTAATCAAAATACAGCTGCGTTGTCACCCTTGAGGACTTATTCTTCGCTGATATTATGTGAGAGCGTGGTCCTTCCCCGGTTGATCTAACCCATTAGCAAATATAACAGAGCTGCAGCGTGGCCGCGTATATTAATATACAATATTCATATTTAATTTTAGAAAATGTTGTATTCGAAACTATCGAGCTATTTGTTTTTTCTCGTTTTTATCATTATTTAATGTTTGACTAAGTTATAAATTATTAAAGCACATTGAGACACGGAGGCTCCGAAGCCTCGACCATGACGAAGCTTACTATACGCTCACTCGGATAGACCTTGGTATGATATGACTGATGTGTACCAAATTATATTAAACTCTTGAAAAGAACAATTTATTATTTTGAACTAAAATTTAGTAAACTTTTTTAAAGAGAAAACCATTTTTTTATTTTTTTTAGGAATTCGTTGCTTTGCATTATTTTTAAATCATGCAGGCATTTTTTAGTTAAATAATTAAGACAGTTTTCCAATGAAAATTTTCCACCGTGTAAAAACCGTGACATTTCATTATCATTCATTAAAGCCTATATAGTGTATATATACTAGATAGCCTCATAGGTGGTAGTTTTTACAGTTTCCATGCTTGTAAGGCGGGTTGAAAACTGCAACTATCAATTGGGTTTTTATTAAAAAAATGGTGATGTTTCAGTTGCCCTTAGTCGTCTTTTACAACACACTCGGGATGATGAGAGGTAGTGGATTCTCTAAAGACACCACTACACAGTGTTCAATGATTCTAAAAGCAAATCTTCACGTAATGGTTTCTTTTATTTACGCGAACACTATAAATCTTTCATTTTATAGAATAAGGGTGACAAACGAGCACACAGTCCACCTGATGGTGAGTGGATGCTGCGGCCCATAGACATCTACATTTATCCTCGATTAAGAATCAAAACGCAGATGCATTTCAGCCCTGAGGACAAAGATGGAATGTGTCTTTTCCAGTAAAAAACGGGTCTCCGGATCTCTACACTCACCATACGAAACACAGCAGTATGAAGCTGCTATTTTACGCTGGTATTCTGTGAGAGCGTGGTCCTTCTCCGGTCGAGCCGGCCCATTCGTGCCACAAACATAATATAGCTGCAGCGTGTCGCTACCAGGTTTCATATATTTACATTTGTTTCAAATAATACATAGTATATTGAATAAAACTATGTTTTCGCTTTTATCGCGTTTAATTTTATTTGTTTTTAATTCTCGACGTTTCGGGTGCGTTGCAGGTTGCAGCACCCACGGACACGGGGGACTGGGGTGTCTTTTTCAATAATATTTATTATTGTTACATGCTTTGTTTAAAAAGATACATTAATCCGTTTTTAAGATATCCTTTAAGTAAATATATACTTGTGACAGGATGTCCCGTGCGTTTGAAGCAGCGATACCAAAGTAAATCTGGAGTAACCTGGTTAGTCAATCGAATGATTAATATATGAACATATCTCTATTACACCGCGCCCACCGTGAGAAAGATTTTATGTTGCGGCTAGTACACGCAACTTGATTATTGTACTATTTGAGTAAGGTCAGAATAATAAAGCAGATAACATCAAACGCAAAATAGTCAACTTCACTTCCACAACTCAATGACGTCTTGCAAAATACGGTGTACTTAAATCGTGCGTTAATACTAAAACATATTTTCACGTCTTTAACGTCGTTGTCGCTCGTTTAAAAGATATTTATGGCAATATTACAACTATGCTCCTGCGGTTGTGCTTAGGAGCTGTTCAGGGCTGTTATAAAAAATTTCCTTCGTGAGCATATACGCCAACGTTACGGTCAAAACCTAACAAAATAATATATTATGTTAGGTTTTGACCGTAACAAAAAAATGTCAATTATTTCTAACGCCCTTTTAATGTTCCAAGCAATATTAGCAGAACTAACCATCGTGGAATTACGAAGGTGTTTGTAATGTCGGGTAATCATCTGGTTAGCGTGTTCGAAACCGACATAGCCTAACGGATCAAGGCGTTTTCTCAACCCGTTACGTCATCCTTAGCCTACCTAGCAGTACAGCAATATAATTAATGCTGGCCTATTTTCTACAGTGGACTTGTGAAAGGCTGTAATGATGACGATGATGAATTGAATTTCATTTTTATTTAATTTACTCATACCGATTTAATAAATATCTCTTTTGACTCCTTCGACTTCCACTCTTTTGACTCTGGTCTAAGCGATAGCCTCCCTGAGCGAGCAACTGGGAGCAGTATCAAAGTGCCAAGAAATCTGGTACGGTCACTAATCCGCTTGCCAATCGTGACGATGTTACAGGACCGTAGTAGTCAATATTTAACTATATATGACTCCTTTTCTGTCGAGTAGTCTGAGTAGATAGTACCTACATACCATACCATTTTTTTAATAGAATAAGGTTGACAAACTAGCACACAGTCAACCTGATAGTAAGTGGATGCTGTGGCCCATAGACATCTACATTTATCCTCGATTGAGAATTAAAATTCAGATGCATTTCAGCCCTGAGGACTAAGATGGAATGCCTCGTTTCCAGTAAAAAAAGAGTCTGCGGATCTCTACACTCACCATACGAAACACAGCAGTATCAAGCTGCTATTTTACGCTGGTAGTCTGTGAGAATGTGGTCCTTCCCCGGTCGAGCCGACCCATTAGTGCTACAACCATAATATAGCTGCAGCGTGGCTCTACCACGTGTTGTGTTGTGGTAGAGTCACGCAGCTATAATTATGATTGTACCACGAGAGGGTGGCAGGGGGTGGCAACACTTTCTGCGTTTGAACTCTTACTCGAGAACAGATGTACGAGTAGATGTCTATGGGTTGCAGCATCAACTTACCTTCAGTTGGACTGTGTGCCTGTTTGTCACCCTTATTCTATAAAAAATATCCTTGTTCCGGTCTCAAGAGTGTAGAGAGCCAGTATTACATTATTTAAGGCTGCGAATCATTCCATATTAGTCCTTGGAGATGAAAAGGCAGCTGTAGCCTCCTTTGCTTGAAGTTAGCTGCGGCTCTGGTCTTCTTCATGGCTTGCAGTAGCCACGTGGACTGTATCTTTATTTATCACTTCAATTTTCTAAAAACAAAAGTTATTCAAATAGCTTTAAGTACGCGAGCAGGCGGAGCTCTACACCACAAAAAATTTATTATCACAATTTCATAAGATACTTACCTAGGTAATGTGAGAAACGTTAGGAGATACATTACTTTACGCTCATACATTTCAAGAATTAACAAATATTTGAGGACATGTTTGTGAAATTTATTTATTTCATTAGGATTCAGCGGCGGAAAGGATCTCCTTTTAAAGTTCTTTCAGGACAAGGAGTTATGTTAGCCCTGTACACAGTTGTGGGACTTTGCTTGAAGGTTGTTTTTTTGTTTTTTTTTTAATTATTACGTATTGAAATATACCTAAGTTTTTTAAGTCACGTGACATATGTTAGCTTTTATCACGATGTTATGAGTAGGTAACGAATTGCTGCAAGTCTTGATGCGAAAAAATACAAGACTTTTTTCATTATAATAGCTTAACTTAACAATAATAATCTAATGTAAGCCGACCTTAGTTTATTTTAGTCTCTCAGATCGATGAAAGTTTAAAAAAGTTTTTATATCATTCCTTAAATTTTATTGTATTATATTATATTTTTATATTATAAATTGAAGATATAAGATATTCCACATTTTATAGCGGTTACTATATAAGAAATATGCATAAGTGGAAGTAGTTAATATTTTATGTTAAACGCTTTATTTAAAGGAATAAATTATTTATGTTGTTTATTATATGTATATGTTGTTTATTCTAAATTTAAAGAAGCCAAAGTTCATCTCAAAGCCAATTGTAATGAAATAAAATTGTTATAAAGCAGCTGCCGGCACCTCAAAATAACAACCCACTTTTTTCCTGCACCGCCAAAATAAGAAATTATCTAAGCCAAATATAAAATTCGACCTTAGCGTGACTCCCGCATTTAAGTACCAACGAAACACGTATGACATTGCAAAAAAACTCAAGTAAAAACAGACAAGCAGACAAGCATTCTTTGTGTACGTCTAGCCGCTGACCTTCGCAGTGATGAACGACTTTTTAGTGGGAAAAAAACAGCGTCCGGTGAATTTACCTAACTTTTTGTCGACGCTTCTTAGAATATCAGACCTAAAACTTAGGTAATGCATTCCAGGTTCGAATTATAGCTTCGATGTAAAACTTTTAGATGCCATAATTTTAGCAAGATAACGATCCAAGCTATAGGCGGTCGGGCGTCTTACGCAACGTTGTCGCTCGTTTTGGCTACCGACGATAAAATGCCTAATTAATTAAAGATGCTTCTAAGAATGGGAGAAACTATGAAATACTTCGATAGACAATTTATTTTACCGACTTATATGGTTATGTTGTGTCGTAACTGATAGTAAATCCAGATAAAATGACAGCATGAATAAAAAATTTTAATAATATATTTTCTATGACTTCCCATTGGAACAATTAAAGAACGTTTTACCTAAGCACGTTTCGAACTCCTTCTTAACACACTACACAACACTATATTGAATTATTTCTTGAATAAAAAGTAACTTATGTAGGGAACATTTTTATATTTAGCAGTTATTATAACAAAGATGCTTAATATAATCGAATCAGATGAGTACTAAAAACCAATTAAATATAAATTACTTTGAATCAAATAAAGTTCTGCAGACCGAATTCCTAGACCGAATTCCTATCTGCGCATTACAAGATTATGTGCAAGAGTCTATACGCAAACACAGGTACTACACACTATTCTCTCGCTCTTATAGTAGTCCGAAAAGACGGCAACCCGACACGATTGGAGAGAAATCAGGTGCAGGATCTGATTTGACCTGATCTGAGCTCTCCGTCATTTCCGCGGCACAGGGGTGAAGTGAAACACCACCACTTTCTAAACTCCGGGCTGCTACTAAAAATCTCTTGACAGACAAACCTAATAATTAATAAGATTTTGGCTCGACCTGGGATTAGAACTCAGGACCACATGATCATCGCTTGCAACCACTAGACCAACGAAACAATCAAACAGTCAAACTTTTAATCATAATGAATAATCTGTTGCTACATTCACATTGTAACTGTGTAAATGTGTTGATTTCAGTAACGATTTTTTTTATTGAGGTATCATTTGATAGCAGTTTCATCAGTGTCACATATATATCTAAGAAATCTTAATAAAGGAAAGTTAAAATTGAAAAGCATGTCAACGCCTACATCAGCCTTCGGACATCCGCTTAACGACTTCGTAACGTTACCACTTAACAAGGCACAAAGTTTGTAAATTTAATATAGGTTTATAATTTATAATTAATGATTGCTAATGGTTGTAATTGTATTTTTTAGACGAATGGGTTTGCTCGATCGGGGAAGAACCACGCTCTCACAGAATACCAGAGTAAAATAGCAGCTTAATACTGCTGTGTTTCGTATGGTGAGTGTAGAGATCCGGATCCTAAGGGGTGACGACGCATCTGCGTTTTGATTAATCTAGGGTAAATGTAGTGTAATGTAGTCTATGGGCCACAGGATCCATTTACCATCAGGTGCACTGTGTTTTTTTATAGGAAACGGGCATTGGTCTATCTGATGATAAGTGAGTAACGCCACCCATGAACAACTGCAACACCAGGGAAATTGCAGGTGCATTGCCGACCTTTTAGAAAGGAGTAAGCTCTTTCCTTGAAGATCCTTAGGTCGTATCGGTCCGGCAAAATCGCCGGTGATAAACTATTCCACACTCTCTGTGGAATATCGTACGTGGAAGAAAGCTCCTACTGAAACGTACAGTGGTGGATCGCCCGCATCCTAATAGTGTGGATGGAATGGGGAGGTTTGCCGCGTAGTGCGTTTATGAAATTTGGCGGCTGGGATTATTCCGAACAATTCCTCAGAGCATTCCCCGTGCTGAATGCGAAAGAAAATGCAAAGAGATGCAACATCTCTTCGCAGTGCCAGTGAATCGAGTCGATCGGAAAGCACTCGGTCGCTCATCACTATCAGGTACAACCGTCTACACTCGTAATAAAATACACACAATATAAACAATAACTATTTACATGCTTTAATTCATTAAAACTAATATTAATTGTCTTTGAGTGTGCTGTTTGTACGTAGCTGGTTTAAATATAAATACATATAGGATATTAAGAAAAATAAAAAGTAAAAAAACACCATTTTTCAATTGGTTTTCTGTCAGCCGAAATGAGTGAACCTAACCTAATTCTGAAGTTGTATTACAAAAGAGAGAAAAATGCGACTCTAATCGCGAAAAAAGTTTATGACGTTTATGGACCTAATGCCATGTCAGCAAGAGTAGCACAAAGTTCGTTCAAGCGTTTTTAGTTGGTGAATTTGATGTCAAAGATGCAGCTCGCCTCATACGGATAAAGTCGATGCCATCTTTTAAAAAGTGGAGCAAGATCTGCAAAATTAATCCGACCGCCTAGCGTGCCCATTATGCGTGATCTATGTTCGGAAGTGGACTTTTGATGGGCTGTAAATAAGTGAGTGAATGAATGAATGAAAGTTCTCTGTGTGTAACCATGCGATTGTGTCATTAATTTAATTAATCAATTGAATACGCTTACAGAAGCAAATCAAGCATTTCGTTGTAAAATTGAATTAATTAAACTTAAAAACTAACATTCTAGTAATCTAGTTAGCATTTTATTGTATTTTATTCAACCGAAGATAAAAAATGCATTACGCAGCTAATAATAAAGTAACAAAGTAAAAGCATGACGTGTAAAAAGTTTTTAAATAACATACTTCGAATATGGTAAATGGATATGTTGAATATGTGTATCGCATATCGTGACAACCCACTGATATCTTAAAAGGTGTTTCTGATCATTACATGAAACATAGGGATAGTCCTAAAGCTAACATTTTATTTCATCGCAAAGCGATGTTTCTCTCAAACAAGCTACACAATAGTCCCATATATTCGTAATATATTTCTTAACTGATAATTTCTACAAGTTATAACTTATAACTAATAAACTAGGGTATTTTGCACGAGTAAACGTTTTTATAGCGTACAGCGTGAATGCTAGCAGAAAATTAAATTTACATTTACTCAATAAATGTTCTTCATAAGACAACTTTCTTCAAATTCATAATAGTGACGTTTTTGAAATAGTCAAATAACATGAATATTAACAATTCCGCGTTGTGTTTCGCATATGTGGACTGGGACTCTTTTGCTAACTGATAGTTATGCAGCTAGTGTCAGTTTCGGTATATGATTTGATCGACTTTGATGGCCCGGTAGTGGCAGTGGAAGAATATCAAGCTTATAGAATATCCAGTTCTCAGCTGCTATTTTATGCTGGTATGTAAAAGTGTGGCCCTTCCTCGTAACCATAATATAGCTGCAGCATGGATCTATTACGTATAAATAAATAAGATAGGTTATAAACTTAATCATATTTGGGTTAAAATAAAGCTTTAGTATATGTTAAATATACAAACAAAGTCGCGAGCCTAATCTGATAATCAAAGTACTGGATTTCAGATTGAGTTTCAACTATAATAGAAACCTGTTCTAATAAATAACATTTAATTAAAACAACAATGCTATAGATGTAAATTATGTAACCGCTTGTTTTGCGGAATGGCATTTCTGTAATTAAAAACAAGTGTAAATAAATGATTTCTTATATTTACGCGAACACTATACATTGATTAAAACTAATTTTACGTAAAAGTAGTTTTAATCAAGTGTAAATAAAAATATGTGTACAACTTCAAGTGCCTTATGATTAGGCATGGATCATTTTGACATGTGTTATAAAATATTGTTTTGTGTAACTCTGTGTTCATATTAGATTAATGCATTTTTATTATTAATAATTCATTTTAAAGTTATTTTGTTCCTGACTACTGTAACTAAAATTAATAAATTCATGACAGAAAGATATATAATATAAGTTGACTTCAAAAAAGATAAGGTTTTCGTCTGTATTGTTATCTTCGATAATGTATGTAAACTAATTTTAAGGATTATTTCTTTTAATAACCTATACCTAAAGTACCTAATAATAATACTAATAATAATACTAATAATGTTGAAAGGGGAAGGGTTGCTAACTCTGAGGGCATAGATTTATCTATGCCCGTCAACTTAAGGACCCTTTCCGAGGCTGAAACATACCGATACCTGGGTATGTCACAGAACATCGGTATCGATGAGGCTGGTATGAAACAGTCAGTTTGCGACGTGTTTTATGCACGCTTGACCAAAGTGCTTAATAGCCTTTTGTCCGGTGTGAATAAGGCACACGCATATAACGGTTGGGTCATACCTGTCCTCATGTATACCTTTGGCATACTCAGGTGGAGTCAGACTGAACTTAACGCCCTGGATAGAAAAGTCCGCACTACCATGACGTCCCATAGGATGCATCATCCGAGATCGTCGGTAATGAGGCTGTACTTGCCGCGGAAGCATGGTGGGCGTGGCTTTCTGAGCGCGCTCACCATGCATAATCGCGAAGTGTGCGGCCTCCGTGATTACTTCCTGGCGAGATCGGATGATCCATTCTATAAGGACGTCATTTCTAGTGATAAAGGACTTACCCCTCTATCCTTAGCCAACAAGCAATGGCAGGACCCAGCAGTGCTGAGCATTTCCGACCGGGAGACCGTATGGAAGGAGAAGGAGCTCCACGGGAGGTACTACAAGGCTCTACATGAGCCCTTCGTAGACACAGTCGCCTCCCCTCAACTGGCTACGTTTCGGTGACCTCTTCGGGGGAAACCGAGGGTTTTGTCTGTGCAATACAGGATCAGGTTATTAAGACCAACAACTATCGGAGATACATCCTAAAGGATGGCACCGTCGACATCTGTCGAGCTTGTCGCCATCCCGGTGAGTCACTTAGGCATGTTATCTCCGGTTGTTCGGCGCTTTCTAACTCTGAGTACTTGCACAGGCACAACCTAGTAGCCAGAATTCTACACCAGGAGCTCGCTCTGAAATACGGTCTCGTGGACCGGAAATTGCCGTATTACAAGTACTTGCCGGAAGCCGTGCTCGAAAATGACCGCGCCAGGCTCTACTGGGACCGGGCCATCATCACAGACAGGACTATTCTTGCGAATAAGCCTGATATTGTGCTGATGGACCGGGCACAGTCAAGGATATTTTTGGTCGACATTACCATTCCGTATGACGAGAACCTCGTGAAAGCCGAAACAGACAAGCAAACAAAATATCTGGACCTGGCTCACGAGGTGACCGACATGTGGGGTGGTCTGCCGACCGAAATTATTCCTGTAGTCGTCTCTGCAAACGGGCTAATCCCAGTCAGCCTCTCGGGTCATCTGAGGCGGCTGGGACTACGTGGCGGACCGCTCCAGGTTCAAATGCAGAATGAAGAGGCGGTGCTCCTCGATACCGCCCGCATCGTCCGCCGGTTTCTTTCCCTTTCCCCCTAACCCTCGGCCGTTTGGTCTCCCCTGCCGAGGGCCTCCATCTGGTTGGGCTTTTACTTATTTATGTACTTTTATATTTATTTTATGTTATTGATATTTATGTATATTTATCTTTTCATTTTCATTTATAATTATATATTTATAGAACCCAACCAGGTGAGAAAATTATATAGATACCCCACTAATAATAATACTGATAATGTATGTGCTCTTATTGTTAAGAAGTCAAGCGGTCCCATTTGAAAAATATTCATGTGTACGTGTTGAATGAAGTTTTTATTGTAACTACTATTTAGACAAGATTCTATTTTTATATTGAACTTGTTGAAAATTTTTTAGTGACGGTGGCAAGCGTGATGGTATGCGAATGATGTGAGACATAAACATCTGCTCTCAAACATCTGTTCTCGATTAAGAATCAAAATCCAGATGCATTGTAACCACTGAGAAGTCTACGTCAAAAAAGAAACCTAAGAAACCCTATCTGTTCTCTATTTATGCGTTCTGTTTTAATTTAATCATAAATTCTGTTTAACATTTTTATAGGTTGCAAAATTTCAGTAGAATTTGAAGCCTTACATAAGTTTACCAGAAGTTTAAAAGACAGTAACTTTGGAAGAGAAATATTTGAAAACCCCCCAAAATGGATACCTAATATCATTGAGTTTATATATACATATATATCATATATATATATATATATATATATATCAATACCTATTATCATTGAGTTATACGATATAAATCAATGCCTATTATAAAGAATTGGATGACGGCTGAAATATTGGACTTAATGAACGAAGAATGATAAAACACTTGAACGAAAAGGAATATGTAGAGTTAAATAAGAAAATAAATGCAAAAATACAAATGGAAAAAGAAAATTGGCTAAATTAGAAATGCGATGAAAAAGAATCGTTGGCGGAAAAACATGACAGTTTTAATATGTTTAAGAAAATAATCGAAGTTATACAACCTTTATAACACGAAATGCTGTAGCACTGGTTAATGATAATTGTGACTTAATCCACACAATTTAAATAAAATTAATCAATAGAGAGGACATAGATATCGTATTCTTCAGCTTGTGATTCAAGGAAAAATCGAGGGAAAACGCCGACCTGGCAGAAGAAAACCATCGTGGCTGAAATTTTATTCTGTGGTTTAAGGTTCCGTTTTGACGTAATTGGTTTTTTTTTAGAGCAAATACTAGTATTTACACACAATAATAGGTTGGGGATAGAGTTTCTTCGCATTTTGTTTGTATAAAATTGAAAGAAAACTTAGTTTAATAAAGTTTTTGAACTCTGTGCAGATCAAATTTTATATATTTTCTGGAGTAAAGCGTATAGATCACCCCAGGAATGAAATACTGATTCGGTGGAGTCGAGTAACTGATACTACTAGCTTGTGTCTGTTCCTAGTATTTACAGAGTGAATATCATTTATTTTGTAAAATTACTATTATTTTTGAGTGCGTACATTATTTTCATAAATGTATGGAGAGATCAAAGTTAATATATTAATTTCCTTAATTTTTTGTCTGAACGACTATTTACGTTTTAAATCATATATTGCTCTAATGGCCCTCTTCTGTAAAACAAATATAATTTCGGTGTCAGTCGCACAAATGCCAACAACTAATGAGATTCAAACAAGAAATTGAGAAATAACGGCCAGAATCGATCAACAGAAAAGGCCACTCCTTTTCTGTTGATCGATTCTTCCATCATGATAACGCTAGACCACACACATTTTTAGCCACTCAGCAGCTAACAGCACACACATCTCGAAAATAGCTATGTCATTACCTACAAGATGGCAACAGGTTATCGAACAAAATGGCATGTATGTATTATAATTAAATGTAATTAAACATAAAAATTCAAACTACTTTTACGGATTTTATCGCGTTTTATTTATATTAATTTTAATACCCAACGTTTCGGGTGCTTGCCAGCACCCATGGTCACGGGGGACTGAGGTGACTGACGTCCCGATGTCAAAGTTAACCCGGAGTACCTTCAGCTTTTTAATTATTGTCTTTGGTCCGATCTACGCAGAATGAACTAACTGTATTTTGAAGTCTTGCAGTGGTATGCTTGGGTTTAGTTTTAATTTTATTAATTATAGGATCCCAAGTAGGTGGTAGTACCCAGCCTCCTTCTCTATTGAAATTAGGATGTTTTTTTAATTTCCATAGCCTCACGTATCATCCTTGGTAGGAATCGATGTTCTTTCGCGAGGATTTGTGGTCTATCAAATCTGATGTAATGGTTGGGGCCATCTAGAATATGATCGCAAACTGAACTAACTGTATTTTGAAGTCTTCAAAATACAGTTAGTTCATTCTGCGTAGATCGGACCAAAGACAATAATTAAAAAGCTGAAGGTACTCCGGGTTAACTTTGACATCGGGACGTCAGTCACCTCAGTCCCCCGTGACCATGGGTGCTGTAAAGCACCCGAAACGTCGGGTATTAATATTAATATAAATAAAACGCGATAAAATCCGTAAAAATAGTTTCAATCAATGTATAGTGTTCGCGTAAATATAAGAAATCATTATAAAAATTCGATATTTTTTTACGAATAATCTTTTTATTATGTCCTCGTAATGTCCTCCAGACCGAATTTCGGCCGCGGCGGCCTGCTTCAACGGAGGCAAGCCATCGGCGTAGGACAGGATTATAGTGCCCAAGTGTATGCGCAAGCACAGGTGCACTCTCTATTCCTTCACTCTCATAATCCGATGGAACGGTAAACCGACACGACCGGAGAGAGATCAGGCGCAGGACCAACGGCTTTACGTGCTTTCCGAGGCACGGGGGTGAGACACCGCCAACTTCCTGACTCCGGGCAGCTACTGAGAATTTCTTGACAGAAAAACTCAATAATTGATTTTTTGCCCGACCCGGGATTCGAACCCAGGACCTCATGATCAGCAGTCGCACTACTACAACCACTAGACCAACGAGGCAGAATTTATGTCATTAATCATTATCCATATTTGTTTATCACCAGCGATCCGCCCGGACTTTGCACGGGTGATTTCTAAACGTTTGAACTAACTCTTATAACGCACTTAACGGGAACCATAGGATTTTTGGTACATGTTTTGGTAAAGTCAAGCTTTACTGATTAAAATGTTAAAACACATAAAAATGTTCTGTTACAGCCTATAAGAATATCACTTCTGGGCACATGCCTCCTCTCATATTCTCAGAGTGTTATGGAGGAATAAGTCAGTCGCGCTGCTCCAGTATATATTGGTGAAATTTACATCTCTTTGAAATATTTTATTCTTCAGAAATTTAAGTTTCTTCAATTCATTTTTGTAATTGTTGTATTGAAAAAAAACAAGGCTTTACAGGGAGTTCTTCAACATTATGCTTGCACCCACAAAGATATATCAGTAGAGCCTAGTATTACTTTCACAGGTCAGCCAATAAACGAATAACTTACATTATCTGTCGCTTTCGTTTTGATTATTCCAAATGCCAACACTTTACGAGTAACAAAGATGAGGATGGTCATTTGCGAATGTGGGCTTGATTAAGGAACACCTGACCGTTTTTTAGCTTGTCCCAAACTTAAATTCTCCTTATATTTTTTCCTGCACCCAAATTTCCCACGTCCTATTAATATTATATCCCTGTTATTATTTGAATTTATAACCTTTATGAATGTTTTGTTTTATTATTTATACATACTATTAACATAAAATACTGATTGTATATGTAAAACAGAGGTGATGTATCTTTTATTATAGTTTTGCTTTTTGTTTTAGATTCTTAATCAAAAAGTGATATAACGTTATGTTATGATAAATGTACACCTACATAATAATTTTGTGTTCACTCCCATGATTGACATGAAATTGACAAAATTTATTTTAGAGTAGCTGAAAATAAGTAGGAGAAATAGGCACTTCGTAAGTCAAGTTAAATGCAATTTATTGCTTCTTGATAACATAATATTTTTTGAATGCAAATCAAATATTTTATTTAAACTATAATCCTTTATTATGTCAATTAATTATATGTTGATTTCATTCATGATATAATCCTAATAATATAATAATTAAAAAGAAAAATCTAATTTTTATTGATATAATAAAATTAAACAAATTAAATGATATAATTATTAGAAAAAGAAGAGCAATTTCAATATCCAAAATTAAAAAAAAATTGATATTGAAATTACTAATTTCAAATGTGCTATGTAGGCTGTGCAAAAATACCCACATTTTTCATTAATAAATGTTTGTTTTTTTGTAAAAATGCCGCTAGCGCCTGAGATTAAAATTTGAACTTATAACTTATAACTCAGTTTGCAGGCACCGTCTCCACTAAAGCACGCATTGTTTCGATTCATCTCTAAATCAACGCCAGTGAAAAAACGAAATTCCAACAAAACGCTTTTGCCTTCAACATGATGTGATCATCTACGTTCATAGTAACCTTGACCCGAAATTGATACTTAAATAATTTAACATAGCAAAGTAAACTAATAAGCCCCAAAATTCTACTGAAATGTCTAACAACATGTCATAATGTTAAATGGATAAGGTATAGGGTTTTTTAGATTTCTTTTTTAACGTAGGCATATAGACGTATTCTCTATGGTTATAATGCATCTGGATTTTGATTATTGATCGAGATGCAGGTATCTATGTCTCACATCATTCACTTATCATCATGTTGGCAAACTCACTACAAAAATGTTTTTAACGAGTTCAGTGTAAAAATAGAATATAGTCGAAATAGTAGTTACAATAAGAACTTTATTCAACATATATATATATATATATATATATATATATATATATATATATATATATATATATATATATATATATATAAATATATATATATATATATATATATATAAGATTAATATATTGAAAATAAGATCACATACATTATTACGATTATTATTACTTTAGGTATAACTTATTTAACAAAAAAATTATCATTAAAATTTGTTGTATCATTGTCGAAGATATCGCGTAAATATACATACAAAAATACAGAAAAATATAATACCTTTTTTGATGTCAACTTATATCTTTATATCGTTCTTTCATGAATTTATTTATTTTAATCACAGTAAGCAGGAACAAAGAAAAAACTATAAAAATGCATTTTAATATGTGTATATATCTATAGAATATAAACACAGAGTTGTAAAAACATAATATTTTATAACACATGCCAAAAATGATCCTGATCATAAGGCACTTGAAGTTGTACACATAGTTTTATTTACACTTGTTTTTAATTACAGAAATGCCATTCCGCAAAACAAGCGGTTACATAATTTACATCTTTAGCATTATTGTTTTAATTAACTGCTATTTATTAGAACAGGTTTATATTATATTTGAAGCTTAACCTGCATTCAAGTAGTTTGACTTTGTTCCCACATAGAACGAACTAAAACAATTTTCAACCCAAATGAGCCTAAGTTAATGACCTATTATATTATATTCATACATAATAGAGCAATGCTGCGGTGTATTATGGTTACTGGAAGGTCCACGATCTTGCAGAATACCAACGTAAAATAGCAGCTTAATGCTGGATACTCTTACGCTGCTATTACACGGAGATTATAAGCACTTAAGTCTATTAAATCTCCTACTGATTTGATTTTATCATCAACTACATGACTATTTAACTAGCAAAGAAGTTCTAGTACACGTAAGTCAAGCAAGCAAGTTGCGGAAGTGTTAGTATGTTATTTGATCGCCTAAATGTCACTAGTATGAATTTGTATGAAAGTTCTTAGTTACTTCAGAACTTTTTTTAATTCGTTTAAAAACGATTTCTACATTAGCACCTACTTACAAAGTTATTATCCGTCTCATCATTCATCATCATTACAGCCCTTCACAAGTCCACTGCTGAACATAGGCCTCCCCCAAGTAACCCCACAAAGCACGGTCCTGAGCCACCTGCATCCATCGACTTCCTGCATGTCTTACGAGGTCGTCACTCCATCTAGGGGGGTCGCCCTACACTACGCCTACCGGTACGAGGCTGCCACTCGAGAACCTTTCTTCCCCATCGGTTATCGGTTCTTCGAGCTATATGGCCGGCCCATTGCCACTTCAGCTTATTAATCCGTTGGACTATGTCGGTCACTCTGCTTTTAATGCGGATATCCTCATTTCTGAGTCTATCACGCAGAGAAACTCCGAGCATAGCCCTCTCCATAGCTAGCTGAGCGATCTTGAGCGTCCTCATACGGCCAGCAGTGAAGGACCACGTCCCTGATCCGTAAGTCATCACTGGCAACACGCACTGGTACAACACGCACTGCCACTGTACACTTTAGTTTTCAGAGATTGATGTATACCTGACAAGAAGATGTGTCGTAATTTCCCGAACGCTGCCCAGCCGAGTTGAATCCGTCGATTGACCTCTCGGTCGAAGTTGGACTTACCTAGTCGGACTATTTGTCCCAGGTAAACGTACTCGTCAACAAGTTCTGTACTCGGATAGCCATCGTAGCCCTACTGTACAAACACTTCAGTACTTGGATATACCGACAGTCAACTTGGCACCGATGAAGGGACTGTAGCACCGCCCAAATTTCGACGGAATCAAAGGCTTTCTCATAGTCCATATACGCCAGGCAAAGTGGCAGATTGTATTCTTCGGTCTTCTGTATAATCTGCCGCAGGGTATGTATGTGGTCTACGGTACTGAAGCCTTTTCGGAAACCGGCTTGTTCGGGAGACTGAAAGTCGTCGAGTCTGCGTGCGAGACGATTCGTAATGACTCTCGAAAACAGCACGTAGACGCGGCTCAGAAGGGAAATCGGTCTCTAGTTCTTCAAGAGAGCGTTGTCGCCTTTCTTAAAGAACAAGACCACCGCACTTCTGCTCCACGCCACCGGAGTAGCCACCATGGAGGACGGAATTGAAGAGCTTCTGAAGGACTTCAAGTACCGGTGTTCCACCCGCTTTCAGAAGCTCCGCTGTAATTCCATCCTCGCCTGGGGCCCTGCCGTTTTTAAGGTGCTGGAGAGCCATTCTAATCTCGCTGTTAGACGTCAGTCTGAGCGAGGTTAGAATGGCTCTGAGTCCGTCCGGGATATCATCGGAATAGTGTCGGGTAAGACTTGCTCTTGGATCGTTACTCACACTTGCGTGTGGCTCCAACGATGATGTGTACAGCTGCCCATAGAACCTGTCAATCTCACTCAAAATCTCAGGTGTCCCGGAAACGATGCTACCACACTCAGTCTTCAGCTTTGACAGCTGGCTCTTTCTGGCAGACAGATCTCTGGCAATGACTTTGGAGATTCGATCGCTTCTTTAATACGAGCAGTATTAAAGTTGCGTAAGTCTCGCCGCATGCATTTGGAGATCTGTCTATTCAGTTGCCTGTATGCTGTCAAATCTGTTGACGATTGCAGCCTCATCTCCCGTCTAACAGCCATGAGATTAAGAGTGTGATCGGAGAGTTTTTGTGTTCTTCTGCGGCGGGTCTTGCAGAACTTAGCTCCGACCGCATGAACGGTTTCCACGAGCTTGTCATTCATATCGTCCACTGCATTGCAATCTTCTAGGCACTGAAAGCGGTTACGTAACTCGAGCTGAAAAGTCTCGGGATTCTGGATTAGAGCACGAGGGAGACGGAGCGTTGACTTCATTAGACGAGACCTCTCCAACTTAACGTTTAGGTTCAGTGTGCCTCTAACCATTCGGTGATCGCTGCCGGTTTTCACCCTTGCGATTACTGAGACATCACTGAACAGTTGGCGTCTGGTCGTCATAATGAAGTCAATCTCATTTTTTGTCGAACCGTCGGGGCTCGACCAGGTCCACTTCCTGTGGGGCCGCTTCTGGAAGAAAGAGTTCATCATAAAGAGTCCCTCTTTCTCCATAAAGTCGGCCAGCTGCTGGCCCCTACGGTTCCGTTGCCCTACTCCAAATTTCCCTAACTTCAGCTCACCGCCTTCTCTTGTGCCTAGTTTTGCGTTGAAGTCTCCCATCAACACCGTGTAGTGGGTTTTTCGAGGAATGCATGGCTCTGGAAATATCCTCATACATTTCCTCCACCTCCTCATCAGGATCTGTCGAGGTTGGTGCGTAGACCTGTACGACCTTCAGCGAATACCGTTTGGTGATTCTGAGTATCAGGTACGCGACCCTCTTCGACACACTCCCAATCTTTACAACGTTGTTGACGAGAGACTTGTGGACGATAAATCCGACACCTCCTTGGGACAGATGGTCGCCCTCCCGGTGATAGGACAAGTAGCCGGACTCGAGGATTACCGTGTCCTCCCCCTCTCTTCGGACCTCAGATATTCCAATAATATGCCAGCGCAACTTGTCTACCTCTTCTTCCAGCTCCAGGATCTTCTCGTCAGTCCTCAGGGTGCGTGCGTTAAACGTTGCCAGATCGAGTCCGTAGGTGGCAACCGAACCTCCACCGGAGATTCTTAGCACCCCCTGCCCCGCCGTTATAATGGTCGCCACCGTAGTCAGGAATAGCGAGGCCGCCGGGGACTAGGGGCCGTTTATTTACGTCGTTGCTCATGGGGGGATATTTGCCATAGTTGCCACGCTTGGCGAGCGGGTTGGCAACCGCAGTTTTTTTATTATGTTATTGTTGTTATTAGGAAGATGCTGCTGCCCATCTCCTTTCTGTGTCCCTCTGTCGCCTCTTACACACCCACGGGAAGATATGGGGTAGTGGATATTCTCAACCGCCACTACACGGCATTATCCGTCTATTTATCCATTACAGCATATAAAAGTCCACTGCTGAACATACACTGGTCTCCCCATCGATTGCGTCATATATCATCACATGGATTTTGTCATTGTGGCCACACCGGCAGGCGCTGCCAGGCGGGTTGGGTGGCTACTCAGTTTTTTTATATACTTGAGTTCATATCAGAAAGACGTTGCTGCCTATCTCTTGTTTCAATTTTTCTCCGTATTCTTACGACACCCACGAGTAGAAGATGTTTTTAAACCGCCACTACACCGTTTTTCCACCGATTTCCAAAACTATTATGTAGAAATTATTTTGTTATTTTTAGATCTTATCTTATTAATCAAGTGAAATTAATAATTCGAAATAAAATAGAATAAAATGCCAGACAATCATTCCATTTCCAATAGAGTAACCGGTACTCGATTAAAACATATTTTGATGAGATGTCGATAAAATTTACTAAAAACCTAGAAAACAATTTCTGAAGAAAAGAAAGTAACAATGATTGAATGTCATTTTTCCTCCATTAAAATTAAAAATCTTATTTGTACTTTCTTTCATAGAACTTTAGGATGAATTAGATACGTTTGTGTTCATAAATTCCGTCCAACGCATGCGACGTGCTCCACCAGCGGTAGGTGCTGCTTGCTGAGTTCAAGAAGACCCAGCCGACACCAAGCCTTCTATTGGGGATGATGGGTGCTGGGGGCTGCTAGGTGGTCTTGCAGCCCCTCACGCTCACGCAGCTCCAGACGCGTCTTGGCGACCTCTAGGCAGCGGCCCTATGCACTCTTTTTCCATTATCCACAAAGTGGGCGTCAATCAACGGGGAGACGCCCAGGCTCGACACCGTTTCATGGTTCGGACGTAAGCACTAACGAGCCTTTGCACCCTCGATTATGTCGAGGCAAGGCACTCACGCCTCTAGGTAAGGCGCTAACTGACTGTGCTGACGTAACAGTCTTGTCACTTAACTGTTACGTCAGCGGACGACGGGGTACACAAATGTAATGCAAAATGAAATCAAAAATGTAGATTCATTCACACCCCTGAGGGCTAAGATAGAATTCTTATTATCAATAAAAATGATTTCTACACTTACCATACGAAACACAATAGCATTAAGCTGCTATTTTGCGTTGGTTATTAGAATATTGACACAGATAACTTTTCAGTCATTCATTCATTTTTACTAAAGCCCGTCAAAACAACATAAGTCTGAACATAAGTCACGCATAATTGTCACGTTAGGCTAGGGTTAATTTTACAGATTTAAAAAAATATACATTCATTATAAGTTACAAGGCAGAATTAGTAATTATTTGTGTTAACTGTAAGTAAGCAAAAATTGTTTAGTAAGGGTTATTATATTAGGTTCTAAAGAGTACATATTTGATAATAACTCCCGGAAATGAACTCACCGTTACCATACTGTTCCTAAATGTTTTCATACTTGCTGTATAAAATAATGTATTGAACATTATTATAAGTACTGCTGGGTTTCTTGCTGGTTCTTCCCAGTATAGACTTTTTTTCTGAATCATTGGTAAGTAAAGCTTAAACGACTTTCAATACATATTCTTTAAAACTATCTATTAAATAAAAATAAACATTTGTTTGTTCGTATTTTATGCACTGCCATACCGTTCACTAGATTGCTGAAAACTTTGCCAAGTATTTTATGCATTTTCGCGAAGGTTATAGGCATAGTTGGACCCAGTATGTGGCACTGTTGTAGAGTCCAGATATAACTCGTGCGAAGCCGGGGCAGATCGCAAGAATTGATAAAAAATTACTCTGTTCTATTCTATTATATTCTTACTTTTGGCCTTGTTTGTCACACGGAAGACACTTACATATAAGCACGCGCGTTCGCAGAAGCACACACACACGAAGACATATTATGCATACTGACACACACGCGGTGACGTATGCATACGCACACTGTCATACGTACGAAACCAATTTTATTTTCCTTGTTTTATTACGCCCACACACCTCACTCATTTATCAGCGATCCTGTCTATCCAACGGTTATCTAGAAAAGATTTCTGCCAGCAATAAGGCCGCCCGATGTTAACATGTACAATCCAATTATTCTATGCATTTGTTATTGTGTTAAGTGCATAAATAAATAAATAAAATTCGAAAATTCTATACCTATTACTTTTACTTTCTTAAACAATTATAAACAAAAAGCTATTTTCAGTATCAGTTCGCTATAATATTCCAAAAGTTTAACTTCAATGTTTTTAACACTACAAAATATATTTTTTCTTGTTTATAAAAAAAGGTGACAAACGAACACGCAGTTTCATCATACGATGATAAATAGATGTTTTGACCCATCGACACCTATATGTATCCCCCATTGCAATTCAAAACGTAGATGGGTTGTCACCCCTGAGGGCTAAGTACAGTAAAAAGGGTTTTCGGTCTACTTAAACCCCATGGCTCTGACAGCGCGCGACATGTTATACTCCCGTTCGTTCGGGACCTTAATGACGGGAAAATTTGTAAGTTAAAAAATTTTTTTGCTATATTGCAAATTTTGCTATATTTTCACTTTGAGACAATATTTATGGATAAAACTTACAGGATTTCTTGTTGAATGTATAAACTATCGAATAAAATTATTTTTGGTTGGTAGAAATTGTAATAAAATACATAAATTACCCTGTATAACATAGTAGTAGCATATACTTCAATTTTAGTGACAAAATTACTACTAATTTGAATTCTACACTTTTGTTTTTGGAGAAATTTATATGAAAATGTTAGGAAATATGTATATTTTTATGTTTTATATGTTTCCATTCGTTACTCATACCAAAATATTAAAATATAAAAAAATAAAAAAAAAATAATAATATTTTATCTGTGTGACATTTAGAACAATATTTCAAAAATAATTATGTGTGAATTTGAAATAAATACAACCTCAAGTTATTTGAAATATGTAAGAAAACTATTTTTACTTACATTTTACACTAAAAATAAATGAGAATTTGAAAAATAACACATTTATGACCCAACCGCCAAAATGGGTCTTCCAGATTTTGAAGTACTTTTGGCAATTTACTTTTCACTTTTTATACCACAAATTATATATCTACGTGTTCACTATATTACAAGGAATATAAAAAAGTATAAAACTTTCGTTTTTAGTCCAGACACAAATATAAAATTCTATAAAAAAAGACGGAGCACCTTCATCAAAACGACACGTGGAACGCCGAAAGTTCAGAGTGATTTCTTTTTTTTTTTTCTAAAAAACATTGCCAGGTTATGGTTTAAAATAAAAGAGCATATCTTTGTCTTTGATACTATTATCTATTGCATATTGTCTTTGGTTTTGTTTTAAAGGAAAAAATAGTTTTTTCATAAGGCAGTAGGCAGCAGGCTTCTGATCCGACCTGATCTAATTCGACCCGTACCAGAGCCGACGTAAGGTAGGTATTGTATGATCTGATTAGATTGGTAGCCGAGTCAATGGGCTCACTTTATTGCGAGATAGAGCAACGTTTTTTCACGCTGGTATTTTGTGAGAGCGTGGTCGTTCACAAGTCGAGCTGACCACTTCGTGCTGCAACCCTAATGTAGCTTCAACATGGCTCTACCACAAACACATTTAAAAATAAAGAGAAAATCTCATTCAAGTCAGATTAATTATGATGCCGCCGTCTAAACTAATTATAGTTAAATTAGCTAATAAAACATAGCACCGGAATAAACGTCGTGACTGATTAATATATAAATCCATTGCTGCCGGCGTTAATACACTACTATTAACTTGTGGGTTTTATCCTTGCTTCCTACGCAAAATTACCAGGGCTGTCGTATAATAGGTTTATTGTTTTTTATAAAACGTAAAAAAGGCAAAGGCATGTGTATTCAATACGTTCGAGGAATTTTATTTTACGCCATGAAAAATAAAACCTCGGAACGTTGCAACCAAGTTCTGATTCCGTCAAGTTATAAATAACTTAACAATAATATTAAGTAATATACTAATAATAAAGTATTCTATTTATGTAATGCAAAGGCACAACAGTTTGAAAGATTATATTATACGGTAGTTAAATAATTTTCCAATCACATTAGATTTAGTAACTTTTACCAAAACAAAAGTTGTCTTGAACCTGTACTGTTCACTTTTTAGGGTTCTGCACCCGAAGGGTAACCGAGACCCTATTACTCAGCCACCGCCGTCCGTCCGTCTGTTAGTAAACGGGCTGTATTTCATAATCTGTAATAGGTAAACAGTTGAAATTTTCACAGAAAGTGTATTTCTACTGGTTCTTTAACAACCTATAATAAAAATAAATTAAAAATCAAAGGGGCTTCCCGACTACAAACAAAATTTTTGGCTCTTATTTTTTGCTCGATCATAATAGTAGTGAATGCTCACAGAGTTTGCTATTTTCTATTTTTATTATTATTATTTCTATTGCTATATTCGCCATAAAATAATTATATTTGAAAATTAAAGGGGCTTCGATACAGGAGAAGTCTTTTTTCTGTTACAAAAGTATTTAAAAAGTACCTACATCAATATCTTCTATACTTATAATAAATCTGTAGAGAGATCAATTCTGTACATGAAATATATTTCCGAAATAACTATCAGGGGGTGATTAGTGATCGATACTGGTGCCAAAAATGCAAACAGTAAAATCTCGGAGCTTCCTGATTATATTTGTCTGCTCTTACGTTTATAACACTCTCACTCATCCCTAATTAAAAAGTTAACATTATTATCTATTCAATAAAAAAGAATCATAGAAATCGGTATAGAAACATCAAAGTTATACATGAAATACGCTAATAAGCAATCGCGCGTGAATACTGAATCATGCTATAAGGATTATTTTTGTGTAACGGTCGCCGCGCTCGATGCGGCTCGCGGCGGGAGGTATAAAAAGGCGGGGGGTCCAAGTGCGAGCTCAACACATTCCGCCTGTGGCATCGCTCTCGAGCGGTTGCATCCAGGTAGTCCGCGCTTTCGTCCTTGTACGGTAGTGCTCTCTCGCTCTCGCGCCTCCGCTGTCCTGCTCGCGCTCTACAGCGTTGACGCATTGCTCACTCCGCCGGTGGCATCGTTCTCGGACGGTCGCCTCCAGGTGGTCCGCGCTCTCGTACCAGTACGGTAGTGCTATCCTGCTTCCGCGCCTCCGCTGTCCTGCTCACGCAGAGCAGCGTCGAGGCTGGTGAGTCACTTTCACGCTAACAGTTCTTGCCCCCCTGTCTTCGGGCAGGCAGATTTGACTGACCTCCGCTTTTTTTTTATACGTATATTGTCTCGTAGTACGTCTCGCGTTCAAGTCCCTGTTCTACTGAGAACAGGGACCCGTCCCAATCGTTACAGAGCTTAGCTCTACTGCCCCAAAATGGCCACATATAGCCTATCTGAGTCCCTCGCCGCCCTCATAAACCAATATGGGTTAAATAACAATGAGACGGTCCTCGCCGCCATCGCCACCATCGCCGCCCAGGCTCCCACCCCCCTACCCCTCAGGCACACCATCCGCCGCCAATAATCGCGAAATACCTCGAAACGTGGAACTCTTTTGCCCCCCTAGAGTCTTTTGCCCCCCTAGAGATGGAGTACGCCTGCTCCGAGTCCTCGGCGCCGGCTTCCCGGAAGAGGCCCGCCACCACTTCAGGCACCGGTTCATCGGAATCCTATGACTCCGACGGAACCGGCGAGTCTACATTCACCACAGTTAATTCCAAGCGCAACGGTAAGCGCGCCGCGTTAAAACGCACCCCCCCCCCCCCCTATCTCAGCGGCCCCTGCCGCTCCTACAACCTCCGCAGCCCCCGCCGCTGCCGCCGTCCCACTTATGTCACTAGACATCCCCACACCGTCCAAACCAGCCTCTCGTTGTGCTCCAGTCCTTGCCAAGAAGCAAGTCCCACCCCCTGTCTTCCTAAGAGACAAGTCAAAATTTACCCAACTCTCAAAAACCTGCTACGACGCAGGAATCAAATATGACCATGCCATCAACCTTGGCGAATCTATCAAAATCGTCCCTAGCTCAATAGAAGACTTCCGAAAACTCACCAGGCTTTTCACAGCCGAACGAGTATCTTACCACACCTACGCTCTTCCGGAAGAGCGAAAAGTCAGAGCCGTCATGCGAGGCGTCCCCTTCGAATTCACCAACGAGGAAATCCTTGAGGACCTTAAGTCCCAAAGATTCCCCCGTAGAAGCCGTGCACAAAATGCACAGTAGAACGGGCAAGAGGTTCAACCTAGCCCTTGTCATCCTAACCTACGGGCCGGAGGCAAAAGCCATCTTCCGGCAGGTACGCACAGTGTGTGGCCTGTCGAAAGTGAAGTTTGAGCCCCCACATAGGCGCGGATTCCCGGCGCAGTGCCACCGCTGCCAACTATATGGTCATGCGGCGGCCAACTGCTTCGCCCCACCCAGGTGCGTTAAGTGCCTCGAACCCCACAACACTAACTCTTTAGAGTTGGTCGCCCCCGGCCCAAAGACGCCGAATCCCCGCCCGCATGTGTCCTGTGCAAACAGACAGGCCACCCGGCTAACTACAGGGGCTGCCCCTGCGCACCTCAACCTCGCCCCAGTAGGCAAGCTCCACCGCCGGTCAATGACCGCTCATTCACGGCCCTCTACCAACGGCCCCGTCAGGGCCTTCCTCAGCCCATCCAGGGCTTCTCTCGGCCCTCTCAGGGTCCCCCTAGGCCCCCTCAGGGCATAATTCGGCCCCTTCCGGGCTTCTCCAAGCCCATGCAGCCTCCAGTCTTCCCCTGGGGCCCCAAAAAGGCGGACCCACCGCGGACAACCTCCTACCCCCAAGAATTAGAGCCCACAGCTGATTACTATAATACACTGTATTCCGCTATTAGGAATATTGACATTAGGGAAATCACTGTAGTAGCACGCAAACTGCGCGCTGCGAAGTCCCCTCAAGAACGTCTCCTCGCTCTTTCAGAGCATCATAATCTTCTGTTAGCGTTGTAAGTTAAGTTTACTTAATTAACTTAACTTCAATGATAGAGCAGTTTGCTCTACCAAAATCTCACGGTCGTATCAAACCTAAGGGTTTATCGCTTGTATCTTTTAATATTCGCGGTTTGCGAAATAACCTCTTTCTTCGGAATCGTGAAGTCGATTTCCTTCTCCTACAGGAAACTAATCTCAAAACTAAGGACACTAAAGGCCTTTCTATTAAAAACTTCTCTCTTCTTCGTAACGACAAAGGCAAACTCGCCCCAGCTTACAACCCGCCCCAAGATGAGGCCATTTTATCTTTAGAATTCATCAAGAGATAACGCCCCATACTCTATTCAAAAATTTCTCTCAACCTCAACAATCACTAACATCTAGGATCCGACCACCGACCGGTCTCCCTCATTCTTGGCCATCAGCCACCTCCCCCAACACACACGAAAACTTTCACTAATTGGAAGGGATTCAAGGAGTCCCTAGCTAAAGCTCTGGACTCACAGGACTCTACCATCTCCCTATCGTCGGACTTAGACAGTCCCGAAAAAATCGACACCGCGGTCGATTCACCTTCCACCCTTATCAAATCCTCCCTTAGGGAGAACGAAAGGATCATCCCGGTTGCTAACAATAGTGGGCTTCCCCTACATATTAGCAACCTATTAAAAGCCAAAAAAGCTGCTTTCCGGAGAGCAGCAAAATATCCCACCCCCGAATATAGGCGCGCGGCCAATCGTCTTCAACGAGAACTCCGTTTCCGCCTCTCTGAATTTCGAGACCTCGAAAAGAGTAAACTCATGGAGAATATCTCTCCATCTCATACAGCGTACTATCAGATGGCCAGAGCCCTCCGCATAGACTAACCCACACTCCCCCTCTCTCCCGTCCCGACAGCACGGTTGCCTTCGAGGACGAGGAAAAGGCTGAGTGCTTTGCAGATAGCATTGCCGCACAATGCTCTCCTAGCTCTCAACCCGTCGACCCCTCACACGTCCAGGCAGTGGAGGATGAGGTCCGCCGCCGGAACTCACCCCCTACGGCCTCCGAACCTATCTCTGTGTCCAATGATGAGATTTCATCCCTCATCGAAGGACTTAAGCCTAAAAAGGCCCCGGGCGCGGATGGCATCTCCAACCAAGCCCTAAAACACTTTCCTGAGCAGGTGTTAACCTTTTTATCTATTATCTTCAACGCCTGCTTCAACCTTAGTTACTTTCCCACTACGTGGAAAGAGGCAACTGTGATTGGAATTCCCAAGCCAGGCAAGCCTCTCAACCTCCCCTCCAGTGATCGCCTCATTAGCCTCCTCAAGACAATGGGCAAGCTCTTCGAAAGAGTCATCCAAACACGTATGAGGCGCTATCTGTTTCCCACAGACGGTGACCCTCTTATCATTCCCCATCAATACGGTTTCCGAGCGCAACACTCATGTCCCCAACAAGTACACCGTATTGTGGAATATATCCTCAGCGGTTTTTATCCTCGTCGTCATAAGACCATCGCGGTCTTTTTCGACATAGCTAAAGCCTTCGATAGAGTCTGGCATACAGGCCTTATCTACAAACTCTACAAAATAGGTCTCCCCGATCGTCTAGTACGTCTCGTGGCCTCTTACTTAAAGTATCGTACCTTTCGTTTTAGACACGAAGGCACGCTATCCTCACAGCGAACTATCAAAGCTGGTGTCCCTCAGGGCTCAGTACTTGCTCCTTTGCTGTACATCCTGTTCAGCAACGACATTCCTATCCCGTCGAAAGGTGTTCAGCTCTCTCTCTTCGCAGACGACACTGCTATCTACTGCAAAGGTATCTCACTACCCTTCATACGGAACAAGATTCAAAAGTCAGTTGATGACCTAGGAGGCAAAAAATCGATAACGGAGAAGAGCTCGGCCGTTCACTTCGATTATAAACGACGCCGTCTCAAAAACACTCCACCAATACGTATGCTAGGGACCCCTGTCCCCTGGCATACGACCGCCAAATATTTAGGTGTCACTCTAGACACAGGGCACACTTTCAGACCCCACGTCAAAAGAGTAACCCGTCACGCACGGTTTTATCTGAGTAGGCTCAACAGTATGTTGGGCCGACACAGTAAAATGTCCCTTAGAAACAAGCGTACCCTTTATAAGGTCCGTATACGACCAGTCATGTCCTACGCGGACCCCGTTTTTGCCCACGCCAACCCTAAAATTATTAATGAACTCCAAATAGTTCAAAACCTTTTCTGTCGTCGAGCTGCGAACGCACCTTGGTACGTCCGTAATGCTGACCTTCATCGGGACCTAGAGCTCCCCACAATTCAACAATTTCTCCAAAAACTCTCTGAGAACTTCTTCAAAGCCTCAGAGTCGCACTCAAACCATTTAATTCGTGAGGCAGCTACTTATGCAGCCCCACCCCCCTCTCGCTATCGAGTCCGCAGGCCGAGAAACTCTCTCTCGGAGCCGCCTAATAAACTAACAAACGACCTAAACTGTCTCCTGGCGGCTCAGGCCGACTCTAATTAAATTAAATTATTTAATCATAATTAATTTGCCTTCGTAGGCACTCCCTCAGCGGCTCGTAGCCGCCTGCGCCCTCTTTTTCCAAAAGAGGGTCGCTCACGATAAAGCACAATAAAGCTTAATCAGCCGGTTGCCTGTCCCTAAAGGCGGTTTTTAGAGGGTATCACTTAGGGTCCCCGGTAGGATGTGAGTCCCTCATAACCACGATAGACCGGCTATCGTGGTATGCGTAATACATTTTCCGCCTCCCTACGTATAGGGTAGCCCTTTAACTGCTTCGGGCGCAAAAAAAAAAAGTGCGAGCTATTTGCTCCCCCCTTTCTGCCTTGCGCCCTCCTTTCTGCCAAGGAGGGTAGCGTCCGTATACGGCTTATAGATCTCTAGTTAGACCGTTAAGCCAGTCCCTAAAAGGTGGGGTTTAGTTGGTAAAAGTTTCCACATAACCAAGCAGCCGGCTACGTGGTATGATATGAGCATTCCCCACCTTCCTCCCCCGCTTTCCGGAGGGTTGCCCATATTCACTTCGGGTGCAAAAAAAAAGAGTGCGATCTTCATACAATATTTGGCTGTTGATGCGAATAGACGTTCAGAGTGTTCGACCTTATTGACAGACAATATTTGATTTTAACAAACCTTGCTTATCAGCGCGACTTTTAGTCTACTCTTACGTTTAATAATTTATTTTTAGATTTTTTGGTTGATTATAAAATAGGTATTAGTTATTTTGATAGTGTTTAAATGTTTCTTACTCGTATTATTAGCTTAATTATAAATTAAAGTTTTTTATTTATTTATCTGTAGTTTTAAATAGGTACCTAGGTATCAAATAGGTTATTTCTTTCTATTAGACGTAGTTTAGGTACCTACTTATATATTTTTTAGAATTTAATTTTGGATCTAAGGATTTATTTAGGATCCGTTTTATTATTTAAGTAGGCATTTAGATTTTTTAAGTGTATGGTAGCTATAGTTAGGACCTCTAACGTAGATTATTTTGTTAGGTAACTGAATGCCGTCGATTAAAAATAAAATACGCAATGCCACCTAAAAAACGATTATCTTTATCTCGAAATTCGAGAGAAGCTAAGAGAATGAGAAATGTGCGTTCTCAAGAATCGGCAGAGGAAAGAGCAAATCGGTTAAACTCTATGAGAGTTAGTGCCTCAACTTCTCGAGCCAATGAAAGCTCTCCAGAAAGAGAGATGCGATTAGCAGCTGACAGAGCGAGACGAGCTACATCACGGGCGTCTCAAAGTTCTTATCAACGAGAGCTAAGGATTACCATTGACCGAAAACAACATGTGTTATCCCGAGAAGCTGCTCTTTCCCGGGTTAGCAGTTCTATAAATCTTTACGTTCACGTGCCGGACGGGTCAACTTTCAACATAGTTTACCCGGAAGCTTTGCGCTGAAGTATTTTTGTTCTGTAAGTACTTAAGCCAGGATCCGCTTACGAAGTAGCGTGCAGAAGCTAGTTGTACATAAATCTTGTGCGATGGTACGGAACCCCTTATGCGCGAGTCTGATTCGCACTTGTTCAGTTTTTACTATGAATTAATTGCTAATTGCAAAAAAATCTATTGAAATTCTATATTCAGTTAGAAGTTTTTACATTTTTTTTAGATATTGACTATTGGTAATTATGCCATACCTTACTTAAGTAAAGTACAATTCTTCATCAACTCAAAGCCCCGATCGCAGTGCCAGACGTCTTAGACCTTTGACGCTGCCTTTGATGAAGTATTCCTAACATATTTTATTTATCCGAAAGATTCTTTTAATGAGCTAAGAGGAAGATGCTTTAGAAACGGTTGTTCCCGACAGAAGTTAAAATCATATAAAACAAAATCCTCATTATTTGCCTTTAGATTACTTTCAGATTTTTCTCAAACTTACCTGGGGATTACGATGGCGGACAGTAGCAAAATATTTTTAGGACTGTTGTGTTATGAAATTAAACACAAATTCATGATTTTATTTGATAATGTAATTTAACTATGACATACCACTAGATGACCAAAAATTATTATTTACCTGCATTTTAACGAGCGATGACAAAGGACTTAAAGTGTAAAATCAACTAAAAACACAACCCAAACTTCCTTGAGTGGTGATGGAGAGCATTACTGCTAGTATATTTACTGTATGGTGAGACTAACCTGCATAGTAAATATGGGGACATTTCTCACATAATAAATGTCCACTTGCGCAATATTATAAATGCTTAAGTCCAGTGCACTTAAAATACTTACAAACGAAGTTTATGTCTTGTGGTTATATTGTCCTATATCTCGTAATAAGAATGTTTCACTCTCGAATCAAATATATGTTGTGGTTGTTTTTGTTTAGTGTAACACTCTCTTTTTCTCTCTTCTTTATAAGAGCTTTTATTATTACAAGCCCGTAATTGACTACGCCACCTGGTAAGAGGCCTTCAATGGTAAATCGCACTGTCTTAACGTAAGAAATGCCTGTCACTCTTGCCTTGAAGGCGTCCAGATTTTAATCAGACGAAATAACAGACGGCGGCAAGTCATTTTAGTTCTTTGCTGTATACGTTTCTAAAGACAAATCAAACAGTTTAATTCGTATGCGTGGAATATAGACAACAAAGGGGTAAATACCCGCCTTGTGTCCAAAGGTGGGAAGGGGAAGGAGGAATTAAGGCATGTAATTATTATAAGGTTGTATTATAACTATTATAATAATTACACCCACACACGCACAAACACACACACACGTTTTTTTCATTTTTTATAGGGTAGGATGACAAACGAGCACACACCATGATCCACCTGATGGTAAGTGGTTGCTGCGACCCATAGACATCTACATCTATCCTCGATTACAAATCAAAATGCAGATGCGTTGTCACCCGTAAGGACTAAGATGGAGTGCCTCGTTTCCAGTAAAAAGGGTTTCATAAGTAAGTTTATGTGGTATGCTATAATAATTTATATAATCGTATTGGCCGACACTCACGAGGTAACTCTACATACATAGACAAAGTAAACGTCATTTAGGCAATATTCCTTTTAGAAAGGATCGACAAAAAAGAAAAATAAGTTATATATTATGATCAAGGTCCGCCTAAAATTTAAAAGTCTTTGTTTTATTATTAAAATATGTTGCACTGAAAGCCAAAGTTTTTGTCAATCGTTTTCATCAATATTTTCAGCCCTAAACTCGACAAGGTGTGAAATTGACAAGTCGGCGTTTGCGCACAAGTCAGCAATTAATCGGGACCTCATAACAAGGATCTTCATACATAATTCAGTTAATGTTTTCTGTCAATCACCGCCATTGTTCGCTTGACGCAAATTGCTTGGCGTAGGCCCTCCTAAGGCATAAAATTAAGACGATTAGCGTACAGAGAAATCCACAGCGAGGCCGCGTGTGGCTGCCACATTGTAGGTGCAATTTAGTTCATGGAAAACCTTTGCAGGCTCGATTTGAATTCAAACGTAAGGGCTGTATCACATAAATAAATTCCCCTTTTATTTCCTTGTTTTAAAAGTCTTGGCGTGTGTTTCAACTTAGTTAAAACCTTAGCTAAATATAAAAAAAAAAAATATATATATATATATATATATATATATATATATATATATATATATATATATATATATATAACTAAGGTTTTAACTAATAATATATATATGCTTTAAAATAGTTTGAAATGGATTGTAATACGTAAGGTGCAATTTTGTGTATTAAATGCCTATGCATATGAATTATTAAAGTACTTGATTTCACAATTGTTTCGATGAAGATCTCAATTTTTTTATCCGCTTGGGCGACATTTTCATCTTCAACTATCCGCTGCGTGTAGCTGTCTTCAAAATCTCCCCAAAACATCGAAATATGACACAACAGCATATTGTGAAGAATTTTGTAAATTAAATATGCATCAAAATATGCTGAACTTTTAATATTCCGACTAAAGGACTCATGTTCATGTAATAAATTGAAAAAATTAAAATAAAATTATTTAATCGTACTAGAATAGAACAGTGAACTTTACTTGTTTTTATGTGAAATTATATAATCAAGTAATTCTGGTTATGCTGCATTTTGGATAATTTAAATTATTATATATTACTAGAGATTACCTCTATTGTCTCATTTTCTAATTTAAATTACTCGAAACTGATTCCAAATTCAATGTAAAGTAATTATACTGCTAATTAGAAGCAGATGCCTGGGGGCTACCCAGCAATTAATCGTTGGCTGAGTTAAAATATAAATAATAAGATAGCGCATTTGCTAACAGTCTTAAACTGTACTTGGATAGATAATATCTATCTCCAGTCCATCCCTTACTGGCTCGGCTCAACTTTTTATTAATTTTATCTTAAGTGATTATCATATACAACCTTTTCTTCTAGGTTTTAATTTTGAACGACCAGAATTCAGTCCATTTAGTTCAGTCTAGAAGTGAACCACTACAGTGATACTACATAGTGGTAGAACTCCTTTCCTTCGTACCACCGTCTTACTTATTCTTCCTGCTGCGAAATAGCAGTGCTAACACGGCTTTATTCTTGTCAGATGGGTAAAGAGAGGTCACAGGTTGTAAGGCATTCCATATAAGTTCTCAGAGGCGACAAATGCATCATCTGTAGTGTTCTTAGTTGAAGCTGGCTGCAGATGTTCATGGAATTAAGAACATCAAGAGCGTACTCAACCTGGGGAGCTTAAATATCACAAGAAAATTCTAGCAGTACCTTTTTTCTGTCATTCTAATATATAACAATACTACTCAACTTTAAAACATGTATTTGACGATACCGAAAGTCTTCAAGTTATTACAAAGAAATTAACATCAAAATTCGAAAAACCTTTAATATTCCTACTCTTTAGAAATTTGACATGACATTAAAATGATGTTATATGTGCATGTGTGCGTTACATTATAGATGATGTGAAAACCGCTCGCCTCCAAGGTCCCGCGTTGTTAACGGATAACCTTCCGAGAGGTATTTGTGATTAGAACCGCCAATCAACGTTTCCTAACTCCAAGCCTCTTATTTATGTATTTTATTATTTTACAGCTAATATCTTCGAAGTAATAAACAACTTAGACGGATGTAGCGACATTTTAAAGAATCTACTCGGTAGCGATATACACAAATAACGTCAAGGAGAAAATAATTTGAACAAAGCTGTGTCTAAGTTAAATGACACATTTAGTACAAACCGCGTGTGAATCGAAAACATTTTTGTGATTGTATCAGGTTTTATTATATACTTCGTGACATTTGTCTTTGTGAAGTGTGTTAGCTTATTAAATCTAATGCAGCTATTATACATAAACCATATATGATTTACTTAAATTATAAGCCATTCATCATAATTTATATAATATTGTTAGGTAGTATTTATATACTAAATATACATACTTACTATACACATAACGTCGAGCCTGTAATTCCCGATGGGGTAGGCATACAATGATTAGCTAACTATGTGTTATGGTTTTTAAGATAAGCACCCCACCAATGCAGACTTTTTTGTTTAAAATCACTGAGAAAAACTTCTAGATTTGGAACAATTAAATCGTTTACAGGCTATACATTTGTTCCAAACATTTGATCAAATAGTTGTTCGATACACGATTCAAACTAGCGCCGCAGCATTACAACCTAAGGTACGACAACGACGAAATTTATATATTATTTTTTAAATATGGCTAAATTTAGCTGACTGCGAATTTTTAATTATAAAATAATATTCTCAGCAGAGTATTTATTTCCTCCATCATTCACAAGTCACTGTCTATCAGCCGTCTGACTTCTTCAAGTGTCATCGGTGATGAACTAATAACATGACCTAAATCATAAATACTTAAAACAGCCAGCCGGAGATACATTCTCTAAATTTCTTTAGAAACAACAAAGCCCGAAAAGATTTTTTACAGAATTAAAGGTGACAAACAAGAACGCAATTAACGTGATAGTAAATTAATACTGTGACTGTGAATTAAGTATACAAAAAAATATTCTTTATCACCCTTTAAGTTCTAAGATGGATTGCCTCTACCAAAGACCCGTTCTCGCCATTCACCATAGGACCTGTGTGTCCTTCCAGCTTAATGTTATGTACCCTGGTCGAGCCGATCTATTCGTATGGCATCCATAATATACTACATGCTCTACGTGACTGTACCACTTTTGAATTTCCCTATTTTTCCCTAAATAAAATAAAAATTAGTACTTATTACAATGTAAGAGACATCATCTTTATCCTTGGGGTGACTATTCAGCTAGGGTCTAATAGAGTTGTAAGCAGTTGACTGCATTGGTCACCGGCTATAAAAAATAGAGTATTTTAAGCAGGAAGACATTCGAAATACGTCAGCAGACTACGAACCAAGTACCTCACCCATTGTTTAAAGTTAATTTCCTAATTGCATCAACTTTTCTCACCTTATACCGACTTTCAATGGCACGGAAGTTACCCGATCTCATTGTATACGCATTTGCATGTTATTAATGCGATTCTTTGTTGTTACTATGATAGAAATCGAGCCACAAGGTCGGCAGTGTAATAACATTAATTGTACCGGCACTACATCAGTAATAGCGCCTGAGATGGATGATTATAACAGCGATTACGTTTTTATTGATAAAACGTGTTTATTCCATGCTCAATTCTCTCTCGACTTGTTTTTGAGGTTTGTAATTTAAGTATGTAATGTTTGTAAGCCATTTTCAAATAGATGTTAAGATGAGTTTGATTATTACGTTCGGAAATATTACTACTAGAACTGTACTGTAGAAATGACGTTTTGCGCCAGACTGATTTCGATAGTGGCATTTTTTTACCTAATATGAGATTTAAATGAGCTAACATACCAACTTATGGGTAGTAATAGGCTAGTGCTACCCATAACGAACTTGTGTACAGCCTATATAAGTCCCACTGCTGTGGACAGGCCTCCTCAGAGCTCTCTAGAGTTAGGAAAATGTACGCCGCGCTGCACTGCCCCAATGCGTGTTAGCGTACTTCACATATCTACCAAATATACTTTTTCTTATCTCTGACATGCAGGTTTCCACGATGATCATTTTCCTCAACAACCACTCACATGATGTTTTCCAGTGAAAAGTGGTAAATCAGCACTTAAAATTGCAATTAACAATTTCATCGGTACCGACGGGGATCTAAACCGGGTTGCGCACGTGTATATTTATAGCGAGCGTTTAGAACCACCACGGTATTGAACATAATGACTCTCAAATAATGGCATCTATACTCGATTACGAATCAAAATGGAGATGCGTTGTCACCCGTGAGGACTAAAATGCAATGCCTCGTTTCCAGTAAAAAGGGTCTCCGCTATTATTTTACGCCGGTATTCTGTGAGAACGTGGTCCTTCCCCGCTCGAGCCGACCATTCGTGTTACAACTATACTACTAATATAACTGCAGTATGGCTGTAAAATTACTTTTAAGGCAACAAATGAGATAAAAAGCAATTTAACAGAATTTAACCTTATAAACTAAACTACTTATTAATTATGTACAAAGCCATCTAAACGGAATAAATAACGTGATAAAAATAATTAGTGTTAAGTTATTATTATACTTATATATTCATAAGCACAACATACACTCAACAGGTAAGAGAATATAAAATTGTTTTATTTAAATAAAAAATAATTTAACAGAATTTAACCTTATAAACTAAACTACTTATTAAATATGTATAAAGCCATCTAAACGGAATAAATAACGTGATAAAAATAATTAGTGTTAAGTTATTATTATACTTGTATATTCATAAGCACAACATACACTCAACAGGTAGGAGAATATAATTTTTTTTAACATAATGTATATGAGGTCTATCACACAAATATGGAATATTGTAACTAAATTACTAACAGGGTTATATATTATGTAATTTAGATCATGGCTACCTGTAGTACGTCAGAATAGTTTTATATATTATAAATTTGCTAACATTTTATGAGAGTCAATCAGTAGAGAGGGTAGTACGAAGTCTACTCTACAATCTCATATATATTTCTAAGTCGTAAAGATTATGATCATCTGGTTTAGTAAAAATTTATAAATTTATTTATTCGTTGCACAAAAAAAGTGAACACTATAAAATTCTTTAAAGTAATTAAAACTAAAAAAAAACTTGATATGTGTGACTTTTACTTGATATGTGTGACCACAATTACAGGTGCAAACAACAATGTAATAATATGAATACTAGAACACTACATAGTATGGAAAAATATGTAACAGATACAAAATAATTACAGCTAAATAAGAATAATTTGGAACAAGTTGATAATTGAATCAGTACATTAAATATAAGTGCGTGGTAGAAGCATGCTGCAGCTGTATTGAAGTTGCATCACAAATGGGTCGGCTCGACCGGGGTGGGACCACGCTCTCATAGAATACGAGCGTAAAGTAGCAGCTTAATGCTGCTGTTCTTCGTATGGTGTGTGTAGAAAACCGGAGATCCTTTTTACTGGACTCGAGGCATTCCGTCTCAGGCGTCAGGGGCTGACAACGCATCTGCATTTTGATTCATAATTGAAGATAAATGTGGATGTCTATGGGCCACTGCATTCACTTACCATCAGGTGGACTGTGTGCTCGTTTGTCACCATTATTATACGTATAACAATGCCGTCTATGTCAGATGCAAAATACCCCGTCTGGCAAGAGACAGCAGCGCCAAAGGTACGAGACGTCTGGCATTCCGATATAATAACCTAGAAACTGATAAACTTTTACCTTAAACTAGCTTCTTAATTAAATGATATTGTTTAACAAAAAACTTCACCTCAACTAACTAGCGTAACTGGAAAATAATTAAATTAATCGCTTGTTAATGTTTTAATTTTGTTTATAGAGTACTGCCAAGCCAACACCTAGCAAGAGCAAAATTGAAGGAAAAAGTATCATAATACGTGTTATAAAATTTAGTTTTTTACTTTTCACACAAATTGGGTCTACCCAACACTTTTTGCTAGACTGGTCGTGAAATTAACATACAGTATTAAATAATGATAGGTAGGATAGGATATTGAATCTAAAAACTTGATTGAAAACTTTCAATGATACCAATATAGGGAACAAAATTAAAATTTATTTAAAAATATTATAAAATTTATTCCTAGGTCATAAAATTTTTATTTTTCACCGTATTTGATTGCATCTATTTAGCTTGTCATTATACCAAGTACAATTTTAAAACCGACTTTGTTACATGCCTAGTGCAGTTATTTTTACACATCAGTCTTTACTTTTGTTTTTAATATTCACAAATTATAAATACTTAGTTTAGATTGACTGGTGAAATGATATACCTACCACTTTTATTAAAATTCCACATACGTCTGTTTCTTCAACGCCTAACTATCGCACAATTTGGCATTTTTGAAATAAGTTGCACCCAGCTGCACTTGACACAAATATTGGGCAACGAATATAACGTCAAAAGAGTTGTGTTGACTTTTAAAGGTGCGAATGGACATGTTAGTGGCTACACGGGTACCACAGAAATCAAAATAACAAGACAATTTATATTTAGATTTCTGTGACGGGCACCGACCAATCCCGCGTCCTATTGTGTATGTATTATAGTATTCTATGCCGCTGAACATAGGCCTACCCCATAGGTTTTTTTTATAGAATAAGGATGACAAACGACCACACCGTCCACCTGATGGTAAGTGGATGTTTTGGCCCATAGAAATCTACATTTAGCCTCGACTAAGAATCAAAATACAGATGCGTTGTCACTCCTGAGGACTAAGATAGAATAGGTAAGCATATCATAGTAATGATCACATTATAAAATAAAACAAAACGTTAAAAACAGAATTGTGAAGCACAAAGACAGGTAATATAATAAATGGAATTCTAATCATACAGATAAATTACTGACGTTGACGACAATACATGATAAGATCTATTGCTTAGCCTCAAATTAAGACATTTATTATTGCATATGAACAAAGGTATTTTTAATAAATAAATCGCCTTTAAAACATTAGTTAAATAAAACCTAATCAATCAAAGTGATCTGAACGCGATCGATAGACAGTACAATGACAGGAACAATAAATCTAACAACTATTAATCCTATAACGAACAGTGTAGTGAGCACAGTCAGATTAATTTGTCTTATTTTGTAAACACTAAGAACTCATTGCTAAAATGTAAAGGTCAAAACATTCAAAAGTTTAATAATAATTTTAATAGCATATTACTAATGATTTTGGTTACACTATACATTGAGTGAAGTTCGCCTGCCGTCATATGGTGGCCCAGTACGGAGGGTGGAACATTAACTTTTTTGTTGCAATATTATTATAACTCGAAATGTATTTCTGTTTACCTCATATAAATATAGATTTGTAGTAGTTTTTTACTTCATCCATCCATAACAGCCTATAGCCTACAGCCTATAGCCTATAAAAATTCACTGCTGAACATTGGGCTCATAGGGGCGGTTTTGTTATAGTTGTCACGTATAGTATACGGATTGGCAACATTAGTTTTCGTTTTGAGTTGTTATCAGGAATATGATGCTGCCTATATTCTGTTTAATTTGCCCTCTCTCGACTCTTACAACACCCACGGCACGATATGCAGTAGTAGATATATTTACATCGTACTACACCTAAATATGTAAATATATAGTGAGAAGATGACGTGACTACTGATTTACTATTATTTATACAAACACTCGCACATAACACGGCTAATTGCTATAAACATTATTCCACTTTTCAATCTTATTGAAGTCACCGTTTGTTAAAAACTTGTTCATTGTCAAGTTTGAATGTACCACGAACACGTCATACGGTCTATTCGAATCATGTTCCCCTAGTAGATTTCGATCACGGCAACATCTTTCGCAAACTGTCAAGTGGCATCAGTATAAATACTTTTCAGGGTCTAGAATCGTTTCGAAGACAAATACAATACTAACAAATCTAAAAAAATGTATGTTTTTCGCAAAGATTGTCTCTGGTTCCCTGATAGACTGCCTTATAGCAGGGATATTTAACATACCGAATTTTGTGGAATTCATTGAAAGATGGCTATATTTAGTAGAGGATTGTGATGGAATGATATATTTTTTATAGAATCAAAATGACAAACGAGCACACAGTATACCTGGTGGTAAATGTATCCATTTACTACTAGGTAGAATATCCATACTGTGTCTTAGCCCATGGACATTTACATCTTTCCCTTGCCCTAAAATGCAGATGCGTTGTCACCCCTGAAGACGGAATGCCTCTTTTCCAGTAGACACATTGTCAGTTTCTATTCACTCACCATACAGCAGAACACAGCTGAATTAATCTTCTATTTCACGCTGGTACGAGTATTTTTAATAGTGTCGATCGAATCGATCCATTCATGACACAATCACAATATAGCTACACCAAGCCTCTACCACGTATAAAGGTAACAGAGCCGCGTTATGGGTTTTATATAGTATACATGATTATAAACCGTGGTATATACTCCGGTTGCGATTCGAACCAGGCATTTGAATTAAAATTACAAGTCTGACTAGGTCACTAGTCGCTTTAGGCCTGTCTTCCACAACACTTTGCTAAGGAAACTAATTACAGTTTCTAGTTGAAAATAAGTTAGAATGATATCATTATACAACCACGTGCCAAAATCAATAGAAATGGACATACTTAATGCATAATTAAGTTAACTTACGGCCTATATACGTCCCACTATTGGCCACAGGCCTGCCTTTATTTCAGAGAGGTTTTTAGGATAAGAAAGTGACCGCCGCGCTGCTCTAATGCGTGTTGGCGAACTTCACATGTCATCAAAGTATTTTTTTTTATTTCTCAGACATGCAGGTTTCCTTACCATGTTTTCCTAAGCCGCGGGGCACATGGTAAATCAACACATAAGATTGCAATTAACAATTTAATTGGTGCCGGCGGGAATTGAACATGATTTGCTCGTGTACTGTGAAATTTACAACGAGCGTTAACCATCTGAGCTACCACGATGCATAATCCTTTGGATAATTTTAAGCAATTAATTCATGAACAATTTTCTTATAAATTCTAAAAAATATAATAAAAGCAGAAAATTGACAATCTTTAAGAAATATTTAATCCACAAACGGTAGCAAAGGAGTTGAACGAAATTGCGTGTTTGACATCGTTCCTAACAATTATACAAAAATATGTAAATAATAAAACGATAAATTATAAGCATAATTAAATGGGTTTTATTTCTGTAGTCCTTGGGACAATCATAAAAATATTTTAAAACTGAAAAATGAAAACTAATGCTTTTGCTTTAGCAAGAACGAAACGTTTTTAACTTTTTTAATTAAGAATGTTGGCTTGAACGCTTGTCATTTAAGCCATGTCTTAATTTCATTCAGGATCTTCGTTTTTATGGATTTTTTTTCTTCTAAATATACTGGTGCGTCACCGTGCGAAGTTTTTGGAAGATTTTGAGGACAGTTCAAAGAATGAACAGTCGATGACGACAGCTACTCAAGTTCATAAGACGCCTAAGCGATCAAAATAACTTTTGGTTTATATATACGTCGAAGCAATTGTTTCGTCGTTTTCTCTAACAGTTCACGTGCACAGATACTTAATACACAAAATTCCGTCACTTTTCTCAAAATTCATTTCAAGCCATTATTTAAATGATAAAACAGGAGTAACATTCCGTCGTTGGTCAAGTTCCTACCAAAACCACCACGTTTTATGTATGTGCCAATATTTTTCTGTATTTTGTTTATGACAACAGATAAAGATCCCTTTTTTTATAACAAAATAGTTTTCATTACTAAAAAAAAACATAGTGTTGAAACATGAGGCGAATCTGTAGATATTAATATTGAATTAAAGAAATATATTTCGAAAAACGATAGAATAGGCTATATTGTTAAAGTAAAAAAAAAAACATTTGAATATTATATAACACGACTGAATAGGCCGCATGATCATTGATCATTGCCTGTTCCGAAGGAGACTTAACTTGGTAACTTCATGTTACAACTTGTCACGCGCATTTGGCATTGTGGCTGTACTTATTTGTAATTTCATGTTTTTACTTTCGTGGATTTAGTTATATTGACCATCGGCTTTTCTCTTGGATTACAGGACAATAAATACTTGGGTTATGAGAGGAATAGAACAGATAACTTACAGCCTCCGGCTGCTTTTCTATACTTATGACATTTTATAATTAATTGCAGAAAATAATTTAACAATTTAAATAAGTTGAGTTTTATTTCACTTTATTTAATAATTTCTACAAAACTGCATTCTTTTGTGTTCTTCTCAATTTATTTAAACAACTTATCACGAGAACGAGTGAAATCACTCGTTCTCGTGATAGATTTAAACTACAAATCATAAAACATAAATCAAAATAAAACCCCAGGTTCTGCAAGAATATGACTTATTGACATACTTATCAAATATTTAAACCTTCAAAATAAGACATATTATAACCACTCGTGCACGTCAGTATATTGGACCTATTAGTCAGACCTATGGTCAAGCCAAAGAGTAGATTTGGCCAAAGACAATTTTTTTTAAATGAAGGTAAATATAACTTAGAATCATTACCATGTTCTTATCCAAAAATAAAAATTATCAACAATTAAAATATCGAATTATGTATTTGTATGAAGGTCAAGTGAGCGCTAGAGAAACGACGATTGTAAGACGTTGTTGACAAATAAAATGTTTAATGAAATAGTACATTAAAAATAGAATTTAACATTGCATGAAATTTCCGATTCAATTTTATTTTTTTATGAGGTTTAGGATCACTTACTCAGAATAAAATCACAAAATTCCGACAGATCCAAGTGGCTCTTCAAGCGCAATCTTGAAAAAACGTTTTCAACCGATATCTCGGTAACTATGCACTTTAATTTAAAAGATATACAAACCATTATTGTAGTAAATAAAATTTCGCATCTTTTGTTTTCTGTAAACTTTTTTTGTAAAACTTACCGTTTACTATTTATGGTCCATTTAATGAACAGGTGGCGCTTCAAGCGTCATCTTGAAAAAACGTTTCCAGCCGATATCTCAGAAACTATGCACTTTAAGTTAAAAGTTATACAAACCATTATTATAGAAAATAAAATTTTGCATTTTTTATTTCCTGTAAACTTTTTTGTAAAACTTACCTTTTACGATTTATGGCCCATTTAATGAACAGGTGGCGCTTCAAGCGCCATCTTAAAAAAACGTTTTCAGCCGATATCTCGGAAACTATGCACTTTAAGTCAAAATTTATATAAACTATTATTGTAGAAAATAAATTTTAACATCTTTTGTTTCCAGTGAACTTTTTTGTAAAAATTACCGTTTACGATTTATGGCCCATTTAATAAACCGGTTTTTCTATCGCGGCCAATAACTCTTGAAATATTAGATTAATCAATAAAATGCATAAATTTATTTTGAAAGATCAGTGTATTTTCCAAAACTTTTGTTTGAAACTTTTTTTTCTAATGTCCATACTTTGTGAGTTATAGGACGTTTCATGTTTGACTACCGGGCGTTATAGTAGAAAATTTCAAGATACGCATGGTACGGCAGGTGACGCGGCAGCTACTTTACGATTTAGAACCCGGATTTTATTGCTAATATTTCGGGAAATTCCACGTAAGACGTCATTAATCTTTACTAACTACGACTTACGGAGTCTCCTTTTTGAAGTTCGAGTTATAGAGTATAAACATCTATTATCAATATTTCGTAGGGAAATAACATTTTGTTCGAGTTACAAAGTCTAATAATTCGAGATAACGCGTATTTAGCGGAAAGGGGATTCAGCGGAAAGGAATGGCAATTTTTTTCGACTTACTGATAATTTCAACTTAACTAGGTTCGAGTTATAGAGATTCCACTGAATATCATAACACGCATATAATTTTTTAAGTACCTACAGCGTGTCTTTCAGCAACTTAATATTACCAAGTTTTTAAGTTTATATGTGAACTATATAATAATATAATTCTTTTAATATAATTATTTTTAAATGTTATTTATAAGAATATAATTCTTAAAGAAATATTCTTATAAATAACATTTAAAAAAGAATCGTCCTGAGTACTCTTATCTATGGTTTCGAGTAAACTTAGTGATAAAATACTCTTTGGTTCTAAGGCGTCCCTCTAAATATTAGTATACTCCTTGGCGCGGTCTACAAGGAGACATTTAAGGATACAAATGGATCCTTCGGACTTTTAAGGGTCTTTGTTCATCAAACTTGTATGGAATCAAATTCATCTCCTTTAGTCATCGTATAACTAGTCTTGTATATGTTTATATTATTATGCTAGTGGCTTCGCCTGGATAGAATCTATTAATATATTATTACTTAGATTTAAAATAATCAAAGCCCATTTATTTTATCAATTTTCCTTTTTTTAAATCTTTAGGTTTTTTGGATAAAATATAGCCCAGACCACTCCTAGTATTTGCATCTATTTGTTTCTAAAGTTTTATGACAATCGGTTCAGGTGTTCTGGAGACTAGCCTGGAAAGACAGACATAAACAGACAGCCAAAAATTGCAAAAGGTGAAGTTCATGTTTTAATAGCATGTAAATATTAACCGTGAGCTTAATAGAAGACAGTTATTTCTATATTATAGATGGACACTTCAATTGTATTTTATACATATATAGATTACTCTATAATATGCCATATATACCTGTGTACGTTGTGATTACCTCTAAAAAGTAGAACACAAAACATGTAACCCTTTAAGAAGTCATTTTTATTTCTGTGTTTTGTGTCATTTGTTAGTAATCTAATATAAACCTGATAAAGAGGAAAAATTTGACATCGGTTTAATCGTCGCAATCACTTTTTACACTTCGCTTGAAATAGATGACTATTTGGCTATATACACACATGATATATTCAATTTTCAATCGCTTTTCTTCGCTTTTTAATCTTTAAGTTACGTGTTACAATTATTGTCCTACGATGCGACGTATCGTCGCGTTCTCTTAATTATGTTTTTTAAAACATTGCTTGGTAATACTATACCTACTAAATTGAAATGAAGTCCTTCGACACTACATCATATATAGGCATCAAATTCTTTGATGTTCTGAACAGTAGTCAATTAAAATAATATCACACCAAAATGTTACTAATATATAAAAAGCTGTGATATGACTTCAAAACAGTAAAAAGATTCCCAAGAAAAAATCTTAATTGTGTATAATCAACAATATCCTATACAATCAACTGCAAACATTAACATTCAGAAGGAAAACTCATTTGTTAAATTCGTCCATTATATTTTGGTATCATACTTTTCAGTAAATAACGGAGAACATTAGAGCCGCAATGGCTATTTGATTTCTTCAGGGGTCTCATTAGAGTAGCCATATAGGAATTAGACAATGATGAATGGTACATTTGACCTCTCAGCTTGATATTTAACATTGTCTGTGCAATTTAATTTTGCAGGTTGTGGAAGTGGTATAACGATATTACGTAAATATGCTTAGAATACGAATAGATAAGCTGCCATAATTTTTGAAAGCCAAAAAAGTTGTTTTTTTTTTTTGTCGTATACAAACGAGAGAATAGATTCACGCGTTTTGAATAAGAAAATAAACTATCAACGCAAGCAAAGTATCAATCCATAAATGTAGGATATTTGTAATTATTGGAGACGGGGCTGCTCTTACTATCTGTTAAGATTCTACGATGGAAGAATTGCACAGAAATTCCATATATTGTTCTTCCATAATTGTTTAGTGGTAGCAGATTTGCTGGTAATTACTACTTAATATGACGCAATTTAAGAAGGACTGATTCAATTAAAATACTTTTTTATAAAAAGCACACGGACGATCCTTATTTTTTTTATATAAATGGATGCTACCACCCATGGATACCCACATCAGATCTATCATCGATTAAAAATCAAAGGTAGATGCGTTGTCACCCCTGAAGACTTAAATTGAATGCCTTGTTAGAATGCCTCGTTCTTGCTTCTCATCATTTAACATACGAAGCCTAGGAGCATCATGCTCCTATTTTGCGGTGGTATTTCTGTTCTAGCACGGCCCTATTCCGGTCCTGTGCCGATACCATAGTGAACACAGAATAGTAGAATACTCGCGCTCCGAGCGAGACTTAAATGCCTACTGTTGGAGGATTGTCACTGTCTTTTTGTTCAACAGCTAAGTACCATTTAGCTCTATAAGTAGTTATAATATTTACAAACATAATACATACGGATACGTACCTATGCATCATACGTGGGACACTCAACAAGTTTTGAGATATACAAAAAGTATTCTAGATACTAATAGATATTTATTTTACATCTTTTTTCCAAATATTCTCCATCATGCTCTATATAAAGTTCCATTCACCTAAACCGACTCCGAAAACGCTTTTGGCAGTCTTGATCTGACAGGTCGGAAATCGCTTCTTCGTAGGCAGCCACGGCTTCTTCGGCGCTTGGGAACGAAAAGAAATCACAAGGAGCTAAGTCAGGGCTGTAGAGTGGGTGACTTAGAGTTTCAATACCAGATTCGTCAATAAATGTTTTTTTCTAAGGGAGGTATGTAAAGAGGCATTATCGTGATTCAGCATGTTTCCCCGAAGTCCGGTATTTGGTCTTCTCTCCCGCACAGCTTAAAAAGCTTTGGGTAATGCAACTGTAGTATACCATTCAGAGTTGGCTGACCTACAATTTTCCATTGACATTGCATTGACATCGAAAAACCGACCATACCGATGATTGCCTTTTATTTTCCGAATCATATTGATAAATCCATGTCTCGTCACTGACCATATAGTGTCAGTAGACGCATTTCATGGCACCAATCCACACGAGTCTGTTTTTCGCTTTCGGAGAGCAACCGAAGATAATGCCTACAATCTTTTCGATGTCCGTATTTGTGATTCGTGGGTCTTTTCGCACCAAAATTTCAGTAGTCTGTACATTTTCTGCCATTACTGCTGTTTGCAGGGCCCGGTTCTTTGATCATCTTTAAGGTTAATTTTATCCTTTTTGCATTCAGCAAACCACCTAAAAATTATTACGCGTGATGGAGCTGAGTACCCTGAAGATGATTGTAACCGTTGTAAACTTAATTGTTCAGTTAAACCAATTTAAAATCATAATAGATCATAGCGTGCAAATGTTCACGGTTAAGATCCATCGTTTTAAATGAAAAGCGCGGGAAGCGTTGCAGGAAAACTAATAGAACTTTGTTTTTTTTTTTTTAATATCAAGCAATCAGCTTATGGAGTTCTATTTTTAAATAAATTTGCTTTTTAGATACATATAACACGGGTGCGTTCCATTTTTAAATTTCCAGCATCCCAAAACTTATTGAGTGACCTATGTAAGTATTTGTTAACCATTTCTTTAGTTTCCTCTCAAAGAATCAAAGTTTGGCAAAAAGTTCCTGCTTTACATAATAACTAATATCAAATAATTAAAATTCGAGTAAATTAACACTGACCATATTATAGTGTCAGCTCTGATTTAATGTTTAAAATTAATTTGATGTGTTGTGATATGATAATTAATGTACTTATGAGGTATGCATTTATGTATAGATATAGTAATATAACCTATTATTAAATAGCTAATTTACTTAAACAAACCCATATATTAATTTATTTATAATTAATTAAAAAAGATTGCTAGCAAAAATATATTAAAAGTCAACAAAGTCTCAAACAAAGGTGATTGCGGAGCGCGGCGGTGGCCATCCCCGACTCGGCAAGACCTTTCCTACTTAGCAAGTGTTGTGTACGTACTGTCACGTGCCAGGCACGCAAACATATTAGCGGCGTTCGGTACACTTCTTAGAAGATAGCCTACTATTCTGTTTTTACTATGCAGATACATTCGTGTTGCCCCCAGTCTACTGCAGCGTGGCTCAAATACGTACAAAACCTTCCATCCTTTTCATTAGTCTTCAACAACCAGTTGATGGATATGGGTCCCATTACACCCCTGTAGTTTCCCTAGACTGCATCCATCGCCACGATTGGCAGGTGGATTACCTATATTTATAGTTCTTCACCTCGTTTAGAAATTATAGTTTTTTTCCAATCATGAGCCCTAATAAGGCTTACCGTTAGAGCCTATTAAAGCCCACTGCTGAACATAGGCCTCCCCCATATATTGCCTCGTAGGAATATTTGCCATAGTTGTCACGCTTGGCAAGTGGATTAGCAACCGTTATTCTTTTATTTTTAGTCGTTATTGGGAAGACTAGGTTTATACATGGTATAGCTACGCTGCAGCTATATTTTGTTAGTAGCACGAGAGGATCGGCTCGACTGGAGAAGAACCACGCTCTCACAGAATACCAGAGTAAAATAGCATCATGGTGCAGCTGTGTTTCGTATGGTGAGTGTAGAGATCCGGTGACCCTTTGGAAACCAGGCATTCTATCTTAGTCCTCAGGGGTGATCAGACCTCCATTTTGATAATATAAATCTAGATGTCTAAAGGCCACAGCATCCACTTACCATCAGGTGGACCGTGTGCACGTTTGTCACCCCATTTCTATGAAAAAAGACGCTGCTGCCCATATCCTGATTTGTTTCCCTTTGTCGCCTCTCACGACACCCACGGGATGATATATGGTAATGGATATTCTTATACCCCCACTACATGATAAATATGGCTTGCTAGGCCGAAATGTCCTTATAAAATGCAAAAAGCCGAAGAATGCAAGCAGCAAAAAAACCTTGGCATTTTACTACGTAGTTAAAGTCGTATTCTTCCTAGTAGTTAGTTAGGTAATGATTTCTTAAATTTACGCGAACACTACACATTGAATAAAACTATTATTTACGGATTTTATCGCGTTTAATTACTATAATTTATTTTTTATTATTATCCCGACGTTTCGGGTGCTTTACAGCATCCATGGTCACGGGGGGGACTGAGATGTTTGACGTCCCAATGTCGTAGTTAGTCCGGCTACCTTTACCTTCGAAGGTTCCTTCTCTCTTTCTTCGTCGTTGCGTCGTTCTTCTCTACTTGCGTCGTTCTTCTCTACCTTTATCTTCGACTTGATGGTAACTGAACACCATCAAGTCGATTGTAAGTTCATTTGCCATATATTTTGTGCAAAATGTAACAGTAACAATAGAGGATTGGCTATTATAGTACCTTATGTCTTATACCTTTGTCTGTTCTTCAATACCGGTTTTCACGAAATCATGTATTCACGACCAAATTTATACTGCTATATCACGTAGGCCTTAAGATTTTTTTGATTTCCCACTATCACCTCTGTGGCACTCACTTGATTTTATAATGCCCCTCACACCGTATCATCATCACGCTACATTCCATATATACTTAAAAGTAAACATTTATATGATGCGAACCACGGATTCACAAGTCCAGCAAACTCTTATTACAATAATTATTATAATGATCATTTTTTTAAATTATCAGGCTAGATTACGATTTTACAGAGTTTAATCCAAGTTTTCAAGAAGCATTTAGCGTAATCGCCACGTACAGCCTCATTGGCGACTACAGTGCTAAGGCTGATGCACTTGATACATCATCATCAATACAGCAATATCAGTCGCTGCTTCATCATCAATTGCTGCACATAGGTCTCCGTAAAGTATTTTCATAAGTCATAATCCTGAACCACCTGCATCTATAGACTTCGAACAGGTTTCGTCGCAGCATCACTCTATCTAATGGAGGGTCAACCAACAGTGTGCTTAACAATACAAGTCTACCCCTCGAGACCATCGCTTGTTGGTTCTGAGACACTCTTTACTTAAACGTTTGCCTATTTTAGGTTCTTTCAAAAATTAAATTACCTCACCTGATGGTAGGTGGCTATAAGAATATCTCTTATGCATTGTCACCTCCGAAGACTGAGGTAGAACGTATTGGTACCCTTAACTCTAAAACGCGGCACTGACTCAGAAACACAGAAGCGGGTGGGATCGTTTATATCTAGTCGGACCTCTAGGTAGAAAAAGTCGAATCTGCTATAGAAGTTCTGGTAATTCGAAGTCTGTTTGAGGCCTCGAAATATACATACGTACATAGACACTCAAGTCTGCCCAGAGTTGTAGGCATAGACTACGGACTCCCATTTGGCACGATTCTGACACACCTCTCTGGCCTCCTTTACATATACCTACGTAGACATGCCTATCGGTTAAGGGTACTCCTAATCTGGCCCATTTTCAATATATCGCAAATTTGTTCGATAAACTTTCGTCTAGGGCGTCCCTTCTCGACTCTGCCGTTCACATCTGCAACATAGATTTGCTTTGTCTCTCTTTCCTCGTTTATTCATTCTACATGACCAAACCACCGAAGCATTCCTTTTTCTCTTAATCCTGATCACAACATCATATTGCAAACCACACTTTTTACTTATCACACAATTTCTTACACTATCACACAGATTTAGCAATAACATACTCCTTAATGATCGCATTTCTACAGCATTTATTCTACTCTCGTGCTTCTTTTGCCACACAGCAGACTAGCAACAGTAGTTGCCATACATGCCTTTTTCCACAATAGAGTGTAGAGCCCGATTTACTTTATCTCCTGCGTTTACACGTCGTTCTACATATCCTTATCCTCCTGCGTTTACATATCCTTATCATATCTATCATCCCTGCTTAATACATATCCGAAATACACAAACTCATCCACTAGCTCAACCAACTCCCCTTCTATTCTTCTTTCACACATCGTTTTACTTTCTTCTCTTTCAAATACCTTTCACTTCTACCACTTCACATACCTACATTCACATCACTTTCGTCTTAAAATCACCGGCGTTTCCTAAAGTCATATTTGTACTGCATTAAAAAGATTTTTTTTTACGCCCCCAATACAAGGAATTATTTTTTACATTACTAGATTTCGCCCCGGCTCTGACCACATGAAAAATGAAACTTTTTTTTCCTCGATAACTTTTATTTTCCATGGGCGCATGGTCGCACTGTGTACCTAAAACTGTTGGGTCATTTGTGCACTGAGTAACAAACATCCAGACAACTTTAAATACTTTTTTCATGGTATAAGAGCGACCAACGAGCACACAGTCCACCTGATGTTAAGTGGATGCATTTATGCATTTATCTTCAATTAATTAAAAATTAAATTAATGCAGATGCGTCGCCAGCCCTTGGGACTGAGATGGAATGCCTTGTTTCCAGTAAAAAGGGTCTCCGGCACTCTACACTCACCATACGAAACACAGTAGTAGTATTCTGTGAGAGCGTGGTCGTACCCTGGTCGAGCATGCAGCACAGCTCTACCACGTAAATAGTAACATAAAATACTTCAAAACTTATAATATTGAACTATTAAAAATTGAAAAGTATTCCAATTAAGAGACAGCTTACACGAGTGCATCCGCTCCTTAATGATTACTTGCCTGACGAAATCTTGTTTTTATTATGTTTGGTTCAAGTCAAGGGCATACATTTCTTCTAAAGTTAAAAACAAACCTAACGTGAGAAATATGACATTGAATAAAAAACAACATTTTAATTATAATTATTACTGATAAAGCAAAATACAAAGGGGAAGAAAAACGAAACGTATTTTTAACAGACGTCAAAAAGGAAAAGGTATTCAATTCGACTGTGTTTTTTTTTTGTGTGTGACTTCAGAACTTTTTCTGGGTGAACCGATTTGATTTGATTGATGATTCTTGTTTATTTGAAAGCTGGTACTTCTCTTGTGGTCCCATATAAATTTGATCAAGATTTTACCCGTAGTTTTGAGTTATCCTTAAATAACGCTTATTTAATGATTTCTTATATTAACGCAAACACTACACATTTAAATAATACTAGTTTTTATGGATTTTATAGCGTATATTTAACGAGCCAGTCCCCTACGTGACCATGGGTGCTGTATAGTGCTCTAAACGTACGGGTATTTGAAAGGTTAATATACACGATAAAATCTGTAAAAAGTAGTGTTATTTAAATGCGTATTTAATTGACTTCGAATACATTGATTCGGTCGTATTGAAGTCGGTTGTACAAAATTTTTTATTTTACTACTTGTTATGTAACCATGCGTCTTGTAAAATTTTTTTTTATTATTTTTATATGGAAATTTAATTATTTATACAGACGATTTAAATATATTAAGCAGAAATAAATAGTTATAAAGTCCCAAGAGATGAAAAGCGTCTCATCTGAACCAATCCCCGTACTAGTTTCAACCGTTGCAAGAGGCGTTGGTACCGTTATTCGAACTGGAAGGGCTGGACCAGAGTCTAGCTCGTACTGTTCTTATAATTGCGGTTAATGCTGCGGTATTGGCCGGCGAAGTTATTCACAAATACTAAGCATACGAATGCAAATGGTGCGTTCTTTTAAAATTATTATTATCAGTATTGCCCAATGCTTGTCATGTAAATTTTGACAGTTATCACTTTTTTAATTTACTCATTTTTAACATTTACTCATCTCATAACAGGCTGTACGTTGGCGATGTCACAAAATTGTCTCGTTGAAGTTGGAAAACATATATCCAAGAACTGAGACAGCAGACAGAACAGAATAACGCTCTAAATCTACCCAATGTGAAACGCTTTTTTTCTTCGGGATCAAAGTATGCCCAGCCCATAAACTTCGAGTACAAGCTACGCAAAAGAACAAACCAACACTCTTTGCAATATTAGTAAGGAAGTTAAATTTCATACGTGGAAGAGCCATGCCGCAGCTATATTAGGAGTATAGTTGTAGCACCAATGGGTCGGCTCGACCGGGGAAGGACCACGCTCTCACAGAATACCAGCGTCAAATAGCAGCTTAATACCGGAGACCCTATTTATTGGAAAAGAGGCATTCTATCTTAGTCCTCACGGGTGACAACGCATCTACATTTTGATTCGTAATCGAGGATGAATGTAGATGTCTATGGGCCACAGCAACAACTTACCATCAGGTGGACTGTGTGTACCTTTGTCACTCTTATTCTATAAAAAAAGTTAAATATACAATAATTAAAAGTAACGTCATACACGTTGTCCTCCTTAAAATGGGTTAGGCCCTTGTCCATTGTTGTACTTTTCTAAGGGGTGATACTCATTAGGAGATGGAGAATATTTTCAGGTAACCTTTAGATAATATAACAAATAATCCACTAAAATGAACCAATCAACGCAAATAAAAGCATGTACTTAAATAATAGTTTTTTATGGTCTCTATATAATACAAGAAAATATATTTAAATGAGGGCACATTATTTAGTAGATCATACCATACGTAGGTCTAGTCCTGACGCAGGACACAGGTGTTTCAAACCGTGGGAAGCGTTCTTGATCTTGAACTACGATTGATCGGTTTTTTTAACTTCATTCCCCCATTTACTCTTGTCTTTATGGGAGATACTTTCATTAGCCATTCAAAAGAATAATTTCGTTGCGAATTAAAGAGCGCTTTCATATACAGTTACAATGTTTCGATACTTTTTTAAATAAAACTATGCTCGTTGAGAACGAAATGTCAGCCTTTCAACTAAAAAACAGGACGTATATTTCAAGAAGACATAATAGTATTAACAAAAGTCATATAATGTGCACAATCATAAAAAACTTAAAGTTTCATAAGTGCTTTCTGTATTTAAAATTACAAAGTTAACCTCATTATAATAAAAAAAATTGATCTTTAAATTAATACGTGAAGAAAAACTGTGTATCTCTTTTAAAGAATATTATACGCTCCGAGGATTGTGATATTTGGCATAGTTTGCAGTGCAGAAAGCAAAAATGTAAATATCATATGTTTTACAAATACATTAAATAAAATAAGTAGTACTGGAGGTGAATAATTTTATTTAAGTATATTTCATTAAACACAACATTATTTAAAACACTAAGTACTTATTTATGAAATGTTATCCCTTTATTTGAAAATTTTTAATTTTTTTTATTAATTTGAAAAAATGCAAGTTTTGGAGGAATTTCCGCAGTTGGATATGCTTCAAAACACTATTTTTACGTCTCTGCGTCCGAAACAGTACTGGTGACCGAAACAAACGCACCTCGCGCGCTTGTGTCCTACGAGTCACATGTGCGGCGACAAGGTCACGCGCTTTTACGACTTCTATTTATATTTAGATTTCTGTGGCAAAAACAGTTTAATGAGGCGTAATACGTCCCCGTCACAATCACACTCAGGTGTAATTTGAAGGACATAATTACATGATAACCAAAAATGCATACCAGCAGCAACACGATCTTCCTTGTCAACATTAGTAGAATAGCCCTACAGTCATAGTAAAGACGGTGAGCCTCGTAGAATCACCGACAGATCCCTCTTAGTCGCATGCGCGATATTTTATACCGCTAGAACGAGTGGGATATTACAGTTCTACCTTCATTTGTTCGTATTTCCTTTTATTTTTTATCCTCTTTCCCAACACATGTATATGTTATGGACCAAGTGATTAATCAAGGCACTATTTACAATGCCCGGATAATGTAAATAATGACAAGACAAATCGGGATATGTAATTCATTTCGATTTAAACTTCATTATTATCACAGTATCATGTCATTATGAATATTTCTACGTGACTGTTGGGCAATTTGATATAACCTAACCTAATGTAATCATGCTAATCACTTTTAAGGCAATAAGTTAATAATGTACCAAATCTAAAATAAACAAGTGTAAAAATGTGAAGGAACGGGAAAAACCACTTTGTAGTATCAAATATTGGCAAAAGGGTATTCCTTTCTTTGCATTACAAATAAAAAATAACTTTGTTGAAAAACTTTATTTTCATATTATTTAAGTGTTAAATATGTGGCATAAACCTAATCTAACTTAACCCAAAGACGTATAAAAAAGGATAAAAACATCTTAGACTTAACTTATCTTTTTATTACTCTGCCCAAATAAGTAACGGACTTTATTCAGAAAGCCCGGTCAATTTAAATCACATTGCATACTCATATTGGACATTATTCATATTTTCCGAGCATTATGAATAATGCGCTATTAATAATCGTCCATAACAAATGTGTACTGAAAGACAAAATAATTTCGACCACTGGACTACAAATATAATAAATAATACTAAATTAATAAATAAAAATTTTTGATAAGACACCAACATGCTTTTTTAGTTTAAACTGTGAATAACACACCTCAATACGTTAAATAAAGCATACTTAATTAAAGTAAAGAAAGCTTTAAAGTTGCTTATTAAAAAAAAAAATAAAAATTTTATTTAAATATAAATTTTTAAAATAATTTTTTCTACAGGCAATGTATGATCACCCTTTACCTTACACGGTTATTTTACGCTGCTTTACGCTATACATTAGTTGCACGCGGCTCATTTGCGTGTAACCGCAATTAATGTTCATGAGTCGATCATTTTGTTCGTTGATTTTTATTTTGGATTAAACAACTGCCCCTACATCCGTTGCCACTGTTACACAAGGTACGATACGAAGCTAGTATTTTTATACATATAATAAGGGTGATAAATGAGCACTTAGTCTACCTGCTGGTAAAAGCATGCTGTGGCCCATAGACATCTACATTTATCTTCGATTGAGGACCAAAATGTAGATGTATGAGGTAGTGATATTCACACAAGGTCACAGGTTATTATAAAAGTGACATTTTTTTAAATAAAACCCTAGTAATGCTATTTTCACATTACTAATATTCCTTGTCACCTCTCCTCCCAATCCTACTCGATGTAAACGCTTACCAGGAGTGGATCAATATTATCATCATTCATAAAAGAATAGTCATCATTAATAGATGACAAATTATAACATAATCGGATTTTATTATACTTGGTAGTAATTAGAAACTTGTTGATTTTAAATTTTTAGTTAAATCTGATTTTTAATATATCAAATGTATAAATTAGACGATTATTTTGATTGAAATATAAACATTTCATATTTCAATTTCAATTTGTTACGTGGAAGAGCTACGGTGTCTACATATAATATTGTAGCTATAGCACGAATGGGTCAGCTCGACCAGGGTAGGGTCACGCTCCCACAGAATACTAGCGTTAAATATCAGCTTAATGCTGTTCTGTTTCTTGTAGTGAATGTAGAAAACCGAAAACCCTTTGTACTGGAAATAAGGCATTCCATTTTGGTCCTCGGGGGTTACACGTCTGCATTATGATTATTATCTGAGGACAGACATAGTTGTCTACTGGCCACGGCTTCCATTTTCCATCAGGTGGACTGCGCATTCATTTGTCTCAGACTGTCTCGATCGAATCTTACGATCTAGTAAGATATGTCACAGGACCACGTTTTGTGACATTTCTTGGAGTAGACCTGTGTTTATCACTGGACTTGTGGGAAGGGCGTAGCTGTAATTATGACGATGAACTACGTATAAAATTTATGACCAGCAGGTGCCTCGGATTTCGTTTTCTCAGATAACATGCGCGTTAGAAAGTAACTTATTATTATAGAATAAGATTAACATACATCTAGAAGTACAGTCGAATTGAAAACCTACTTCATATTTATGAATGTACCTTACATTCGACTATGAGATAATCACTTTTACATACTTTGAACTAACCTTCTGTTTATTAAATCCAATTTCATATTTAAAAATTACTCAATAATAAGCTTGACATTTCTAAGTGAGACTTTCATGTCACCTTGTCTACAATGTTTTCAACCTTACCTTTCGCCTTTAATAGAGAACACTTAAGTGCCTTGGTCGCCTACGGGCAGGCGTATACTCTTAGGTCGTGCTTTCAGGCATAAACCTTTGAGCAGGACATTGCTTCATTATTTGTGAAATACTTTGGTACAAAAACACTCGTAACGGTGTACCAACTTAGCAATGCCTTATATGCTCAATATTTTACTTAACGATCAATGCCATGAATTATAAAATGTAACAATCTATATAGATTGTTACATTTGACCATATGGTCGAGCAAGTAGATGAATTTGTATATTTAAAATGTGTATTCAGCAGGGATGGGAGATATGATAAGGATATTGAAGGACGAGTGAATGCAGGAAATAAAGTAAATGGGGCTCTACACTCTATTGTGAAAAGTCAGAATGTTGTATTAGTCCCTACTTTGACATATGTTAGTGAAAGTTGGGTGTGGCAGAAGAAGCACGAGAGTAGAATAAATGCAGTAGAAATGCCGCTAAGGAGTATGTTAGGGCTGAATCTGAGTGACAGGGTGAGAAATTGTGTGATAAAAGAGGGGTGTGGTTTACAAGATGATGCAGTGATTAGGATTAAGAAAGAAATGCTTCGGTGGTTTTGGTCATGTAAGAAGAATGAATGAGGAAAGACTGATAAAGCAAATATATGTTGCAGAAATGAATGGAAGAGTCGGAAAAGGACGTCCTAGGCGAAAGTTTGTCGACCAAATTGGCGATATATTAAAAATGGGCCAAATTAAGAGTACTTTTAACCGATGAGCATGTATGCGTACGTGTATGAATGTGGAGGAGTCGAGAGAGCTATCTCAGAATCGCGCTAAATGGAAGTCTTAGTTTCTGCCTACCCCTCTAGGTGACAGGCATGAGTGTTTACGTATGTAACAATCTATATCTTATATGACGTATAATGTTTTAGTTATTTAAACTAGTAGGTTCCATTCATCTATTCATTTATTAAGTATAGCCTATTAAAGTCCACCGTTAAACATAGACGACGGACATATTTTCCTGATTTTGAGTGATAAGTTGGAAACCGCAGATTTTATATATTTTTAGTTAATGTCAAGAAGATACTATCAGTTTCCCCCTATCGACTCTGACGACACCCACTTACAATATGGGGTGTTGGCTATTTTTCCACCGCAGTGGTACATAGTAGTAGGTTATATCATGAAGTTTTTTTTACCGATGGTCGTAAGAGAAATTGATCATTGTGCTCTAAAAAAATCAATAACAATTTTATTATAAACCATCTATTTACATCTTAATTGTTAACAACTTAAGTTAAAAGTGCTTTACAGCTACAATACTCTCCGTTAAATAATGAGTCCTAGTTATGTGTATTATCTTTATAGGGGAGTTATTTTGTCATGCAGAGGGATTCTTAACGTTTCAGAAATAAACATAGGAAAAGAGAAGTAAAATATATAATTTATAATCTGCAATAATAAGTTTCTCGGAAGTACATCAGAAGGTTATTATTAAAATAATAATAGTATGAGGGCGTTCAACTTGCTCTCCTGCTTACGCAATGTTTCTTATAGGATAAGGGGCAAGCGTGCGTACATTTTACCTGATGGTAAGTGATTACCGCCGCCCATGAACAACTGCAACACCAGGGGAATTACAGAATCATCATCGGTAAGATAACAGTGTACTGCACTATAAATTCATCCATTGTATTCATTATAGCCTGTGAAAGTCCAATGCTGAACCCAGGCCCCACCTTGAGATTGCCTCATAGAGGGGATTTTGCCATAGTTGACACGCCTGATGAGCGGGTTGTCAAACGCAGGTTTTTATTATTTTGAGTTGTTATCCGGAAGATTCTGCTATGGATCCCCTGTATCAACATCCCTCTGTCGCCTCTCATCACACCCACGGTATGATATGCGGTAGTAAATATTCTTACACCGTACTACACAATCAGTACAGAACAATTACACTACGATCTTACAGTAATATGTCCCCGTCCCAATTCCACAGTGGTGTAACAAGAGGAGCATAATTACATGATGATACCAAAGCATGCAAACCAACGTAGAATGACTTAGGCGGAATCTCTAGCGCACTGCGCATTATACTAAACAAACGATTGGGGGTTTTCCCAATCTACCCTCAATTATACTCCATCAACCTTTATATGACGCCCCGTTATAGTGACGAAACCTCTCGATCACTTGACATTCATTTTGTATTTTATAAATGCGCCGATAAGTTTATTCAACACTTTTTCCTAATAAATGTTACCTCCATACTAGGAATTTATCCTATATCGTGGAGGCAGCTACATACATACATAAATTTCACAAGTATAAATATCCAGAGCCGGAACAATTATGATTTGTAGTCCATACAAATACTACCTCCGTGCGGGATTCGAACCCACGGCCCTCAGTGCTGCAACTCATTCCTAAGTCATTGCGCCACGGAGCCATTAAACACTAACAAGTTGCTACTTTTTTCGAGTAATCACATTTATTATATTACATGCATACATAAACACACACACACACACACACACACACGAGACGCACGCACACACGCACGCACGCACGCACGCACGCACGAGATCACGCACGCACGCACGCACGCACGCACGCACGCACGCACGCACGCACGCACGCACGCACGCACATAAGCGTGCTCTCCCGTACTAATTTAATAAATAATATTTATTTGTATGATATAATTTCATAAGCATAGCATGTTAGGATTTAATAAAATGCACACCAAATTTGGAGTTTTACTTCTCATTTTGATTATTATTTGTATTCCTTTTTTTTTCTTTCTTTTGTGTTTTAATTTTTTTTCAACTATCTGTTATTGTTTTGATTATATTGTATTTGGTTCCGTCGCCGTCCTTCCATTACTGTTTAGATTTTAAGCTTGGTAATTTTAGTAGTCAATTTATGTAGAGCCTAGTAGTTTCGTCTATTTTTTTCCCTCTGTTTGTTAGTTTCATATGTTATTTCATACCGTTGGGATTTATTTATAATATATTGATCAGGACCATTACTCGAACTACTCGAAAGAGACGAAACGGATCGCACTGAAAAACAGCGCGCGACTGTGGTCAAATGCTGAGTGCGACCCCGTTTCGTCACATTTCGCAACGTCTATTCTATATACTTTTTAATAATAACCTTAGGAATAAAACAATTATCTACAACTTGGCGTTGTGCTATATAGCGAAATAAACATTTTCTTTCTTTCTTTCTAAAATATCAACATCTTATTTAATGGTTAAAGTTATACATGCGTAAAGCAAAAGAGAGAGCTTTTATGTATTCTATGTTCTATCTGCGCTATCATCGAGGCAGAAACTAGACTGTCTAGATTACCGTTATCTTCCCTTAATTGCGATGCAACTGGTATCGCAGCGGCCACCTGGTTGCGATAGTCTTTTTGTATTGCTTTCGTGGGAAAAAATTGCAACACCTGTATTTAAGACAAAAAACAATATGTTAGGAGCTATGACGTTTTAATAGCAATTTTCTCGTACCTGCAATTTGTTTAAAATTTATCTTATTTTTTCATCAATTTGTTTTCGTATATTACACAAAAAAAGCAAATTATAGTAAGCCTAATATAAAGGACGTGGTAGGACTTTTGTGCATTAGATTACGTCTGGTACGTACGTCTACCCTTTTATCTATTTCTGCAGTAACTAGCAGTGTGCACACTGCTGTGTTCTGGTCTAAAAGGGGTAAACATAACGGATGGCTTTATGTGTTTTCCAATGCACGGGAGTGAAATCCGGCCAACTTCCTGATTCCGAGTTGCTACTGAGAATTTCTAAACATAAAAACCAAAATGACTAATGTTTCTTCCTGACCTGGATTCGAACTTTGGTCCTCATGATCACCATTCGCGCTTATGACCACTAGACTAGTGAAGCAGTTAAAAATAAAAATGTAAACCATTTCCACATTTAATCATTAAAAAATAACTTTCCGACTCTTAGTTCTTTTAATAAAAGTATTTGTACTGAGTTCAGGTTAATTATTACATTTATTAAAATATATTTAACTTCCAGCAGACCTTGTGATTGTGACCTCCAATAGACGTCAGTATAAGAGGTAAAATAAAATTATAACCGTCTCGTTTTTATACCCGACGTTCTTTCGATTTTATGTTATATTAGTATTCTAAGCTTTTCCGCTTTTACGAGTGAGTTAGATGTATCACGATGAGTTAAAGTTAGAAGATCGGGATGCAATACTGGTACTAAGAACATCAATCCACCGGGCCATTGTTGCGAGTTTGGCTAACTCCCCACTACCAGAAACAGCTAATATAAAAGCAGTAGGCTTTTATATTCTGGTGTGGATGAGTATATATGAGATGAGGAATTATATTAAAAATAACGGCTCTAAGGGCATCATCCCTGACATCGTACATCATTATAGTAATACTACTGTTATCTATTCTGTGTTAGTACGTTAACATCAAGTAGAAAGAAGGTAGGAATATGCACTACCCCATAACATCTCGTGCATACTCTACGACGTGTGGCGTCGGTTTAAAAATTGTAGTAAGCTTATTCGACTTTTTTCATTGTTTTTACGTAAACCTTATCTCCCCCTATTACATCTTATTCAGTTGCTCTGCGTTTCCTATCTCCATACTCTTTTCCTTTTTATTTTTGTTTTGTCTCTATTCCTGATATCTAAATTCGGTTTAGTCTGTAATTTATTTCACCTGTTGATGGAAATTTATCTCTACTTTGTTGTTGAAAGAACAGTTCAGATGGTGATCTCCCGGTATCCGATCCGAATTGCGCTAGTGAAAGTAGATTTTTTCCCTCTAGGAATTGATTATACGCTTATTTATTAGGCGCACACAGTCCCTCTCACCACTTAGGGAAAGATTCTTGTAAACAAAGCCAGGTGTGTAACCTATGTGTTACAGGGGTTAAGAATAAGTATGTATCTCTTATGTATTATACCTGAGAAATTACAGCAATATGTAATCTTACCATCGCTTATTATTGTACAATATATAATTATAAATATAATTATTACCTTCGATTTGCCGATGATATTATAGTCATTACGGCCCAATGGAAGGAGCATCTTAGCACTTTTTTCAATAACCTGAACAGTACATATTTCACAACGGATAGATCTTGAGATGAATATGGTCAACATATAAGTCATATGTGTAACGTCTATATCACACCTATAACGGTAGTTTTGTACACTACGCTTGAAGTTGAATGTATGGGGTGTGCTGTTGTACATTAGGAGATACTTCTACAAACATTCTTTTAAATCCTTTCTCCCGATCTGGGTGATACAAAAACGTTTCAAAATGTCTCTGTTTTATCTTTCAACTTCATTCGTTTGAGGCCAATATGGTACAGTACTAAATAACTTAATGTTGTATTCTTAGCGGAAAAATCGAAAATCTTCACTGTCAAACTGCTTACCATTTTCTGCTGTCATAGAAATAGGTAACCAAGTCCACTAAACTTTTCTTTTAGTATTTTAATAATCTGTAAGCTTGTGATGGTTTTTGTAATCTATACTTCTTGTATCGGCTATAGTAGTTTACCACTATTAATAGATATTCGTTACTTAGCAATGGTCCCATTAGATCCATTGCAACATTTGTCCATGAAGGTGCAGGCAACTCTCGTCTATTCATTTGTGCAGATGGGTATTGGCAAGCTCACTAACGTACAACTTTTACAAGTTTTTACTATCTGTTCTACGTCTTTATCGATACGGGGCCGCCAAACCTTTGATCAAAAGCGTCTCTTCATCGCTACGATTTATTTATTTATTTTTATTTATTTATTTATTTATTACACAATTATAACATCATTACAGTTATTAAACCAATGCGATGCTATAACCAACCTAAATATAAGAAAACTACTGACTAATAAATAATGGTATCTGGTATGAAATCTAACAAATTGATGGTAAAATAAAATACTAATTAAAAACATTACAATTTTCGACGGATTTGTATGCTGCAATTATGAATTTCGTCTCACTACATACAAATATGTCAATATCCTGTGAGATGATATTAACATAGTGCATTCTGAAGCAACAATACCTAAGCAAACGATACCTAGATGGCCCTCGTGTTGAGCATCTAACACACACTTGCGGAGTTGCTGCGGTATTACAATTTTATTTTCACGAAGTAAAATGCTATTCTGGAAACACAACTCGTTTTTAAAAAATTTGTTGCTCTTAATCGAATCATCCTAGTCGTTCTGATGGACACCTTTCTTTGCGTTGCAAATCTCTTGATCTTTTTCTGATGATGCTACAATGGTACTTTGTATAGTAACTGATCTGGAAGTATATATTATTTGGTGTACTTGCTGTTCTTTTCCTTTTAGTGGGTTATCAGGGTTTTTCTATAAAATAAGGGTAACAAACGAGCACACAGTCCACCTGATTGTAAGTGGATACAGTGGCCAATAGATATCTACATTTATCCTCGATTAAGTATCAAAACGTAGATGCGTTGTCATCCTTGAGGACTAAGATGGAATGCCTCGTTTCCAATAAAAAAGGGTCTTCGGATCTCTACACTCACCATGCGAAACACCGTAGTATTAAGCTGCTATTTTATGTTGGTATTCTTCCTGGCTTGTATACCACTTTGAATGAATAGGCCAGTGGCGTCAGTACAGTAAAAATATTAAAATGTTCGACTCCCAAACTAATGCTAGAGCCTCTTTTTCCGTTTAGCTGTACCTGCGTTTGCAGTCTATCAATGATTGATTACCATAGGCTATGATTCTAGGGCCATTTGCATCATTTTGAACAAGGACAGCACCAAGTCTGACAAGGCTAGTGCATCTCTGACATCATAATACCCTAAATATTATATTTCCAAAAACTTAAATGGATGCTCCGTTTAAGTTTTTGGAATGCTATATCTCGTTCCTCATAGTTTTCCAAGCTCCAAGCTCTTCCTTTTGCTCATCGTCTGTCTTAGCAGTTGCTTCATAGGTTCGGTCATGGTAGCCAAGTTAGGTATCCATTTGTTGATATAGTTTACGAGACCTAAAAAACTTTGGAATTCTTCTATGGTTCTTTGGAACCCAAAATTTCATAATGCTATCAACATACTTGTTGAGGGAATTACTCCTTTTTGGGAAAGCCTCTATGTCCTAGAAAATTCCAATACTGCGTTTTATATACGCATTTATTGTTATTCAGCACGGCGTTGTTTTCGCTGAGTACCTGTAGAAGACTACAAGGCGGAAACGCTGCCGCCAATCAGAAGATGGGTAGCAGCGTCTTCGTAATAACAATTAAAAAACTGCGATTGAGAACCTGCTTGCCTAGCGTGGCAACTATGGCAAACATCCCTCCTATGCGGCAATCCATGAGGGAGGTCTATGTTCAGCAGTGTACTTTAATCTAGTCTAATAAAGGAGAAGGCCAAAAATTGTATGAACCTGTGCCCGAGATTGTACAGAGATGAAATATATGTCATTTGAAAGTACAGATCTTCTATATAAATAATTAGAAAAGTGCATGTAGCTACGCAGTAGTGGACAAAATAAATTTAAAAAAGTTAATTTTGGCAGTCGGTTTTTAACATTGTTACACAATGGGTGCGTTTGGCAGAAAAAAGCGCTAGCAAGCGCTTATAACGCTGTTTTCGGCCAGGACACGATTGCTACTTCAGTAGCGCTGACACAATCCTATTTTGCTTATTTAATTTGTTTGTTTTGAAGTAGAGTTTATAAGTTGTTTTGTGCAATATTAGTTTTAAGTAATATAATGACATGAATAAACATATACATGTTATTAAAAACAAGTAAGTTTTTAATATAAATACTTTCAAACATATATTTAAATTAGGTTAGGTTCCCCGGTTAAAACTAACATCATGTCCTGGAGGAAAATAGCTACTTACGATTTGACAGCGCTTACCGCTTTCGATCGCCATTTTGCTTACAAGCGCTTGCTAGCGCTTTTTTCTGCCAAACGCACCCAATGTAGATATTCATAAAGTTCCAATTCACGAGTGTTATGAAGGTTAACGTATATGCATGATGATTAGGATGTATCCTACTGGTTTTGCTAAATAAAACAAGGACAGCAGTTTTTTTCAGTATTTGTAATTATAATTTGTAACTAGCTTTTGTAACATAAAAAATATATTACTGATCTAAGTATATTAGACAGAAAATAATTAAACTTACGTATTACACCGTTTATAATTATTGGAGCACTCGCGTGGGGCTACGGCACTTATTAAATAAAAGCGTACATAATATACATATTATATACCGATTGATGCTTTGACTGGTTTGATGCTTGACTAAAGTAAGGCTTGTTTTTATACATAACATATCATAAATAAAGTATTTTTATGACTTTAGCTATTGTTTTTTCCCTACTCTGATCTTTTTAAGTATTATATGGTCACATTAAAGGTGCTATAGAGTGACTCCAAAGAGAAGAAATCACTTTAAATACTTTTAAACTTGATTATTTTTCAACAGCTGCTATGAAATGTTAATAATTATTCAAAATTTTAATTTTAATTTTATTTAAATTAATAGCAATAGTCTTATTTTTGTACAGCTTGTGGCACATTTTGGCCATCTCATTTATGCGTTATTAGCTCAGATGGTCAGAAATGAATGGATGTCTGTGCTCAGCAGTGGATCGTATATAGTCCGTAACTTTAAATTAAACTTTTTTAGTAAATTTATAATGTACATATTCCGCGCGGGTTACGATCCCACAGTCCTCAGAGCCGCAACTAAATGCTAAGCCACTGATCCATACAGCCGTTAATGGAAATGTGACTTATATCATTCAAAAGGTTCCATGCCTTAGATGTGAATATAAAAAATAATATAAAAAATCATACCTTATCGTATACGGGAATATGTTACAAAATAATTTAACATAATAAGTCGAATAACGACCACAGGTGATACTTCTAACATTTGCTCGATGTAACAATGATGCCGTAATAGTATGTAAGGACAGCTTTGAAGTAAAATAAAGGTAATAAAGTTACTCGTACGTCATGTATATATGTACATCCAGGCAGTTTCTTCGTCTAATTTCTGAGAGGGTTTTAGGGCAAGGAAATTTCCGGTCGCGCTGTTCCAAGGCGTGGAAACGAACTTCACATGTCTTCGAACCATTTTTTTTAGCTTTTTAGATAAACAAGACTTTTTCTACAAGATTATTTTTATAGAATTATGGGTGACAAAAGAGCACGTAGTCCCCCTGAAGGTAAGAGAACGCTGTGACTTCTAGACACCAACATCTAAAAATCAAATCATCTAAAAACTATTTACTAAAAATCAAAATTAAGATGCATTGTCACTCCGGATTAATATGGAAGCCCCTGCTCAGTTCATCCAAAACAATACATTAAAGATACATAGTGCAAGTACTTGCTGTTTTTACTATACAACATTTCGTGCCCTCTCTGCTGGTAACCAAGCATTACTTGTAAGTTGTCAATGTGACAACGCTTTAGAATTTTGGTTAATAATTGGGCATTTACTTACCATCGTAGTATTCTTATATAAGTTATGAAATCGTAAAAAGTAGTAGCATCATAATTTATTTAATAATATACTTTCAGTAATGTGTTTTTTAAACTAGGTGACAAACGAGCACATAGTCCACCTGATGGTACGCGGACGTTGTTTCCCATAAACATCTACATTTATCCTCGATTTAGAAACAAAATGCAGATGCGTTGTCACCTCTGAGGACTAAAATAGATTTTCCAGCAAAAAAAAAGGTCTGTCTGTGGTTTTTATTTCTGTTAAAAATTCTGTTCAAGTATAAAACTCCTGAGAGAAGCATAACTACAAGTATCTACAATGGCTTCTTAATGAAGTATACACAGTATAATAGGCGATATAATGACCATAAACAGAAGTTGTCTAATGATATAAATTGTGAAAAACACCTGTAGATATGCGACTTAACAAAACTGACTTAACAAGAAACGGTTGCCGTATAGATTTTTAATATGGCATAATAGCGATTACTATCATTATTATATTCCATTAAAAATAATGGACTCTAGAATCATTATTTATCTGTTATTCATTTATTCGATAATCAATTTTAGTCCTTGGTATTTTATTTTACTTTAAATTAAAATATAAATTTATTTTATTTTTATTATACATAAGCAATTTTATAAACTATGACACAAATTATAGTAATTAAAATTTAATGCGCTTATGGTAGAAATCAATTTTAATTGGTCATCACCTCATCATCAATATAGCCTCATCGGAAAAACTTGAATCTAAAATGTAGCCGTTAAGAAAATCGCTTTGGAGTGCCAAAGTTAAAAAAAAGAGTATAACACAGTAAATTTCTCACCAAATATCGAACTGAAAGTTATGAATATAATACATTATCATGAAATACGACATTAACAATACATATAATACATATAAAATAATTTATTAATATTGTAATCTTCCTTAGCCCTCATCTAGGCAGTGGTGATATATCTTATAAAGAACACCTCCTTCACATCATAAAATCGAAAACCCACAACTTGGACAGTAAATACATTCTATTTCATTCTATTCTTCTATGTTTTTCTTTAAAAATAAATAATTTATATCATTTCTTCTTCTTATTTTTCTCCATCAGCTCTTTAAAGTGTTGGACATGGACATATCCTGGTTTAGGTATGATTTCCTTTAATAGTAACGCTTGTCAGGTAACTGATGATATCAATAGGTACCAAAAGTCTTCTTTCTTAGACACTGCCCGTCGCCAGTTTGGGTATTTTACGTCCAGTGTAAACGAGATGTTCATACCGCCATGTATCGGAAGCCATAAGATTGTATGGCTACACTGGATAAAATGAGGTGATGCCTTACCTAATAGATACTCTTACATTGCCCACATGAAAGGCTTTTTCAAATATTTAGTAATTAAAAAAATTCATATCTGTAACAAACGAGCTAATATTGAACGCTGAACATAGGCTACCTACCCCAAAGATTACCTCAAAGAAGGTATATCTGCCATAATTAATGTAGTTGGTATATAATGTACAGAATTTTTTCATTGCCTAACAACCTCGTTTAGTGATTGAGATAAAATTCATAACAAAAATAGTCAGTAAAAATCTGACAACTTCGACGGTCTCAATTCTTTATTTTCAAAGATGAAAAAGAACACATCGCACTATATTGGTATTATAAGCACTGAGTCTTATCAGTTTATCACATACTGCTATAAGAAAAATTTTGGTTGTTTTATTTTTTAAACAATTATATATATATATATACATATATATATATAATAAATAATGTAACATTTCTTTTAACGTCTAACTAACTATTAAAAAATTATTTCTTAAAGATAAATTAAAATTTATATACTGTTATATTTTTTCCTTACCATTATTGCCTTTTACCATTTATGCCTTTTTCTATGACCAGTCATATTTATATATTACATATTGTTTATTATGCATATTATCTAATAACACATACAATTGACCGCTGACGCATGTTTAAACAACGCTTTACAACAGCTTAGCCAATTGTTCAAAATTTAGGTCGGCCCTTTGTCTAACAGAAAGGTGGTAGATATATGCGATACTATTTTCTATTCGATTAAAAAGGTGCTCACTAGTTAATAGGTATATTGCTTATAAATCATTAATGAGGGTTAATGGTTTGCTTCAACTTTTTCTTTCTTAAAAAAGACCGGAAACGGTCGGTATGAGTATCCGGTGACATCGCTTTGGCGATTTACAAGCAAGTGCGAGCCAAATGCCAACAAATAAAAATACAAAAAATCGCGAAATGTTTTTCCGTAAAACAAGTGGTAGAACTAGGAAACAGAAACAGTAAAAGAAACTTTTTTATTCAATATAGGTAGATTATAAATCATACTTACTGAAAGTCACGTTTTTTAAATTTACTATGGTTCGGAAAAAAGCCCTACCCTGGGAAGAGCAGAAACAATGAGAACACAAAACCAATTAAAAATAGCTTGGTAGCGATGGTCCCGGGAGTTGTTATCAGCCATAAATTCCCTAATATTATAATAACCCTTTTTATACAAAATTAGTTTGATAAAGATTTTGAAATTTGTGCAGGACAAATTTTGCATTTTTTCTGGAATTTTGTTGTAAAAGCGTATACATCGCCCCAAGAATTAATTACTGACTCGGTGGAGTCGAGTAACTGGTACTATTAGCTTGTGTCTGTTCCTAGTATTTACAGAATGAATATCACTTATTTTTGTAAAACCACTTTTATTTTTGTGTACGTACATTACATTTTCATAAATGTATGGAGAGGCCAAAGTTAATATCTATATTAATTTCCTTAAAATTTTATCTAATACGGTCAGATAGAAAAAGCTTGTACTAATGTGCCTCGGTCCATTTAGGAGAACAGAATTTCACGTGAGGCCGAACATGCGCCATATAACATCAAGCATGCAAGCTTATGCATGCAGCGGGTCAGAATGAATCACTATCATCCTCTTTTAGCACGTCAAGCTTCCTAGAGGTCAATTAACTCTTTCCTTCTAGGTGATCACGAAACGGAATTGCACTCGTTATGTCAGCGTCAAGGATTCCGTTTTTTTCTGAGGCAATAAGGGCACAGCCCTTAATAATTTTATTATTATTAATTACCATAGTCAAAAAATATCCTACTTCCCGTTTTATCACCGAATGACTATACTTAAAACCTTTGAGCGAGAAAACAACCAGGCCTTTTTAGCACCAGTGGCAAAGAGAAGTTGCGGATACAGTTTCTTTAGTAACTTTACCTCAATTGGACCCCACGGACTGGGGCTGCCAAAATGTCTACGTACGTAATACGTATAAAGTAGAAAAGTTTAAGTTACAGCCTATATACGTCGCACTGCTACGCACGGGCTTCCTCTCCTTTCTGACAGGGTTTTAAGGCATGGAAGTGTCCGCCGCGCTCCTCCAATGCGTGTTGGGACACTTCACATGTCTTCCAAATACTTTTTTTTGTTATTTCTCGGACGAATTTTTAATCCAATCGAATAACGATTTCATTTGTGCCGATGGGGATCAAACCCAGGTTGCTCGCGTACTGTGAAATTTACAGCCGGCGCTAACGTAGTACGTATAATATATATTAAATAATATGCATACATTAATCTTTATAAAATAATACTGTATTTAATTATGTCGTTATATTTGCTACTTCGCTGTACAATGACTAGGTTTATATACTATTGTAAGCAATTTCAGCGCTTTATAAGATTAAAAAGACTAGTCGAGACATTAATTACTGACCATAGATATCAGCGGGCTTTCAATATGACAGCAAGTCTATTTACACCTGTCCGTTCCTCCCATAACATACAACCTGATATCACTTTTCTAGTCTCCACACGTTACATTGCACTACAACAATCGATCACCATGGCAGCGCTTCCCATTACGATCATTCCCTATTACGAAGAGTTGTTTATGCTTGCTTTGAAAAAACGGGTCTTTTTAGTCTGTATTCATAGACAAAAAGAGAACGTTTCTGTTTATTTGCCACATGAAAACAGGTGAAGATCAGGTGCTGCAATTTGAAATGTTTTTTTTTTATTAAAAAGTTATGAATACACCCCATGTTTACAAACTATAAACCTTTTAGTCTAATGTATGTGATGGACTACGTATAAGATATCGTCAATTAGCGTCCAAAATGATATATACTTTACTAATGGACGTTATAGTTGTTTAACGGTATAAATATACATTAATATCTATCCTCAATTAAGAATCGAAATGCAGATGCGTTGCCACCAATGATGACGAAGACCTAATGTCTATTTTTTTAAGAAAAGCGTCTACAATGCATATCTTTTTTTTGGGTAGCTTTGTACAGAGCCGGGTTAAATATATAGAAAGGTAGGACGCAATATATTCCTTACACCTTTTTAATACAACCTTACCGGACCAACAGAACTACCGGATTTTAATTTGTTAATACCTCATTTGACTTCTGATAACATGTTGCGTATGTTTACAAATCCCCATGTGGTGCTTACACTTGACAAGGTTTTCTTCTTAACCTTACAGGAGTTTTACATACATATGATTTTTTATTAGTATTTACGTGGTAGTTACCCTGCACTTATATTACGTGGAAAAGATCGGCTCGACCGAGAAAGGACCACAATCAGAATACCAGCGTAATATAACAGATTAAAGCTGTTGTGTTTCTAATGGTGAGGGTAGAGTACCGGAGACCCTCTCCGGTACTCTACTCTCATTTTAATGGAAACGGGGCATTACATGATTGTACTCAGGGCTGTCAACGCATCTGCATTTTGATTCTTATTCCAAGAAAAATGTAGATGTCTACGGGCCACAGCATCCACTTACCATACCAACAAACAAAGAAACAATTAACATATTCTTTTAATATACTATGTATATAAACATCAATGTTGTGGCTTCTACTTAAATACTGGCCAATTGTAGCATTTTAATGGACAGTCAGATCACTTACTTAGTCAGACCATTGGGATAAACATACAGCATACTACACATTTAATCAAAAAGAGGTTCACTGAATGAATGAAGTTTATTTATACTTTTTTTACACCACCTACGCAGCACTTAAGAGGATAGAGTAAGTCAGCTCAAATTCTAATTTCGCCCCCACTTCGCCGCGCGTCGTATGCTATGTACCGATATGTTTGTAATCACTAATACTGTAAGTAGAAAGGTCGTTAGACACTTATTTCATTAGGTTTATCATATTTATGCCTGTTTCTTAACGCCAAGCCAGTCGCTTCTTATTATTATAACGGTTATTTCCCATTTTAATTTTACGTCGTACTGTTGCGTAATGTATATTCTGATCGTAAGCGACACAACTTCTCCCTTCAAAAGCCTAAGCGATACTAACGGGGCGACTGGAATCAAGCTCAAGACGCCGATAGTTTAGGTAATTTCTTTTTACAGTGAAAATAATGGTATTTTAAAAAAAGTAAATAACATAAGCACTGGTTTATAGTTAGTTCAGTTAGTATGCAAAGTTTCATGATCTTATTTAAAGTATTTTATGAATAACAGCGGTTTATTGTTTATTTTGGAGGTAACTTTGGATTTTTTTTCTATCGAGAAAATTTTACGAAATCGTGTTTTCGTCTAACATAATCATTAACATTAATCCTCAACTTTACCATATATTTATTTCAAAATTAATGCTGCAATATTTTCGGCATAACGAAGGATCTTGCTAAGACATTTGACATTATATTTCCCCTTAAGAAACATTATAGAAGCAATAAACGATTTGAAATTGAAATTGAAATCTGTCATTACCAAGCTTTACCATGTAGTAGTGGCGTAAGAATATCCACTATTCCATATCATCCCGTGGGTGTCGTAAGAGGCGACAGAGGGAAGCAAACCGGGAGATGGGCAGCAGCGCCTTCCTAACAACGACAAATAAAAAACTGTAGTTGCAAAGCCAAGCGTGGCAACAATGGCATATATCCCCCTATAAGGCAACCTATAAGGGAGGCCTATGTTCAGCCGTGGACTTTGATAGACTGCAACGGTAATGAACGTAACAGTACCTTAGGATGCCAAACATCTCTGTCCATTAGTAGCCACCACAGAAATCTAAATATTACCTTATTATTTAGATTTCTGTGGTCGCCTCGGATATAAAAAAACACACGAAAATCCAATGTTTGCTTAAAGTATCGCCGTATAGTTTTATTAGTTAAGTTTCCGAGTATCATTACTTTTATTTCGTAATAGGTATAATCACATTGAATAAAACTAAATTTACGGATTTTATCGCGTTTATTTCACTACTTTTACTTATTTTTAATTCCCGACGTTTCGGGTGCTTTACAGCAACCATGGTCACGGGGGGGACTGAGATGTTTGACGTCCCAATGTCATAGTTAGTCCGGCTACCTTCAGTTTTTGAATATTAATTTTTGGTCCGATTTACGCAAAACGAGCTTATAGTATCATGAAGTCTTGCAGTGGTATGCTTAGGTTTGGGTTTAATTTTGTTAATTATAGGATCCCAAGCAGGTGGCAGCATCCATCCATCTTCTCTATTGAAATTTGGATGTTTTTTAATTTCAATAGCCTCGCGTATCATCCTTGGTAGGAATCGGTGTTCTTTTGCGAGAATTTGTGGTTTATCAAAACGAATGTAATGGTGGGGACGATCTTGAACATGATCGCAGACTGCAGACTTCCCGGAGCGTCGGTGCTTCACGTCAGCTATATGTTCTTTCACGCGAGTTTTTATGGATCTTTTTGTTTGACCTATGTAAGAGAGACCACATTCACAATCTAACTTGTACACTCCTGCATCTTATAGAGGGATATTACTTGATGGATGGTAAAAATTGATGAAGGTAGCCGGACTAACTATGACATTGGGACGTCAAACATCTCAGTCCCCCCCGTGACCATGGTTGCTGTAAAGCACCCGAAACGTCGGGAATTAAAAATAAGTAAAAGTAGTGAAATAAACGCGATAAAATCCGTAAATTTAGTTTTATTCAATGTGTAGTGTTCGCGTAAATTTAAGAAACCATTAGGTATAATCACAGTTACCTATTCGAAGTATATATTTATTATAATATCTTTATCAGCAATCGAATCGTAACTACCATCATGTCATAGTAATTTAAATTAAAAGCAGTACAGGATACTCAATTATCTAATAGTGTCACTGCACGCCCAGAATAAAATACTATATATAGGGCGGTTAAAATAAAAACATAAATTACATATACTAAAAATTATATAAAAGGTAATAAAGTAAACGAAGTACCTAGTACTCCGTTGTACGAATGAAATTTACCACCAAGAACCACAACCAACACATTTATTCGTTTTATCATTCCATTACCTTTTTTAACTCTGTCCGTTTTAAATAAGATATTTAACTACATTGTTCTTTTATAAAATCCTTATTGATCTTAAAATAAGCAAATAATGTAAGTCACTTTCATCGTTAAAATCAGCACGTATTGCAACGGAATCCTTTGCAGAGTTCATTGATATTTTGCAACGAGTTTCGATATTCCTAGCAAGTGCAAGTTACATTTTGACATTTACTCGGAGGTGTTTATTTCTTTTTAGGCCCTGGAGAAATGATCTCGGCCAGTTTCCCTCAGGTACGCGAGAAATGCGGCCTTGACGGGACATCGAACCAACACTCGATGCCATTTAGACTTTTTCTATATGAAAATAAAAGTAATTAGTGAAGATCTTCACATGAGGCACTGAAGTTTTAAGGAGTGGAATTCTTTAAGTTCCTTTAAATGTATCTGAATTGAATATTCATTAAAAACGTTATTCGTATTACAGAAATAATTTGTGAGCTGGAATGATTTTACTTCCCACTTAGATAATAAAAAAAAAGTTATTTAAATGGCTCTCGATGTGACACACCTAAGGATGGAGATGGAATGCCTCGTTTCCAGTAAAAAGGGTCTCCGGTTCTCTACACTCACTATATGAAACGGAGCAGCATTAAGCTGCTATTTTAAGTTGGTATTTTGTGAGAGCGTGGTCCTTCATCAGCCGAGCGGACGAAATTTGTCTGAATCACGTATTAAATTCTTATGTGTATATTTTTATGTCTATAAATAATAATTATTAAAAATTACAAACTGAAAAGAACCCATACCTAAGTAAACTTTCTTTAAGTTAAATTCTAAATAGCGGCTAATCCCGAGCGATTTCGTTAATTCTTTTCGTTAAAAAGACAGGAATTAATTGGGTTTCAATATCCCGTTAATTCGTGTCTAATTTTGGACCTGTAAAAATTAAACCATATCTAGTCCTGTAGCTATTACATGCTTTAATTAATATATATGTCAATTATTATGAATGTAGGAATGAAACGTAAGGGAATGGAGTGAAACGGAACGTAAGTGTGTGAGAAGGAGGACGTGAGGTGCGAGAGGGAGGGGGAGAAGGTTTTTTTTTTTGGAACGAGGAACGGAAGCGTGCGTGACTTAAGTGCATTAATTAATTAAAAAGGTGTAAAACAGTGAAAATAAAACAAACTATTCATTATTCTCGATTTTTATTAAGAGGTCTTCCAAAATCTCACATAATTTAATTAATATATATGTCAATTATTATATATTATATAATAATTTATATTTTACCCTCCTATAGTTCAAGAAATCTTAATAATGTCGGACGTAAAATATTCGAATTATGTTACATCTAAATCTAGGAATATCATTATCTGTCTGATACTACGATCAAGCTGCTAAAAATTCTCATATAAAAGGAAGTTGTCAAAGTCCTATGACTTTTTACAATTTGATGATGTTAATGATGATGATATTTAAAATACATTTTTCAGTAAATGTTCAATCCTTGTGGAAAGCCACAAGATTTTCATAGAATTTACTTTCCTTTATTTTTAGAATAGACTCCATAAGTGACGTATTTCTTTTCAATTATTTCGTAAAGTAAAGTATATTTTATAGAATAGGGTTGAAAAACGAGCACATATTCCACCTGTTGTCCATAAACGTCTACATATATCCTCGATTAAGAACCAAAATGCAGACGCGTTTTCACCCCTGAGGCTAAAGATGGAATGCCTCGTTTCTAGTAAAAAGAATCTCCGGTTCTCTGCACTCTGCACTGCTTTTTAATGATATTCATTGAGAGCGTCGTCCTTACCCGGTTGAGCCGACCCATTCGTACCACAACCATATTATGGCTGAAAGTACCAAGTTTAAAAGTGAAAATACCGTTACAACCTATTAAAGTCCACTGCTGAACATAGTTGCCAAACTTGGCAACCGCAGTTTTTTATTTTAGTCGTTATCAGGAAGACGCTGGTGCCCATCTCCTAATTTGTTTCCCTCTGTCGCCTGTTACGACACCCACGGGACGTTATGGGGTAGTGGATGTTTTTACACTGCCACTTGATGGTAGTTGTCAAAATATAAATTAATAAATGTAGTCGTGAAGAAATTAAATTCACATTTTAAGGGGATATAGTAAATCAGCTCAAATTCTAATTTCGCCCCCACTTCCCCGCGCGAGTATGCTATGTACCGACATGTTTGTAATCACTAATACTGTAAGTAGATAGGTCGTTAGACACCTATTTCATTAGGTTTATCATATTTATACCTGTTTCTTAATGCCAAGCCAGTCGCTTCTTATTTTTATTACGATTATTTCCAATTTTAATTTTACGTCGTCCTGTTGCGTAATGTGTATTCTGTACGTAAGCGACACAACCTCCCCCTTCAAAGGCCAAAGCGAAACTGACCGGGCGGCAGGAATCACGCTTCAAGAGGCCGATAGTTTAGGTAATTTCTTTTTACAGTGAAAATAATGGTATTTAAAAAAAAGTAAATAACATAAGCACTGCTTTATAGTTAGTTAAGTTAGTATGCAAAGTTTTATGATCTTATTTAAAGTATTTTAAATAACAGCGGTTTATTGTTTATTAGGTCTTTTGATTTTTTTTCTATCGAGAAAATTTTACGAAATCGTGTTTTCGTCTAACATAATCCTTTACATTAATCCTCAACTTTACCATATATTTATTTTAAAATTAATACTGCAATATTTTCGGCATAACGGAGGATTTTGCTAAGCCATTTGAGGTTATATTTCCGCTTAAAATTTTCAAAGATCTCATTGCACGTCAGAATGCCTGAAGGAGTTAGTGGCTTTTGGAGCTTCTCTAAAAGATAATGCATTCTCTCCATATTAACTTAGACTTGATCTTTGACGCGATATCAGAAGAAGATCCACGCTTGGGTTTTGCTAACGAGTCATGGAAGGCAGTATGTACGTACTTACACAGTATGTCTGTCACCGTGAATCTCAAGACCGTTCAAAATAGTATACTGCTCCCCCAAAAGGCTTATTTTGATCATAAACCGCCAAAATTAAGTGAAATTGGATCGGAAATGACTGCTGCATGTTGGACGAGTTGTGGGCCCTCGTTACGCTACTTACAGAATGTTATTTAAGTTTTACCATTGGTTCAAAAACTGTGGGTGGGTGGGACTCTTTTAACATTAATTTACAATATAATTTTTTATAAAACCATTCATACGTATGAAAACATTTAGGAACAATATGGTAGCGATCACCTCCTTCCCAGTGTTTATTATCAGTCATGTACTCTTTATATTAACTCTTATTAAACAAGTTTTGCTTAATGAAAACTTTTCGATAGGATAGTTCCTGTATATTTTCTGGGGTTTTGTTGTGAAAGCTTAAAAGTGTACCGCACGATGACGCAGCACGCCCAGACGGGATGATGGGTGGGGCTTTTATACCGACTGGACTAAAAAACTAGAGATAAACCATAACGATTTTAAGAATACATGTTGAAAATAAATAAAGAAAAAAACTTCTTGTCTTCCAAGGCTCGACACCAACAACATTCACTATATCAATAATATTCTACAAGTTATTTTAGAGATTTCTTTCTTTACGCACACAAGCGCATATGCAAATGAACGGATTAATTTTGCGTGCGTGCGTGAGTAATGTAATTATTGTAGAACTATACTTAAGGACCTTAATTTCGTAGTAGTTCGCAGGGACGTCCAGTTCGATCATAACCGCCATCACAGGAATTGCAGCCGCAATTTTTAGTTGAAAGAAAACATCGAGAGGAAACCTGCACGTTTAAGATTTTTAAAATATTTTGAGGACGAAAAAAGATGGTGAGTTCTTTCATAAGCCATTATTCTCGAAAAATGTAATAAAATCTGTCAGAAAAAATAAAATTCTATACTTTAAAAATAATAATAACAATGTGTTTGTCGGCCAGAACCAATTTCGGTCACGTTGGCCAACCTCAACGGAGACTAGCCATCGTCGCAGGACAAGTTTATTGTGCCCAAGTGTATGAGCAAGCACAGGTGCACTCTCTATTCTCTCACTCTCATAATCCGATGGGACGGTAAACTGACACTAACAGAAAGAGATCAGGCGCAGGACCAACGGCTTTACGTGCTTTCCGAGGCACGGGGGTGAGACACCGCCAACTTTCCGACTCCGGGCAACTACTGAGAATTTCTCGACGGAAAAACTCAATAATTGATTTTCTGGCCCGACCCGGGATTCAAACCCAGGACCTCATGATCAGCAGTCGTACTACTACAACCACTAGACCAACGAGGCAGTCAATATTCAAAATAAATATAAAAGCAAAGTACTGTTATCGACATATACAACATCGATAATAATCTACAATTGTATTATTCTTATATTGCAATGTTGCTCCTTGTAGTTGGTAGAAGACTTGTCATATACATATGTCTATATACATATGTCCATATACATATTTGTTACATTTTAATTCAGGTACATATATTTAAGTTGACATTTACAATTTACTATAGTCACAGAATAAATAATAGTACTACGCTGTAATTGCATCTGCCGCTATTTTTAGATCTAAGCTGTATTAGACGCATATACCAACTGCGCCTAACTAAAAGCACCTGTGGCCTTATATTTAATTAACCTTAGCTTCATTTTCAGTCAAAGGCTCACTTTCATAATTTTTCATTTTCCATTTTAGAGCTTTATTAAAATAAATTCTATTTCACTTCCAATTTGAGCTATAATTTCGACCAGAACGTTCTTAGAGTCAGTATAAAAGTAGGTGGTAGTTTGGCTATCGTATGAACTGGCTGAGAACATGTAACGGCCATCACACGGGATTTAGGTTCAATTCCTAGCGGGGCCAATATTTGTGACCGATATAGTCGATTAAAGTCCGCTGCTGAACAAAGTCCTACTCATTTCCTCCTAAGCACTTCCCACTATGGCAAATAACCCCTATATTTGCTATAGTAGCCACGCTTGGCAAGCGGGTTGGCAACCGCAGTTTTTTTATTTTTAGTCTTTATGTTTAGAGAGACGCCGCTGCTCATCTTTTTTTATAGGAAACGGCTGACAAGCGAGCACACAGTCCTCCCTGTGAGTCAGCCCATGGCAAGTGGCTGCTGGAGCCCATAGACATCTACATCTATCCTCGTTTGCGAATCAGAATGAAGATGCGTTGTCAGCCTTGAGGACTAAAATGGAATGCCTCGTTTCCGGTAAAAAGGATCTCCGGTTCTCTACACTCACCATACGAAACACTGCAGCGTTAAGCTGCTATTTGACGCTGGTATTCTGTGAGACCTATCTCATCTCCTGATTTTATTCCCTCTGTCGCCTCTTACCACACCCACGGGATGATATGTGGTAGTGGATATTCTTACACCGCCACTACACTGTACCGGCAAAATTTGTACAAAACCAAACTGATATTTTTTATAGTTTGATTGTATTTTGAAAGTAATTTTCGTTTCTCTCGTAAAAATCCAATAATATTGGATCAATGGTCAATGCGCCTGTCAAAAGGGACAATAAAACAAACCTTACATCTATAGAGGCCAATGTCCAACGGTTGGCCTTGCTGGTCGATGTCGATATGTTGTAGACATATATCTTTACTTAGAACAAATAATGCGATTAGGTAAGTCTAACTTCGATCTTCGAGGAAGATCAACGGATCCAACTCGAATGAACGTCTCTTGGGAGACAACGACACATTAACGTCACATATTTATAAATATCTGAAAATAAGAGTCTACAGCCAGTGCGTGTCTAAGAATCTAAGTCGTGGTTCTTCATTGCTGGCTGTATAAGGAGTTCTTGGAGTTCCCTACGTTACCGATATCGTAATTGATACGGATATTCTCATAGAGATATAGTATACGAATAAGTAAGTTGAAGTGATTCCTGGCCGGCCATATAGATCACTGAAGCGAGAACCGATAGGGAAGACAGGTAGTAGGTTTTGAGTGGTAGTCTCATAACGGTCAGCTAATTGCAGGGTGGCTTGCCTCTGTATAGAGCGAAGACTTGCTAAGACACTTAGGAAGTCAATGGATGCAGATAAGTCAGGACTGTGTTTAGTGGTATTCCTTTTGATAGGCGTAAGTTCAGAACACACGCCTAGTGGACTTGCAAAAGTGCTGAAGTGATAATAATAATGAAAAAGAAATAAGTACCTAATTGCCGGGTGTCATGTGATGACGATTTAAGTAAATCTATCTTTTAGAGGTAGTAGGTAGTAATACACTACCAAATTCTAAAAGTTTTGGGAGAGAATAAAAACTGTAAAATTGAAGTTTGAATAAATTTATATTTTGTACAAAAAACAAGGCCAAGTCCCGAACCATATTTTGCATGATATTAATTATTTGTAGTTTTAATACAAAAAATGTCTCATTGTTTTATTAAATGGTAATAAAATAATTATATTATGAGATTTACGTAACATGAGCATATCGAAAATCGATCCACGAAATTATTAAACTATTAAAAGATTTTAAGGATTAGAGACTTTAAGTTAGCAATACATCAAAAATTTTACTGTTTAGAGTAATTATATTTACATATCAGGTACATTCAGCATTTCTTCAACACTTGTATCCAGCACCTTAAAAAAGTCCGCGGGCGAGGATGGATATACAGCGGAGCTTCAGAAAGCGGATGGAAAGCCGTACTTAAAGTCCTTCAGAAACTTCAATTCCGTCCTACATGGTGGCACCACTCCGAAGGCGTGAAGTAAAGGTGCGGAGTAAAGGTGCGGTGGTCTTGTTCTTCAAGAAAGGCGACAACACTCTCTTGAAGAACTAGAGACCGAATTCTCTTCTGTGCCGCATCTACGTGCGTACTATTTTCCAGCCTCCCGAACAAGCCGGTTTATGAAAATGTTTAGTGCTATAGACCACATACATACCCTTCGGCAAATTGTACAGAAGTCCGAAGAGTACAATCTGTCACTTTATTTTACGCATGTGGACTGTGAGAAAGCCTTTGATGAAGCAGTGCCAAGTTGACTGTCGATATATCAAATTTCTGAAGTGTTTGTACAGTAGAACTACGATAGCTATCCGAGTACAAGAACCATTGGACGAAACCCATCCAACTGTAGAAAGATGGAAGACAGTGTGACGTTATATATCCGAATACTGGATTGGAATGGATACGGTATTAACATCAATGCCGAGTATATCGCTTACCAGAATTCCAGTACCGCTCAGGTAACGGTAAACGTTTTGAAGACTTACTCATAAAACTACAGTGGAAAAAAAACATGAAAATATTATGTCTATTTTTAAATGCCAACACTGATGAATAAGTACTACTTTGTTTTATTCACAGCTAAAGCACGAAAGAAATATGATTTTAAAAATAATTAATTAAATCATCAACGTATCCCTTTACTCGTAAAAAAAATCATAAACTAGGTAATTAACTTTTGTATCAACTTACAAAAGTACGTTTTCTTAAAAAGAGTCAGTACTGTATTTTATTCATCCTTAATTTTATAATCCAGAGATCCGCCCCGCGTTCGCACGGGATCTCAAAGACAGCGCAACCTACCGGGTAAAATTGTGAACGTAAACCATCCAGGGACCCACCCAAACACACACACAAAAATTGATAGGAATCATTCCAGCCGTGCTCAAGTGATGGTCTTTCATACTTGCGGCAATTGATCCTACACCTTTAAACGAGCAATTCTTGTATATATATAATAGTCGGAATCTCGGAAACGGCTCCAACGATTTTCATAAAATTTAGTGTCCAAGGAGTTTCGGGGGCAATAAATCGATCTAGCTAGGATTTATTTTTAGAAAATGTCCTTTTGTCCGTGTTTTCAGGCAATAAAAAAACTGCTAGAATTTAAGAAGGTAAATTTTAACAAATCACTAACGATCGTAAAAGCTCAGGTGGGATGTCGATCGGGCGTGATATCAGAGTTCCGTGGTTCACGTCTTGTTTCTGGTCCGGCTTTTTTTTCTTTTTTTTTTCAAGTTCCCTTCTTTTGTGGGAAATTCTATTATTTCAAGCACTTTTTTTAGTATTTTTTAAAAATACGAAAATTTTTATTAAAAATTAATTGCACTCATGATTTTTTATTCAAATAACCAGTTCAGTTTTTTCTATTCTGTCAATAAGATCAAAAATATTATTTATGTTTCATCAGTATGTAATTTATAAATGTAATTTTAAAAAAAACCGAGCAAAGGTCGGTCATCCGTGTACTTTACATTTATATAATCATTTTCAAGGTTTCAAGGTTAAAAGGAATATTAGTAATGTTAATTAATAAGGTTACTAATATTTATTTAATTTTTTTTATTTATTTATTACAAGATCCACAGCTTTAATCATCAGCACAGCTCTAACAATCAGCGTGTGTGTGTGTGTGTGTGTGTGTGTGTGTGTGTGTGTGTGTGTGTGTGTGTGTGTGTGTGTGTGTGTATGTGTGTGTGTGTGTGTGTGTGTGTGTGTGTGTGTGAGTCTGTGTGTGTGTGTGTGTGTGTGTGTGTGTGTGTGTGTGTGTGTGTGTGTGTGTGTGCTGTGTGTGTGTGTGTGTGTGTGTCTGTGTCTGTGTGTGTGTGTCTGTGTGTGTGTGTGTGTGTGTGTGTGTGTGTGTGTGTGTGTGTGTGTGTCTGTGTCTGTGTGTGTGTGTGTGTGTCTGTTTTTGTGTGTGTGTGTCTCTGTGTGTGTGTATGTGTGTGTGTGTGTGTGTGTGTGTGTGTGTGTGTGTCTGTGTGTGTGTGTGTGAGTCTCTCTGTGTGTGTGTGTGTGTGTGTGTGTGTGTGTGTGTGTGTGTGCTGTGTGTGTGTGTGTGTGTGTCTGTGTCTGTGTGTGTGTGTCTGTGTCTGTGTGTGGCTCCAACGATTTTCATAAAATTTAGTGTCCAAGGAGTTTCGGGGGCAATAAATCGATCTAGCTAGGATTTATTTTTAGAAAATGTCCTTTTGTCCGTGTTTTCAGGCAATAAAAAAACTGCTAGAATTTAAGAAGGTAAATTTTAACAAATCACTAACGATCGTAATAGCTCAGGTGGGATGTCGATCGGGCGTGATATCAGAGTTCCATGGTTCACGTCTGGGCTCTGGTCCGGCTTTTTTTC